>SJYV01053025.1:26940-88338 GCA_006410875.1 Neotragus pygmaeus | reverse complement strand
CCAGCTTTGTAGTGATGCTTCCTAAGGCCCCCTTGACTTCACATTCCAGGATGTCTGGTTCTAGGTGAGTGATCACATGATCGTGGTTATCTGGATCATGAAGATCTTTTTTGTATAGTCCTGTGTATTCTTGCCACCTCTTAATATCTTTTGCTTCTGTTAGGTCCATATTATTTCAGTCTTTTATTGTGCCCATCTTTGCATGAAATGTTCCCTTGCTATCTCTAATTTTCTTGAAAAGATGTCTAGTCTTTCCCATTCTGTTGTTTTCCTCTGTTTCTTTGCATTGATCACTGAGGAAGGATTTCTTATCTCTCCTTGCTATTCTTTGGAACTCTGGATTCAAATGGGTATATCTTTCCTTTTCTCCTTTGCCTTTTACTTCTCTTCTTTTCACAGCTATTTGTATATGTTACTTATACCACAATATAAAATATAAATAAATAAAATATAAGTAGATGTTTTCCTTTTTCATTGTTTAGAAAGATGATTTACTTTTATAGTCTGTCAGTTGTAAATATTTAAAATGTTACCATTTTATCCTACACATATCTTGGCCATCAGGACCTTCTGTATTGATACAGGATGTTGTGTAGGAAGGTACACAGGACTTTTGATCCCCCTTCTTGATGAAAAACAACAACAACAAAAGTGTCAACTTACTTGAATGTTCAAAGCAGCATTATTCATAATAGCCAAAAAATAGAAATTCACAAAATGTCCATCATGTGATGAATGGATAAACAAAATGTGAAATATCCTTGCCAGGGAATATTATTCAGACATAAAAGGGAATAAAGTTCTGATGCATGCTACAACATGGATAAGCCTCAAAAATATTATGCTAAGTGAGAAAGCCACACACAAAAGGCCACACATTATATGATTCCATTTATATGAAATGTCCCAAACAGTCAAATCCAAAGAAACAGTAAGTGGATTATTGGCGAAGTCAAGTGGGCCTTAAGAAGCATCACTACAAACAAAGCTAGCAGAGGTGATGGAATTCCAGTTGAGCTATTTCAAATCCTAAAAGATGATTTTGTGAAAGTGCTGCACTCAATATGCCAGCAAATTTGGAAAACTCAGCAGTGACCACAGGACTGGAAAAGGTCAGTTTTCATTCTAATCCCAAAGAAAGGCAATGCCAAAGAATGCTCAAACTACCGCACAAATTGCACTCATCTCACATGCTAGTAAAGTAATGCTCAAAATTCTCCAAGCCAGGTTTCAACAGTACATGAACCGTGAACTTCCAGATGTTCAAGCTGGATTAAAAAAAGGCAGAGGAACCAGAGATCAAATTGCCAACATCCGTTGGATCATCAAAAAAGCAAGAGAGTTCCAGAAAAAACATTTACTTCTGCTTTATCGACTATGCCAAAGCCTTTGACTGTGGATCACAACAAACTGTGGAAAATTGTTCAAGAAATGGGAATACCAGACCACCTCATCTGCGTTCTGAGAAATATGTATACAGGTCAGGAAGCAACAGTTAGAACTGGACATGGAACAACAGACTGGTTCCAAATAGGCAAAGGAGTATGTCAAGGCTGTATATTATCCCCCTGCTTATTTAACTTATATGCAGAATACATCATGACAAACACTGGGCTGGAGGAAGCACAAGCTGGAATCGAAATTGCCAGGAGAAATATCAATAACCTCAGATATGGAGATGACAACCATCGTTATGGCAGAAAGCAAAGAAGAATTAAAGAACTAACCCTAACCCCTTCTTGGTTGATTGATTGGAATATTCTGGATTTAGATACTGGTGATGGTTGCACAATTATTTAGTTATACTAAAAATCACTGAATTGTATACTTTTTTAAGGGTGAATTTTATAATATGTGAATTAGATCTCAATAAAGCTGTTACTATTTTTTTAAGGGAAAGAGTAATAGCCAACATCGAGCACTTACTGAGTACTAGGTATTAGGCTAAGCATTCTGCCACACATGATAGTATTGAATGTTCACAACAACTGTATGTGCACAAGTACTATTTGTTTTCTCCATTTTTACAGATTTGAAAATTGCAGCTTCATAATGTTACTCAAGCTACTTCATAATTTACCCAAGGTCCCATAGGCTAAAAAGTCCAAGAACTGAAATTTAGCCTCTAGATAGCCATGTGGCACTCTTGATTACTACATTTTTCCTGCCAGTATTTTTTATAATAACTTTAAGATGTAATTAACATACCATATAGTTTGCCCATTTAAACAAATCACCCATCAGTGTGTTTCTTTGAGTACATTCATGGATATATGCGTGTGACACTGGTCAGTTTTAGGACATTTTCATCTTATAACACATACAAACCTCATCCCCACCCCAAGGCCTAAGCAACCACCAGTCTGTCATTGTGCTGGTTGATTGATACTGCTACCTGTAGCCACTTGCATCACTGTGTTAACTGTTACAATAGTTGTATTAGTCGATATCGATACAACCAGGAATTAAGACGGTAGATTTCCTTTTAAAAATGGCTTTGAAGCCTCCATTACTAGAAAAGACAATAACTGAATATGATTTACATGTACTAGAGGCAAGAGAGAGACACTGCATGTGTCAATTCGCCCTGTTTCTGGACTTACATTATTTTACTGAGGAGCTGGGTCTACCTGCTCCCTCCCCCCAAAAAAACAAACAAAAAAAACGGAAAGAAAGTCTTGATTGCAAAAAATATATTTTGCTTCTGAGCATGGATACAGAAATTGTTAGGAGCTTTCTTTGTCTTAGAAATTGGCACAATGCCCTCCAGCTAAATGGTTTTGCTAAGTGGCTTTGCAAGAAAACCTTTCCTCCCCTCCTTGCCTGGAAGCTACTGCTTTTCCTCCTGACCCTCTTGACTTCAGTTTGAGTGCATGTCTTCCAGTTAACAAGTAATTTGGGGGAGTGTCAAAAGGTAACTAGTGTCCTCTGGGTCACAATTAACCTAAAAATTAAAAGGTGGAGTTTAAAATCCTCATTAAGTATAACAAAACCATAAAAGGGAGTTTCTGAATTGGAGTTGGATTTAGAAAGTCACCTTTGAATTAATGAAATTGACCATACTGACTAAGTACCAAGCTCAGTATTTGAGAGAGGATATATGTTTGAGAGAGGATCTGCAGTATAGTTTAGTAGCGATTAATGGTTTAGGCAAAATGAGTAGAAAATAATTCTTTCTGAGAGCCTTTTTCTGTGATCCCACTCACTCAGTGCACATACTAATGCCCTTTAATTTTAATTACCACTAATTTCTGAAATATGCTTATGAGTATTACATTATTGGAATTAAGAATTAGTGTTTTCTCATTTAACCTGGCCAGATAACTGGCAATGTCATATTGCCCTGAGAAATTTTCTTTGATAATTTATTTTTAAAGGTAGCATAATAAATATAACTGGGGTCTCTAAAAATGATTTAGGGTGAAGTCTTACAGCTTAGTAGTAAATTCTAACTAATATGTGTTACTTATAATGGAGGCCTATAGCTTGTCAATTCTGAGCTAAAAGCAGGTAACAATATTGTTATTATGTAAACTTTAAGCACATGTTTTGTGCTTGATATAACTCAAACCATGGTGATGATTAAAATATTTCATAATTCAGATGCTAGTATTTTTTAAAATAATTCTAAAAATTCATTCTAGATGCAACAAGTTTCTTACTCTAAAAGAGTACTTAGAATCCTGTTTTATAGAAATCAGTTTGTGACCTTTAGAAGCAGAAATGTATAAATATCATAATCATCTACTGAACAGGAAACATTGATGGAAGGATTGAGAAATACCACTGCTCTTTTGAAATATTCAAAACTGAATTGTTCCCACAGATGTGCACACCCTCTTTTCTGGTATTTCTATTAAATGGTGCTTGGGCAGTAATAAACTTTATTTACTTATTTAAATGTATTCCTCACCCCCATCCCCCAACACATGTCTGAATGAGCAAATAAGCTGTGGGTTCCATTGTCTTAACCTTCTCAGTTGCCAGGTTTTTAGGGACATGGAAGGATTTACAGGTGAAATGAAGGTGACCCCACTGACCCATAGTCAGCATGACACGTTCCTTGAGTTTAGAAATTCAGATGGCCTTAGCAATTCCTTTGCACTCTGTGGTAAATATTTCTGTAACAGCTGAAGTTGGAGTTAGACTTTCTTCTGTATCCATGGAGGAGAGAAAAGATAACTGGTCCATTTGAAGATAAAACCACCACCTAGGCCTCATTAGTGCTGGGCTTTAACCAATGGATATGGGATTAAATAGAAGAGAACAAGTAGCAAAGGACAGCTAGCAAGTTCAGGGTTATATGACAAAAATATAGTGCAGATATCTAGGACATTTTCTTCATTAGGAATGCCTTTGAAAGGCTCACACACTTGAGTTCTTTGGAGAACCATTTAAGATATCTCATGTGTAAGGTTTCAAATAGATTCAGCTGAATTTAGACTGTAGGCTTTTTGACTGAGGTCAAAGATTTTTAGTTGGTGTGAGTGTGTGAGCAAATCTATTTAAGATGTAGGCATACAGATAAAAATAACACTTTCTAAAAGGGTAGTATTTTTGTACTTATTTCCTTCATCTTTTAATAACATCTATAAAAAGTGAACAGATTTGGTTACTTAGTGGACCTTCTCTCAATTAAGTTTCTATCACCAGAAATGGGTTGGCAATATTTAGAATTTGCATTTTTGTTTGTTTTTAGTACTACTCTTCCAGTATTTTTTTCCCCAAACTACCTCCAAATCAGGAGTGCAAATATAGGAAATGGTTGCTCTGCTTCTTCAAGACAAAAAAGATTTCTAGTATTTGTAAATGAAAAATTATATACTAATGCAAGTGAAAAGTGTTTTTTTTTTTAATTAAAGTATAGTTGATACAAATGTTGTATTAGTTTCTGGTGTAGAGCAAAGCAATTCAGATATATATAGGCTTCCCTGGTGGCTCAGATGATAAAGAGTCTGCCTGCAGTGTGGGAGACCTGGGTTCAATCCCTGGGTTGGGAAGATCCCCTGGCAGAGGGCATGGCAACCCACTCCAGTATTCTTGCCTGGAGAATCCCTATAGCCAGAGGAGCCTGGTGAGCTGCAGTTCATAGGGACATTGAAGAGTTGGACACGACTGAGTGACTAAGGACAGCACAGCGTGTGTATGTGTGTGTATATATATATCTATATATATATATTCTTTTCCCTTACATTTTATTATAAGATATTGAATATAGTTCCTTGTGCTATACAGTAGGACCTTGTGTGTGTGTGTGTATGTGTGTGTGTGTATAGTAGTTTCTACCTGCTAACCCCTATTTATCTCTCTCCAACCCCCTTTCCCTTTTGGTAACCATAAGTTTGTTTTCTATGTCTGTGAGTCTATTTCTGTTTTGTAAGTAAGTTCATTTGTATCATTATTAAATATTCCAGATATAAGTGATATTGTATGATATATATCTTTCTCTGTCTGACAGTCTTCATTAATATGATAATCTCTAGGTCCATACATGTTGTTGAAATGGCATTACTTCATTCTTTTTTATGACTGAGTAATATTTCATTATATATATATATATATATATATATCTCACATATATACATATATATGTATATATACCACATCTTATTTATCCATTCATCTGTTGATGGACACTTATGTTGCTTCCATGTCTTGGCTCTGTAAATAGTGGTACTGTGAACATTGGGGTGCATATATCTTTTCAGATTATAGTTTTCTCCAGATATATGCCCAGGAGTGGGATTGCTAGATCATATGTTGACTCTGTTTTTAGTTTTTAAAGGAAACCTTCAAGCTGTTTTCCATAGTTACTGCATCAGTTTTCACTCCCACCCACAGTATAGGAAGCTTCCCTTTTCTCTACACCCTCTCCAACATTTATTCTGATTGGTGTGAGGTGTTACCTTACTGTAGTTTTTTTTTAAGCTTTATTTATTTATTTGGCGCACCAGGTCTTAGTTGCAGCACATGGGATCTTTTTTTTTTTTTTTTTAAGCTATGGCATGTGGGATCTAGTTGCTGGAGCAGGGATAAAACCTGGGTCCCCTGAACTGAGTGTGCGGATTCTCAGCCACTGGACCACCAGGGAAATCCCAACTCATTGTGGCTTTGATTGGTATTTCTATAATAAATATCAATGTTGAGTATCTTTTTATGTGCGTAATGTCCATCTGTATATCTTCTTTGGATGAATGTCTATTTAGGTGTTCTGCCCAGTTGTTAATTGAGTTATTTGGATTTTGTTATTGAGTTGTTTCAAATGTTTGTATCAATATATATTGGAAATTAGGCCCTTGTTGGTTACATCATTTGCAAATATTTTCTCAATAGAGAGGTTTTTTTTTTTTTTAATTGAAATTAATTGGTAAAACTGTGGGGGCTTAAGCTGAATGAGTCATTGATGTGAGAAAAGTAAAGAGCATCTCTGCTCCAACAATAAAACTCAAAGGCCTGTAATGCATTTGCAGTCAGGTCAGCACTGTGGGAAATGACCCTGGGATAACCACTGAGCAGCTGTGAGCCCACAGGTCTGGGATGTTTTCTTATCCTCTAAACAGAATGCATCAGTCTGTCTGCAAGATCTCANGAGATCTGACAGAGAAAAGTATCTGGAGCAAAATGGTGACAAGAATTCTCTAACTTGAATGTGGGGACTATTTTCTACTCCACTGAAGTCACAATGACAGTCAGAATTTCCATTGACAGTGGTTATTCTTAACTGGCATTCGATTCACTTCAGTTGCTCAGTCATGTCCAACTCTTTGAGACCCCATGAACCACAGCACGCCAGGCCTCCCTGTCCATCACCAACTGCCGGACTCTACCCAAACTCATGTCCATTGAGTCGGTGATGCCATCCAACCATCTCATCCTCTGTCGTCCCCTTCTCTTCCTGCCCTCAATCTTTCCCAGCATCAGGGTCTTTTCAAATGAGTCAGCTCTTCACATCAGGTGGCCAAAGTATTGGAGTTTCAGCTTCACCATCAGTCCTTCCAATGAACACTCAGGACTGATCTCCTTTAGGATGGACGGGTTGGATCTCCCTTCAGTCCAAGGGAATCTCAGGAGTCTTCTCCAACACCACAGTTCAAAAGCATCAATTCTTCTGTGTTCACCTTTATAGTCCAACTCTCACATCCATATATGACTACTGGAAAAACCACAGCTNATGGACGGGTTGGATCTCCCTTCAGTCCAAGGGAATCTCAGGAGTCTTCTCCAACACCACAGTTCAAAAGCATCAATTCTTCTGTGTTCACCTTTATAGTCCAACTCTCACATCCATATATGACTACTGGAAAAACCACAGCTTTGATTAGACAGACCTTTGTTGGCAAAGTAATGTCTCCTCTTTTGAATATGCTGTCTAGGTTGGTCATAACTCTCCTTCCAAGGAGTAAACATCTTTTAATTTCATGGCTATAATGACCATCTACAGTGATTTTAGAGCCCCACAAAATAAAGTCAGCCACTGTTTCCACTGTTTCCCCATCTATTTGCCATAAAGTGACGGGACCAGGTGGCATGATCTTAGTTTTCTGAATATTGAGTTTTAAGCCCACTTTTTCACTCTCCTCTTTCACTTTCATCAAGAGGCTTTTGAGTTCCTCTTCACTTTCTGCCATAAGGGTGGTGTCATCTGCATATCTGAGGTTATTGATATTTCTCCCAGCAATCTTGATTCCAGCTTGTNACATGAGTTCCCAATCCTGAACCCCCCTCCCACCTCCCTCCCCATACCATCTCTCTGGGTCATCCCAGTGCACCAGCTCCAAGCATCCTATATCCTGCTTTTATTCAATTGTCAACGTTTTAAAATCTCAGATGGAAGGGCATTAGACGAGGAAATAGTGTATATCCTTACTTCTCAGGTCAATTGTTACTTACTTAAGATAACCAAAAAAGGGGCAATATAATTATGAATATAACAATCTAGGGCTTCCCGGTGATGCTAGTGGTAAAGAACCCACCTGCCAATTCAGGAGACGTAAAAGATGTGGGTTCGATCCTTGAGTTGGGAAGATCCCCTGGAGAAGGAAATGGCAACCCACTTCAGTATTCCTGCCTGGAGAATCCCATTGACAGAGGAGCCTGGTGGGCTACAGTCCATTGGGTTGCAAAGAGTCAGACACAACTNAAGATGTGGGTTCGATCCTTGAGTTGGGAAGATCCCCTGGAGAAGGAAATGGCAACCCACTTCAGTATTCCTGCCTGGAGAATCCCATTGACAGAGGAGCCTGGTGGGCTACAGTCCATTGGGTTGCAAAGAGTCAGACACAACTGAAGCGACTGAACACTATAGCAATATAATATGGTAACATCTCATTAATTTCTATTAATTTATAAAACAGTTCAAATTAATAACCAATGCAAGATTCGTAGGCGTGTGATTTAAATGTTGGAAGGAATACATTTCCCAAACATATTTTTACTCAAAGTGAAGTCGCTTAGTCGTTTCTGATTCTTTGCAACCCCATGACTGTAGCCTACCAGGCTTTTCCATCCATGGAATTTTCCAGGCAAGAGTACTGGAGTCGGTTGCCATTTCCTTCTCTAGGGGATCTTCCCGACCTAGGGATTGAACCCAGGTCTCCCACATTGCAGACAGATGCTTTACCATCTGAGCCACCAGGGAAGTCCAAAATGTTAGTTGCTTAGTCACGTCCGACTCTTTGTGACCCCATGGACTGTAGGTTCTTCTGTCCATGGGATTCTCCAGGCAAGAATACTAGAGTGGGTAGCCATTCTTTTCTCCAGGGGATCTTTCCATCCAGGGTTTGAACCTGGGTCTCCTGCATTGCTAGCAGCTTCTTTCTATCTGAGCTACCAGGGAATGCCTATTTATATACAATCAACATACTAATTTCAAATTGTTTTTATCTAGTCATTATATGTCCATAAGGGACCATCAGTTAGCAGTTAGCAAGAATCATTGTTTGCAAATTAATGAAACTATTGCATTAATTTAAATATTTGAAAATTTAGACCTTTGAAAAAATTCAGTTTTCTTACACCAGTAAGATTTTACTCTCTGTGTACTATATATGTTAACATATAATATTATGTAGAACAACTGTTAGACTGTTTGAGTAGAGATTAGTGAACTTCTGGTATCTGTCATATATACTTTGAAAGAGAATTCTGGGGGAAAAAACATGAGATTGAACTTTTTTTGTGAACAAATAGTTAAGAAAATGTAGAACACAAAATTATAAATGATACAGGAAGCCATTTGAGTGGCTTAAAACTAGAATAGTGGCTTTTTACCTCGATAATTAAATTTCCTCTGATATTTTTTTGAACTAAAGTCTTTTGGGAAGCCAATAAAAAATTGGTTAGAGTAGATACACTTACGAAGCAAAGACAACAATGTAATTAAGGGTGAGAAGTGTATTTTTCCAAGAGTGCATTTAAGCTTCATAGGTTCCTAAATGTCAACCTTTGAATCTTTCAGGATTTAATTTTGGAAATATTTAGCCAATTGTGATTCTGTGATTTGAAGGGGGCAGGAAGCAATCTCCTCTTGCCTGTGAACTCTTTTCAAACTTTGATTAGATTAACCAAAAGATATGCCACATAAATATGTTTAAATGTCTTGAAATACATAAAAGTAGTAGATACACTAAAGTCACTTATCAACTTCAGTCACTTAGAAAATACAAATGACACAAATCAAACTCTGAGGCAAATTTCTTTTGTTTAGTTGTGCCAGTCAGTGGGCCAGGATCATGGTCTACAGCTACTCCCATTACACCCTTGCTTGGTAGCCTTAGTTCTCTGTTCTCATCAGTGGGAACCTTGGGAACTCAGTTGGTGCATGTGTGAAGCGCAGGTCCCTTTTTGCCTAGGCTGTGGGCAGACTATAGTGATATGCAGCACCTCTTGTTTCCTCTTGGCTTTCTACGAGGCTTGTAGTGAACGTGAGCCTGTGTTCCCTACAGAACTCCTCAACGTTCGTATTGTACTGGTTGCATGAGTTCCAAAAAATAAAATAGCAGGGCATTGTAATATTTACTTTTGAGGTTAACTAAGTTATCTTAAACATAGGAGAAGAACATGGACTTTGTAATTGGACCAACCTGAATTCCAATCTCAGGTTTGACAAATACGAACCTCGCCCTGTAACCTCAGGCAAGTTGTTCTACCACCCTGAGTCTAGGGTCCCCATCTGTAAAATGCCCCAAAGTGTGTTTACTGCCTGCTGGGATACTTTTTCAGAGAAGGCGATGGCACCCCACTCCAGTACTCTTGCCTGGAAAATCCTATGGACGGAGGAGCCTGGAAGCCTGCAGTCCATGGGGTCACTAAGAGTCAGATACGACTGAGCGACTTCACTTTCACTTTTCACTTTCATGCATTGGAGAAGGAAATGGCAACCCAATCCAGTGTTCTTGCCTGGAGAATCCCAGGGACGGGGGAGCCTGGTGGGCTGCCATCTCTGGGGTTGCACAGGGTCAGACACGACTGAAGTGACTTAACAGAAGCTAAGGATGCTTTTTAAAGTGTGGCAAGACGTGAGAAGAGATGGGGTATCTTCTTCTGAGTGTTGGAACGAGTTGTATAATATAGACTGGTTCCAAGAGTGATTAATAACTGTTGAGATTTAGCCTGAGGATAAAAACAAATAAGAACAATCTTTAACATCTGGCCTATGAATACATTTAAGGAAAATAAAGTAGAACATAGATCAGGAAAAAAGCAAGGCTTCCATTGACTGGAGCCAGAGAGCTCTCCAGAAGAAGAGTGAAAGAACTACCTTTAAGTTCAGGATCAGGCAGCCTGAAGACCTGCCTGAAGGCCAGTGTCATCATTACTCTGAGTGCATCGGGGCAGGATCAGCTGTGCCCAAGGTATTTGCAGAGCAGAAAATCAGAATATTTTATGGCCAGTATCTATAAAATGGAGGACTATACCAGGAAACAAGAGTGAAATTTTTATCTAATGACAATAGGATTCACATCCATAAAGCCAATTAATTTTCACCACAGATCTGTGGAATATGCGTGATGGTTATTTTTATCTTTATTTTTTCAGTCTTTTTTACAAAAATTGACTGGAAACAGGTTTGAGGGAAGCAAGAAAATGATAAAAGATCAAGATAGGCCCATCCCTAACATTTTGCAGGCCTCAGGGTAAAAATCTATATATTATCATATGACTAAAAATTTTAAAGCTGTATGTTAACCTGACATACTTTTATATAAAATGTATAATACCTTTCTGCCTATGAAATTTATCTTCATAGTGACCTAGAGGATCAGGTTCCATTTAGAACACTTCTAAATGTCCTCATGTATACACAGTTGACATTCCAGCCAATGTATAAACTCTATTCACATCTCCTGCCAACAGCTTCTTCTTGACCCCAGTGAACCTAGGGGTATGGACCCAGAAATCATTCTGCCATTAGGGTTAAGGACTTGGGGAAGAAACTCTTAAAAATAGCTTTTAGCTATTTGGGGAATTCCAGGGTTTTGGACACTGAGAGCATCATGTCTCCCTCCTTTCCTCTCTCCCCTTTCCTGTCTTCCTCACCCTATCTCATCTTCTTTATGTGAAGCTTTGAGTAATTACTCTCTAAGATATTTGACTTCTCAAGTCAAATGTCATTAAAGGCATCTTTAACTTAGCAGCAATTCATAAGAAATTTAAAAATTGCTGCTCAGCTCACAATTTTTAGGCTTCTTTGGTTTCTCTTTTAAGTGCTGCACTTTATTGGGGGGGGGTGGCATTAAGATGCATTAATATTTTTAAATCATCTTCTCTGTTCA
Organism: Neotragus pygmaeus; assembly: GCA_006410875.1. Classification (NCBI taxonomy): domain Eukaryota; kingdom Metazoa; phylum Chordata; class Mammalia; order Artiodactyla; family Bovidae; genus Neotragus; species Neotragus pygmaeus. The sequence goes on along the minus strand of SJYV01053025.1, from coordinate 76,564 downwards.
TGTAAATCATTTGATGTTTTATAGAATTTGATATCTTTGGAGTCGATATTTGGAAATCTTTCATGGCGTGTGAAGTCAGCATACAGCTGCTAAATGCCAACTTAACTAGTACCTCAGTATAAAATGCTTAATTCTGGATGAGTCGATCCTGGGTTTTTAATGCCAGACTGGTTCCTAAACTTGGAAGAAAATTTTAGGAACATTAGATTAAATGGTTTTTATTTTCCTCTAAATATTTTTATTAATGAGGAAATATGTCAAATACATAAGAATTCCACATAGGGTATACTCACATACCCATCAAGCTTTCCTCAGGTCAAATCTAACATACACCATTTTTCTTTAGATTTATTTCAGGAAATAAAACATTAAGAACAAAATTGAAACTTTTTATGTATCATCCCATCTCATTTCCCTCCCTCTCAAATACAGTTCTCAGATATAATCAGTATCCTGAACTTGATATTTATCATTCTCATGTATATATTTTTTCAGCATCCATTTAAATGTGTATCCTTCATCAGTGGTATTTTATCTCTTAGCACTGTTTCTATGCTGGTATGTGAGGTTCTGTTTCAATCTGTTAATTTATATAAATGGCCTATTAGATTCATATACTAATCCTCTCCTACTAATAGATATTTAGACTATTCTTCAAATTTAATTTTACAAACAGCTGCATTAGACAGGCTCCTGAATGTTTTTTTTTGTGTGTGTTTTTGTGTGAGTTTTGTAGAGTGTGTACCTAAAAGTTGAATTTCTGAGTCAAAGAGCATGAGTATCTTTAATTTTGCTAGATTTGCCAGGTTGCTCTTCAAAATGCACGTGGAAAGACTTCCACCATCAGTACCTGAAATTCCTAATTCTCTATATTCTTTTTTTTTTCCCTTGAATTCTTTATTTATTTTTAGCCGTGCTGGGTCTTAGTTACTGTGCAGGGGGCTTTTGTGGAGAGCAGGGGCTAGTCTGTAGTTGCAGGGCCAGGGCGTCTCTTTGCAGAGCGTCTCTTGTTCTGGAGCACGGCTCTAGGGCACACAGGCTTCAGTAGTTGGGGCTCCAGGCCTCTTGAGCACAGCCTCAACAGTTGCGCTGCAGTGGCTTAGTTGCTCCGTTGCATTTGGGATCTTCCCGGGCTAGGGATCAAACCCACGTCCCCTGTACTGGCAGGTGCATTCTTAACTACTGGACCACCAAAAAAGCCCCTAATTCTCTCTATTCTTCTCAACCTTTTTTTTTTTTTTTAATTTTTGCCTATCTGCATTCATGTTATTTTACCTCACTGATTTAATTTATATGCCATTGATTGGCTGTGAAGTAAAGGACTTTTTCATATGTCTCTCCTCTATTCAGATTTCTTTGAGAATTGCCTCTTGGTATGCTTTGTTTATTTTTCTACTTTTTGTTTACTTGTAGTTTTTAAAGACAGAAATTCTGGATACCAACCTTTCTAATTAGGATCTTTGCAATTGTTGTCTCCAAGTTTGTGACTTATGTTTTCAGTTTGTTTCTTGTGTCTTTGGTTGATTGGCATTGCATCAGATTTATAGATTGAGTACAGTTCATATCTTTATGATATTGAGTCTTCCAATTCATGAACATGTTTCATCTCATCCATTCATTATAATCTTTTATATCCTTCAGTAACTTTTGCAGCTTATTCCATAAAGGTTTTGCAAAGTGTTTGCCAGATTTATCCTTAGGTTCTTCTTAGCTTTTGTTAATACTATAAATAGGATCTTACTTTTTTTTCTATTGAATTATCTAATTGGTTATTACTTGTATAGGAGTTTCTATTGATTTTGGCATATTGATTTTGTTTCCAGCAACCTTGCTAAATTTTCTTGTTAGTCCTAATAGTTTGCACTGACTCTTGGATGTTTTTTTTATGTGGATAGCGATACCATTTGCAAATGATAACAGTTTTGTCCCAAAAATGTCCCTTTCCATTTTTATACCTGATTTATTTTCCTTATTTTATTGCATCGTCTAGTACATCCATTAAAAAGTTGAATAGAACTAGTGAGAGTGTGTATCCTTGTCTTGACTTTAATGGGAACACTTCCAAAATTATATCATTGCTTATTATGTTTACTGCAGAATTTTAATAGATATGCTTCAGAAAATCAGAGGACTACTGCTATATTCCTAATTTGTTATATAAAATATATTTTTAAACATAAATAGATGGTGATTTTGTTGAGTGTTCTTTCTGTATCTATTCCAATGATATATATTTTTGTTTCCTCATTTTGTTAATTTGGTTAATTACATTGATTCATTTTTCTAATGAATGCCTTTCATTTCTTGGATAAACTCAGCTTAGCCATGATATTTTATCTTTTCTCACACATTCATGAATTGATTTGTTCTTTTTTTAAAAAAGGATTTTTGCATAAGTAAGATTCGCCTGTAACTCTCCTTTCTTAAATTGCCCATGTCAGGTTTTTCTATCATAGTTATACAAGCCTCAATGAATGAATTGGATAGCTTTCCCTCTTTTTTTAGTCTCTGAAACTGTTTATGTAGATAGAAGCTATCTATACCTTGAAAGTCTTATAAATTTTGCATTTAAAATTGTGTGAGCCTGTGGTATTTTAGAATAGGAGACTTGTGGTTATACATTCCATTTATGTAATGATTATTGCTTATTTTTAATTTTTTATTTGAAGTGTTTTGGTAATTTATATTTTTATCTTTTATCTCATTTTTCAAATGTATTTTCATAAAGAAGTTTATAGCTATCTTTTATGGGTTTTGTAGTTTTTGTTATATCTGTATTACTTCTTTTATGTCTTACTTTGCCTTTTATCCTTTTTTGTCAGTTTTACCAAAAGATAGTTCATTTTATTTTTTTTCAAGTGAACCAGCTTTTAGTTTTGTTTCTTTCTCTGCTTTCTTCTTTTCTATTAGAATAATTTCTGTGCATGTTTTTATTTTCCCTTCTGTTTACTTTCTGTAAGTTTAATTTGAGGTTATTTTAATAACTTTTTGAAATAAATATTTAACTCAATTTCCCTACCTTCCTTGTTAGTTAATAAGGTATTTAATGCTCTTTCCTTCATTGTGTAACTTTAGGTGTGTCCCACAGATGTTGATATGTGCACTTTTGCTATCTCTAAATTCCAAATGTGGTTTTTAATTTCCATTATGATTTCATGTTAACTCATTAGACATTAGATATTTGGAAGTGTCTTTACATTTTCTGTACATCTGGGGGTTGAGGACTATCGTGCTAGCGTTGATTTCTTCGTGCTCATCATTGTGTTCAGGGGCTCTCACTCATCCCGCCCCTGAGCCAGTGGGTACTAAGTTCAGTGCTGAAGTCTGTGCCTTGTTCTCTTTTCTCTCTAGGTCAGCAGTTTCTTATAAATCTGTAACTCTGTTCAGGAGGCCTGCTGTCAGGACTTTTTACTATTCACCTAGGTTGCCTGCCTCAGAGCACTTTTACTGCTGACAGTCCTGTGTAACTGAAGTCTTGGGTAGCACAACATGTTTTTGGACTCAGAACCCAGCACATCATTTGCTTCACACCACTTTGCAGTTTCTTTTCCGTTCCCAATCCAATGAGGTGTTAACCTTGTCTTTGAATGCAGCTGGGTTTTTTATTTTTTTGCTTTTCCCTTTTTAGGAATTATCTATCATTTCTATGCATTTAGAATAGAGGAGTGAGTCATTTTGATTTTCAGTAGCTTTCATATTGTTAAAGCATTTTATTTCTCTGTAAAGATGAAGAATTGGTGTAACATCCTCACTTTCCACTTCCCCACCCTGCAAACAACAGTGTGTATACTTATGGCCTCCATCTTTTGTTTTGACTAAACACTCCTCTTCATGAAATGTTGAAAATTCCTTTTTGCTTTGTGGTCCTGTGGCATAATACTTACAGGAACTTTCCCCTCTGATATTTGGAGCCTCCAGAAGTGACTATTCCCACATAAAATAATACTATTGTGTCAAATATTCTCAATATAACTTTAAAAAAAATCAGCTTTTCAGTATAAAACTGAAGGTCATTCTGCCTGTTGATAACTGATTCAAGTAACAATGAATCATAAGGCCAAACAAAATTGATTGGGAATTGGCAGGACTCTCTGCATTCTCAGGGCTTATCAGGAGATTTTGGGCTAAAGCTAATCACTTCACTGCAAAAAGAGCTAAAAATGTAAAGATCCCTTTTGCATTAGGTAAAGCTTATTGATAGTAATTAGATGAGAATAATAAAGCTAAGTGCATCATTCTAAGCACATCTTAGTAGATAGTAAGGGTATAGGCTTTGGACTAAAGGAGGCATTGAAGAATGCAGCTCCTCTACCAGCATCCAAGACTGAAAACAGAAGCTACATGCTTTATATTGACTTATCTGGGAGTGTTACTTATACCGCTGACTCATCTAGTGAATTTTTTTTAGGTTCTTTTGTCCTTATTCATGATGCCCAAGCTGCTCAGTAAAATTGTATGCCTGTTATCACCTATCATCATTTGATGTTACTCTTCTGTAACATTATTCCTTTCCAGAAGTTCAGTCTTCAAAGTATAATGTCACATGTTCCTGCTGAAAATTTAGCCAAATGGTGGATTCCACAATCTGATACTTGCGACTTTCAGAAATCATGTGGGCCAAAGCTTAGAGGACGACTTATTCCTTTAATCCTGCGTATTATTTCTTTACACTCAATATGTAGAGTATGTGATTTGTAATAAATCTACATTTTAAAAGATCACTGAACACACAAAAGATAAATGAAAAAGTCTTATAGAATTAAATTTTATTTCTTGGGGATCCACAGAGAATATGTGNAAATTAATCCCAGTATAGAGGCAGATTTCTTTCTAGAGACTATATGATTTTGCTCCATATTGAAATCCAACCTGTGTTTTCCAATCAATACTCAAAAACACCTTTGAGGGAAAATTAGGGCATGGATTTTATTGCTATCATTATTTTTGTTAGATTATGAATATTTTATAACTCTTAAGAGTTGTGGAATGTTTTCACGTATATCATACCATTTGAACCTCATGTGGTGTGGGTCCTAATAATATCCCCATTTTGTAGAAAAGAAGACTTAGGAGTCAGGGAGTTCAAGTAGCTTGCCCAAATCCAATGAGAGAACAGTTTAGTAATTGTGAAGATAGGTCCTTGCATTCAGACCTTTTGTTTCAAATGTTCAAACTGCTTACTTTATTATACCATTTCATCTTAAGCCATACCTATAATTATAAATATCTCACTACTAATTAATATCCACAGTAGACAATGTATTTCTGTCTGATAAAGTAAGATGGTTTAATATGTGCTACTTAGGAAAAATAATCAGAACAAAATTTTCCATCTGAAGCGTCATGATGATTTATGATCAAAATAGAGGATATGATTGATTTTATGTAGTAGCACACATGAGTACCCATACTTAATTTTTTTGGCTTCCTCTTTTCAAAGTAATGCAACATGTGTAAATAGCAGTATTGTTACTGGTTTATTTTTAAAAGGTGAATCGTTCTTTGAGCATAGAATTAGTCAGTGTAAATCTGCAATTCAGTGAGGTTTGTTTGGTTTATTTTTTGTCTCGCTTTCTGTTTTTATTTTTGAGCCTCCTTGGCACTAATGCTTAAAATGCCCACCTGCAGTGACCTGGGTTTGTGGGGTGTTCATTGACTTTATGTCCATAGTGAAGTAGTACACATCGTCTTATGTGCAAAACACATTCGGCTATGGTTGACAGGATTTTCATTTTCCATTCACAGATGTAAAGCGTTTTCAATATAACACAAGCCTCAGCATAACAAAGTCAGCAATTTATGAGAGTTATACAGCTCTGCTTACCTTTCATTTGTCAAAGGTTGATGGAAAACATCTATATTGCTTGTTCAATCTGTTAATTGTATGTTTTCATCCAAGCTGAACTGACAAGCTAAGATCTGTTCACTCATATTAGTCTGCAAGGATGTGCTTGTCAATAAGCCCTTTAAACTGCTTTACATGTGACCTATAATTCAAGTAATTCTTAATAAAACAATACTTAAAATTTTTCTACACTTTGACATTACAGTTGTGGCACACTCTAAAAAAGGATGCAAACTTCAAAGACTGCAGTTTCATTATCTCTAAGGTTTGTAACTTAGTTAATTTTAGATGGCTTAATATTACCTTTGAGGAAGGAGTTAGGAAATTGACCATAGAGATGGTGTGGTTTTAATTTTTGAGTTACTCACTTTTACAAGGAATTCAGAAAAGCTTGGATAAGTAACACTGAGTTTTAGAGATTTTTTCCCACTATAGGTAAGACCTGAAAATTCATTTCAAAATTCAAATTGTAGAATATTCAAACTAGAAGCATAGTTGATTCTGGTCCCCATGAGAGGAGTGTCTCAACTGCCTAGCTCTGGGCCTAGTATATAAAAGGGGCTCACTACACAGTTGATGAGTGGATCACTAGTCTAACTCATTATTACTCACTATTTTTGAACCTGGGGTCCAAAAAGATAGAATGACTTTTACATGGTCACACAACAGGGAATGTTAGAAGAGGAAAGAACTCTGGTTTCTTGAATCCCCTTCTACTCACTGCCCTTTCCCTGTCTCTTATACACATCTATTTTAGTAGAAAGTGCCTTACTCTAAATTAATTGGGCCCCGTGATGCTTGGGATGCTAAACAGAAATTTCTAAAAGTAATTTTGTAGTAGGCATAGAAATGTTCTTTAAAGGGTTCATTATATATAATATTTGAGACTGGAGGTTTTAGAGCATTGGGCTCTATTGAAGTTGCTAAGACTAAGCATCAAACTCTATTTACTGTAAGAATTTTGCTACTTGGCCCCCATATCATAATGTCACCTGAATCTCCAAGGAGTTAACTTAAAATAAGATCTTATATTTTATACATTTTGATATGAAAGCTTTCATCTTGTATTCAACCTAATTTTACTGAACCCCGAACACCATTTCTGCTGGTTTTTTGGCTTCCTGTTTGTATAGGACACTAGATAAGGTCAATATTAAGAAGACTGAAACCTGTAGGTTCTGGTTTTATTTTTTCTACAATTTTACTTTCTTTGGGTCTTTCAGCCACTGAGTGTAAAGTCACTAAGCTGTAAAGTGAGGTCTGTTTCCTTGTGGAAAGACTTATTAACATTATTTGCCCCACAAGGGTGAGGCACATATCAATATTTGAATACTGGGGTGGAGAGGCTCGATATTACACACGAGGAGTTAGCCATCTAAATAGACACTCAACAAATAATTTGCTGAATGAATGAGTGACCATAAATTATACTAGAACTTGCTATAACTTCCTTAAATTTTTAATTCTGTATCATCATCAGAGGAAAAGAGAATAATAATTTCTGGCATGTACAAGTGTCACAACTTAAAGTGGGGCTGGACAAACTACCATCCTCAACCATATGCAGCCCGCCTCCTATTTGTGTGTGTGTTGTATGTGTGTGGTTTGTGAGTTAAGAATGATTTTTGAATGGTTGAAACAAACAAAAAAAATATCAAAAGGAGGATAATATTTTGTAATATGTAAAATTATATGAAAATTCCAATTTCTGTACCCCCAAACAAAGCTTTGGAGAAGGAAATGGCAACCCACTCCAGTGTTCTTGCCTGGAGAATCCCAGGGACAGGGGAGCCTGGTGGGCTGCCATCTCTGGGGTTGCACAGAGTCAGACACGACTAAAGCAAACAAAGCTTTATGTTCACTTACTTACACACTTTCTGCTTTCACACTGCAAAGGAAGAGTTGTGTATGACAGATTCTATATAAACTGAAAAACCTAAAAAATTTACTGTCTAATTCTTTACAGAAAAAACTATATATATATACCAACCCCTGACTTAGTGGATTGATTAAGTGGTCCTCATAAAGAAACCTGCTAGGGGAAAAACAGTGCAATATAAGCACAGAAACATTAAAACTTTCATTTCTAAATCTGTTGCCATTATTTCTGAGCTATTTGCTTGCAGGCCTTATAATGGTAACAGGTGCTAATGCACAAGAATAGAACAATATTTCCTACCATAATTGTCCACATTCATAAAAAACTACAGGTATAGCTACAGCCAGATGTTTAAAGAATAGGAACTGAAATGGAAACGTAAATATAAAAGTCTTTACTGGAAGGAAAAGGATAAATGATATAGGAACTGCACCTAAGACCTGGTAAGAAGCACAGGCAAAAAATTGTTTGTCTTTAATTCATGTGTATAATCCCTGGGGTGGATTTTTAATAGCCCAACAAAAGCTCAATAAATTTTCTAAGACCATAAAACAGTTTTCTAAGGCAAAAACCTTAATTTACTTAAAATTTACATAACATCAACCAGTTCAAATAAGTTACATTTTATTAACAATGAGTCATAGAGAAAATTTTGGTAACTTATTTACAATCATAACATAAAGCCTTGGTGAGATATTTATATCCCTATGGGGCAAATGTGTAGTGAATTAATTTCGTGGTGGCGGGGAGCAAAAAATGGAATATTAAATTTTGAATAATACAAGGAAAATTAGGCAGATTTTAGGACCACAGCCATTTTTAGGACTAAAAGCTTGTAACGTAGGCTATCCTAAAAATGTACAAATGGAAGTGAAGTTTAACTAATGGAGTTCATTTAACTAATGTAGACACTAAAACCAGATACTTCACTCCCCGAATGGGATTACATTTTGGCAGTTATCTAGTTAATTTGATTCATGGGGATTTGTAAATTGGATCATTCTGAGTCCAAAGTGAAATGGTGATTTAAATGCAGCCCAATGGCCTCTGGAGAAATAATCAATTCTTTAGAATTCATGTGAAGAATTAAGTTTTATCCTAATTACTCACCTGGAGAATTAACTTGAATTCTGAAGCATTTGACTAGGAAAAAAGCCCTCGACCTTCCATTTAGAAAAACCCTCTAGGGAACAAGTTTGGAAACATTTGAGCCCAGAAACAACAGGCCCAAGGCCTTTCTTAAAAAAAAAAAAGAAGAAGAGGAAGAAGTAGTTATATTGCTTCATGGAGTTAGCAGATCTTTTCATTTGTTTATTTAGCAAATATTTATGAAATCCTTCCATATGCCAAGTATTTATGTAGCTACTGGGAATACAGAGGTAAACATGTGGACAAGACAAATAGGTTCTCTGCCTCTCTGGAGCTCACACTCCTGTGGCGGGGGGGAGATAGATAATAACTGTATTTAAAAAAAGCTTATTTCAGGAAGCAATGTGTTTCATGTAATAAATAAATAAAACAGATAATTCCATAGAGACTGGGATAAGAGATACTACTATATGGTGAGCGAAGGTCTCCCTGAGTAGTGGCTTTTGAGCTGAGACCTGAGAGGGGAGAAGGAGCTAGTAATGAGGAGTTAATAAAGAAGATACATGGAAATATGTGAAATTAATCCCAGTATAGAGGCAGATTTCTTTCTAGAGACTATATGATTTTGCTCCATATTGAAATCCAACCTGTGTTTTCCAATCAATACTCAAAAACACCTTTGAGGGAAAATTAGGGCATGGATTTTATTGCTATCATTATTTTTGTTAGATTATGAATATTTTATAACTCTTAAGAGTTGTGGAATGTTTTCACGTATATCATACCATTTGAACCTCATGTGGTGTGGGTCCTAATAATATCCCCATTTTGTAGAAAAGAAGACTTAGGAGTCAGGGAGTTCAAGTAGCTTGCCCAAATCCAATGAGAGAACAGTTTAGTAATTGTGAAGATAGGTCCTTGCATTCAGACCTTTTGTTTCAAATGTTCAAACTGCTTACTTTATTATACCATTTCATCTTAAGCCATACCTATAATTATAAATATCTCACTACTAATTAATATCCACAGTAGACAATGTATTTCTGTCTGATAAAGTAAGATGGTTTAATATGTGCTACTTAGGAAAAATAATCAGAACAAAATTTTCCATCTGAAGCGTCATGATGATTTATGATCAAAATAGAGGATATGATTGATTTTATGTAGTAGCACACATGAGTACCCATACTTAATTTTTTTGGCTTCCTCTTTTCAAAGTAATGCAACATGTGTAAATAGCAGTATTGTTACTGGTTTATTTTTAAAAGGTGAATCGTTCTTTGAGCATAGAATTAGTCAGTGTAAATCTGCAATTCAGTGAGGTTTGTTTGGTTTATTTTTTGTCTCGCTTTCTGTTTTTATTTTTGAGCCTCCTTGGCACTAATGCTTAAAATGCCCACCTGCAGTGACCTGGGTTTGTGGGGTGTTCATTGACTTTATGTCCATAGTGAAGTAGTACACATCGTCTTATGTGCAAAACACATTCGGCTATGGTTGACAGGATTTTCATTTTCCATTCACAGATGTAAAGCGTTTTCAATATAACACAAGCCTCAGCATAACAAAGTCAGCAATTTATGAGAGTTATACAGCTCTGCTTACCTTTCATTTGTCAAAGGTTGATGGAAAACATCTATATTGCTTGTTCAATCTGTTAATTGTATGTTTTCATCCAAGCTGAACTGACAAGCTAAGATCTGTTCACTCATATTAGTCTGCAAGGATGTGCTTGTCAATAAGCCCTTTAAACTGCTTTACATGTGACCTATAATTCAAGTAATTCTTAATAAAACAATACTTAAAATTTTTCTACACTTTGACATTACAGTTGTGGCACACTCTAAAAAAGGATGCAAACTTCAAAGACTGCAGTTTCATTATCTCTAAGGTTTGTAACTTAGTTAATTTTAGATGGCTTAATATTACCTTTGAGGAAGGAGTTAGGAAATTGACCATAGAGATGGTGTGGTTTTAATTTTTGAGTTACTCACTTTTACAAGGAATTCAGAAAAGCTTGGATAAGTAACACTGAGTTTTAGAGATTTTTTCCCACTATAGGTAAGACCTGAAAATTCATTTCAAAATTCAAATTGTAGAATATTCAAACTAGAAGCATAGTTGATTCTGGTCCCCATGAGAGGAGTGTCTCAACTGCCTAGCTCTGGGCCTAGTATATAAAAGGGGCTCACTACACAGTTGATGAGTGGATCACTAGTCTAACTCATTATTACTCACTATTTTTGAACCTGGGGTCCAAAAAGATAGAATGACTTTTACATGGTCACACAACAGGGAATGTTAGAAGAGGAAAGAACTCTGGTTTCTTGAATCCCCTTCTACTCACTGCCCTTTCCTCTCCTGTGTGCGTGCTTGTAAGTCGCTTCAGTCCTGTCCCACTCTTTGTGACCCCATGGACTCTAGGCCTCCAGACTCCTCTTTCCATGGCATTCTCCAGGCGAGAATACTGGAGTTAGTTGCCATGCCCTCCTCTAGGGGATCTTGCTGACCCAGGGATTGAACCCACGTCTCTTATGTCCTGCATGGGCAGGCGGGTTGTTTACCACGAGTGCCACCTGGGAAGCCCTTCCTCAACTGTACCATGTTTCTTTTAATTAATTTACCTTGCTTCCTCAATCTTAATTTCCAATGACTTGGGCTGCATAGGTGATTGGCTATTTAGACTCTATCCCAGTATAAGGCTGCACTCAAAATAAAGAAAGTATAAATAATATATCAAAGCATATATATGGATCTTTTAAGGTTAATAATTTCTCCATAAAGGGGTCGGTTTTTATTTGCTATGCCTAGCATAGGCTGGAGCTCAGCAGTGACAGCTGAAACTAATGTACAGCAGAGCTTTTTCTCATTAAAGAGTTGTTGGGCAACATTGGAAGGAAGAACATTTTCTGAATAAATGATCAACTTGAATTGCTTGCTCTGATATATTACATATATGCTCTTATGATATATTCCATAATCCCTTGGGAAGTGTTATTTTATTGATGCACTTGAAGGATGGTTTCACTAAGTGTTGCCAGATAAAATGCCAGGTGCCCAGTAAATTGTAACATCAGAGAAACAATTAATATTTTTTAGTATAAGTATGTCCCAGCTGGGGTTTATTTGCTAAACCTGGCAATCTGAGATTATCTACCACGTAAAACACCCAACTCTATCTTGATTTGCTTTTTGACAGCCTGCTCTTCATTTTTTGATTTTAATAGTAGTGGTGATTGCTTTACTCACTGTCCTCTTCAATGTGTGTTAACAAATCTTCAGAGCATCACTGTGGGCCAGTTGCTAATGCTAGCAATTTACAGGACCTGTTAACAGATTAGTGATCCAGGCATAACAGAAACCTTTTCCCAGAGGATTTTGGGGGCTGTGGCTAAACCTTTGAACTATTTTTTTTAACCTATTCAAACACATATCTCCTCTTAAAAAAACATAAAACTTACATCCCTGAACTCCACTGAAAGTGTTATGGTCTGTAGATTCTCTTATGAAAATATTTTATCTTTTTTCATTTTACAATTATAAAATTATAATAGTAAGTATGCTTTTTCAAGTTACATTCCATATAACATTGTTCTTGAAATTTTGAATTCCACTCCTGGAGATTTAATTAGGCCCCTGATTGAGAATCAGTGGTCTATGAGATGCCAAAACCAATCAGTAAAAAAGGCAAGTGTTCAATCAAGCTGCCTATTTAAATTTTTCTTTTTTCTTTTTTGGCTAAATCAATGTTTCTTCAATGTAACTTCAACAAAGGTTAAATAATAGTTATATAGTTATTTTAATGTATATCACAAAATTATAGCTTTCCATTCTGCTGGACATATAGAAAGCTTCAGTTTGGAAACCACTGGTGCACATGAAAACAAGGAAACAGTCTGCCTTTTAAAAGAATTCCATTACCTTCTACCTTCCTCCCCTAATTTGACCAGCTCTTTGAACCCTTTATAGGTAAGCAGAAGACTTCTGCCTTTAAAGATGGCCACATACACATCTGAAAAACCTTTTATTGTTAACAAATTCTTGCTTTTTTTCCCTCAATTTATCTTTTCAACACAGGGTTATAATTATTCCCATTTCGCAGATGAAAAAGCTAAAATTCAGAGTAGAGCAATGTCTGGTTAAACTATTGAGGATCAGATCAAATTCTTTAGTATAAACTATAACTTGTTTTTTTATCTCTATTGAATTAATTTAAAAATTACAACATTGTACATATCTGTGTTTCAAGTGTATATTGATATTTGATCTGTTAGATTTAAAGGAGGACATTTTTATGAGAAGATTGATATCTAGGCAATTAGAGCTCTAGGTAAGAAGCTTAGAGATACGTATTAATTCTCCTTATAGATATTTGTTTTATTTTCACCCAAATGATAGGTTTAGCATCATGCAAAGAAATATTTAATAGCCATGTTTTGTATTGTATCATCCACTTGTGGATTAAGCTTACTAAAATTCTATAGTAGCCCAGGATTCGTACACTTAATCTGGTTAGGCTGTTGCCTGCCAGTTAACTAGGACTTATTGATTTTTCTCAAGTTCGAGAGCACTGTGACTCAGAAATCTTTACCCTTTGATTTAATCAACCTAAAATAAATACCAAACATAAACTGATTTCTGAGTTTATCACATAATATCACTCAAGTGCACACCATCATTTATCATTGTGGCATGTCCTGGCCTCCTAAATAAAGGAAAATGCAAATTATCTAGTGAAATTTTTTGGTAGAAAGGTATGAAAACACCATTTTTACAAATTAATTAGACATCCAATATTAGTTCTTCATGTTAACCAAAGGCAAAAATGAAGAATCAGGATCTTTAGCAGTTGCTGTGATATGAATTATGTATTTTAAGGTTATTGCAGATTAAAGTATTAAGTATCCCTTATTATTAAAATTAAATACTAAGATATTTATCAAACTCACTTTAAAATTCATCATCTGTCTTAAAATTTATACATAATGAAATTTAGATAAAATATCTAAAATTCTAACCTAAAGCAATCATTTTATAGTTACTTTTCACTTATGACTACCCATCTCCATTTGCCTTGACAGCTTGACTTTTGAGACAATCAGTTTTGTATTTTCTGTTTATCATCATAGAAACCTAACATTGAGGTGTAAGTTTAAGTAACATCATAAAGGACATTTCTGAAGCTTTTTCCTCAGCCATCACTAGACAGAATTGTAGATTTTGAATATTTTGGTGCTCTTTCTGATTAAAAATAAAAGCATTCATAGAAAAAGTGAAATATTGCCTGTTAACTACACAATGCCCAGCTTTCAGATACTTGGATACTTGACAAGCTTATTGCCCAGGCCATCTTGAATATATTTAGATAAAGCTAAAACACCATGTTAATCAATGAAATAGATGCCAAATGACCTCAGCTAATATCCATGAATTGCTTTGATCGCATGCACACCCATCTTTGGTCTTGTACTATATCAGTGTTTTCATGTTTCCTTCCTTTAGCTTTCATATAAATTGATTTAGGGATAACAAAGTATAACTCCAGGTTAAATACAGTTCTCACTTGATTTACAGTGTTTTTTTGCAAATATAATCATTATACTATTCTGTGAATATCTGAGTCACTTCCAATTTACTATAATGAGATTATCAAGATATATATCAAAAAGAACAGTTTAATTAAATTATTAAAATCTAAAAAACTGGCTCTGGGTATGATGGTGTGATTAAATTACTATAATTGTATGATGCTCTTATTTTAAAGTACAGTTATAAATATATTTAATTTGAAAATCTACTTTATTACTTTAAAGTTGTAAGGAGCCAATTCACTTCTACATGTGTAGTCAAATATTAATTTTAATATTTGAAAGTGGACAAGAATCTTAGTTTCTATAATGGGAATATTACATCATTTTTCCTTGAAAGGTTTCTTCAGCATATAAAGTAAAGCCAATCCTAGATTCTCCTAGTGGAACATTTATCAAAATATTTTCTAGAGATGCTGCCTAAACAACAAAAGCCACACACACACAAAGAGCAACGACGACAATTAAAAGTTTATCGTTTAATAAAATGGAGAAATATTGCATAGTAACCGTAATATTATCTTGGAGATTCCCAATGTATATTAGTTAATTAGAGGCTTTATAAAGTTCTGCAATAAAGAAACCTGTTTATTTAACCACAGAAGTATTTTTGTGGCTGTGTGTTACATCTATTAACATCCTAGACAATGAGTATTATGTGGAACACACTTTGGCTAATGCTGACCCAGTCTAATTCCTTTCAGTATTCTTTTGGAAAGAATCTTGACCAGCAGTTTAGTTTCCTGGAAAAGGCATAGAGCTAAGAGGAAGGCAAGTTGCCATTACTATCCTAGTGCCTAGCCCAATGTCTGACACAAAAAAGGGATCCATCGTTTCTGTTCAGTTACAAACTTGCCCTGGATCAGTCTTTTGAATATTTCTTAAATTTCTTTGTCTTTTGTCTCTTTTTTGTCTACTTCAGACCAAAAAACATAAGATCCCTTGCCTTGGATGTTGGAAAAAAATAGTAGAAATGTAAACATTTTGAGAGTAAAAGTACAGTATAAAATGTTACATTCTTTTTATATACAGAAATATTTAGGGAAGAGATATCACTTTAAGTACTCCAGCAAAAAGATAAATAAAGAAAATTTAGTAAATATTCAACCTAGGTAATAGGTATGTGAGTGTCTATTATACTATCCTATTTTAATGTATGTTTGAAATTTTTCAGAATTAAAAGTTTTAAAAATTAAAAAGGGTATACTTTTTGTATGTAAAGCTGCAATCACAGTTCAGACATATTTGCATGATTGTGCAGAACAGGGCATAAGATTACAAAGAAGCATGCCTATTTTGCCATCTTGTCCTCCCTGTAACCTAGAGCAGACATATGTTGAACTGTCATATCTAGTTAGGGTGATCACATCAGAATTTTTCTCTGTGTAAAACCAACTGATTGAAATGAGATTTCAACTTAAAACCTCAGGCTCATTATGACCATGCTCTAGCACAGTAATTCTCAAAGCATGTCCCTGGAACCAGCAGCATTGGCATCACCCCGGAACTTGCTTGAAATGCAAATCCACAGATCCTACCCCATACTCACTGAATTAGGAACTCTGGGGGCAGAGTCTAGAAATCTGTGTTGTTACAGGTCCCCTAGATGATTGCTGCTTCTCCATCTTTGGAGCATTGTTTACACAGGTTGAGTAGACCAGGGTAGGAGCTGCAAAAGTGTCTGCTCTCTTAATGACCTGAGAGCCTTGCTGCCTGCCACAGTGGTCCCATCCACACAAGGCAGACTTCTGCCTTGCAGTAAGAATCTTTCATTGTGCATGTATTTTTAGACACATCTTCTGAATTTCTGTGAGCAGCTTATTATCTTGGTTTTTGTGACAAGGATATTCTCTAGCAGGGTCTGCTTATCTATGGATGGTGGGTAACATCCCATCTCCATGCCCGCAGCATATATAGAAGCACTGAAATTACTGGATCACAGATTTGGGTTGTTACTAAGATGTGTATAAGAGACAGCTTTTTGTATGTAAAGCTGCAATCACAGTTCAGACATATTTGCATGATTGTGCAGAACAGGGCATAAGATTACAAAGAAGCATGCCTATTTTGCCATCTTGTCCTCCCTGTAACCTAGAGCAGACATATGTTGAACTGTCATATCTAGTTAGGGTGATCACATCAGAATTTTTCTCTGTGTAAAACCAACTGATTGAAATGAGATTTCAACTTAAAACCTCAGGCTCATTATGACCATGCTCTAGCACAGTAATTCTCAAAGCATGTCCCTGGAACCAGCAGCATTGGCATCACCCCGGAACTTGCTTGAAATGCAAATCCACAGATCCTACCCCATACTCACTGAATTAGGAACTCTGGGGGCAGAGTCTAGAAATCTGTGTTGTTACAGGTCCCCTAGATGATTGCTGCTTCTCCATCTTTGGAGCATTGTTTACACAGGTTGAGTAGACCAGGGTAGGAGCTGCAAAAGTGTCTGCTCTCTTAATGACCTGAGAGCCTTGCTGCCTGCCACAGTGGTCCCATCCACACAAGGCAGACTTCTGCCTTGCAGTAAGAATCTTTCATTGTGCATGTATTTTTAGACACATCTTCTGAATTTCTGTGAGCAGCTTATTATCTTGGTTTTTGTGACAAGGATATTCTCTAGCAGGGTCTGCTTATCTATGGATGGTGGGTAACATCCCATCTCCATGCCCGCAGCATATATAGAAGCACTGAAATTACTGGATCACAGATTTGGGTTGTTACTATTTAACCGGAACTGGCTACTGAAGTAAAAACGTCCTTCTTAGTTTTGGTAAAAAGCAAAAGAAACCTGTAGTCATCAGGCTGAGTCTTCCAAAAATTATAAAGCAACCCAAACTCTCTCCCTTAAGGCTTTATGGTAGAGGTGTCTAATATAACTTGAAAATAAAATTCTAAATCAAGCTTCAGAGGAATTCACAAATCTCTACAATCCGCTATTTTGAATTAGTGGCAAATTATTAATATTTCCATATGGGGGGAATTGATGAGGAAATGGATATTTGGGAACTTTTCTCTAATTGCATACTTGGCATTATAGATGCATTCTAAATGCAGAGCAATATAACCCTCTGTTCTTAACATTTCTTAATGAGGAAGGCCATTTTGTTGCTCATATTTCACTTTTTATGCTAACACTTGGCAGAAGATCTTCCCAAATGTTCATGGAAACACAGGATGAGACATAGCATCACAGGTTAATTTCCTCNAAGGTAGATGTGTATAAGAGACAGGTTCTTAACATTTCTTAATGAGGAAGGCCATTTTGTTGCTCATATTTCACTTTTTATGCTAACACTTGGCAGAAGATCTTCCCAAATGTTCATGGAAACACAGGATGAGACATAGCATCACAGGTTAATTTCCTCAAAACTTCTCCCTCTTTCTGTTGCCCCATTCAAAAATGGTAGAAGCTTCTGGCTTCATAGAGACCATGGCCATTTCTAAACATGACAACTGTGTGTGGTATGAGACTTACTCGTGCTGTCTTGTTGGCAAATCAAGGGCATGTTCTCACTTTGTATATTGAATCAGTATTGCAATAGGTTTTATCATTTACAATGTTTCCTTTCCTGCCTACTTTTAATTTATTCCATTCTAGAGCAATTAGGACTGTGAGATTCCCAGTCCCATTTAAAAAGCCTCTTGGGACAGTCAAGTCAAGTCATTTTTTGAAGAGATGAATTGTAGAAACCAGAGGGCCCATTAATTAGTAGAATCACTTGGATTTTTAAAGGAAGAATCCATTTTCTGGGATTTCTCAGGCAGTTGCTATAACAGAGTCTAGTAAAGAGGAAAAAAGGAAAAAACAAGTCTTACGAATATGGTTCATTTTCTTCTTTTACTTGATTTAAATGAAACATTTTAACTGAAACCCACCTGGAAAGGGCTTACTTTTGTGAGTCAAACGTACAGCAATAAGTTTTGAGGCTATTTTTTTTAGCTCTATTGAAATATAATTGACAGACAAATTGTATACTATTTAAGGTGTACAAAGTGTATACCTTAAATAGTATACAATTTTTGTCGCCTGTCTGAGCCAACAGGGAAGCTTTAGCACCTCAGGTTTTGACTTGAATTGTGTTGCGTGTGTATTTAATCTCTTTGGACAAATAGAGGTAGAGATAAACGTATATGTAGAAATATATATGAAGTTAGGGTAACTAATACTTACTGCTGTAAAAAACCACCCTCAGATCCCAGTGGTTAAACACAATGAAAGTTTGTTTGCTTACTTCTTAGTCCAGTGTGGACTGATGGGAGTGGAGTTAAGGGATTCCACTCTATGCTCCTATGCCTCTTGTTTTGGTACATAGCCTTTTCCTACCCTACATTGTTTTGTATCCGTGTATGGACATATCTTACTTATTTGTCTAACTAGGTGTCTAGCCACCTTTGGAATCGTATATCTCCATCTGTGCAGTGCCTATCATGTTTGTTGATAATTTTCTACATGTGTGTAGATGATTAAATCAAATAATAGAGCCGATTTAAAGTGGGTTGAATCATAGTTGGTTAAAGCATGGGCAAGAATTTGGACATCATTTGGTCCCAACTATCTCATTTTATAGACAAGGAAACTGAGATCTAGAAAATAGTTCTAAGACATAATTTCTGTCAGTAAATCTCACCTTACACAGTTAGCCAACTGTGTCCTGTCTTATGTGGAAAGGATATTATGGGGCCAGAGGAGATGATAAAAGGTACCTAACTATGGTGTGCCTTGCTTCCTATTACCTTGCAAGGGAGGCTGGAGGGGTGTTTTAGTTAATCCACTTTATTCACTGTCTCTGATGCTTGGCTCCCCTCTTCATCTCATAAATTTATATATACAAAGACACTTTCAGATATACAGCAGACTTAGAAAAGAATTGAAATTAGACAAAAATAAAAACAAGGTCACACATGTAAGTACCGGATGACGGGAATACACTCTTAGAACAGTGGGCAAGCTGTTGGCAGGCTTGTAAAAAAGTCCAATCTAGAATTTAATCAAGGCACTAATTTGAATTGAAATGGGTTGGGGGGGGAAGCAAGCTCATTCCAACTATAGTAAATTGAACTCTAGTGGAGTCAGTCTCTGGTTGTGATTAGAAGCCTTTGAAAGTCTCAAAACCTAGAAGGTCTCAAAGAACTCATAGAGTTGGCAGCTCAAGGTGAGCTTGGGAAAGGCTTTATTTCAGAATATACTTCTCGGGTGGTTGGGCTTGCTGGCCAGCAAGAAACCACGTGGCTGCAACAAATACCACATGTACAGGTCATTTCTAATTTTATGTGAAAAAGCAGACTCAAACAGGTATTAGAATTTTCCATACAGTTTATCATTTGGTGCAAAATAAAAAAAAAATACTTATTTTGATATTAAGGCAAATATCTTCTGTTCATACTGTTGCAGGAAAGGGGACCCCTTGCAGGGCCCGAAACTGGGCTCTTGTCTAACACTTGGAAATGAATTGTCCGAGAAGACACATGTGCTGACAAAGCAAGAGATCTTATTGGGAAAGGGCACCCGGGTGGAGAGCAGTCGGGTAAGGGAACCCAGGAGAACTGCTCTGCCACGTGGCTCGCAGTCTTGGGTTTTATGGTGATGGGATTAGTTTCCGAGTGGTCTTTGGCCAATCATTCTAATTCAGAGTCTTTCCTGTGCACAGGCATAGCTCAGCCAAGGTGGATGCTAGCAAGAGGGATTCTGGGAAGTGGACGGACACCCAGTGTCTCATTTTGACCTTTCCAGAACTCTTCCGGTTGGTGGTGGCTTGTTAGTTCGTATTCCTTATCAGGATCTCCTGTCATAAAACAACTCATGCAAATGGTTACTATGGTGCCTGGCCAGGGTGGGCGGTTTCAATCAGTGTGCTTCCCCTAGTAATACCAGACTCTCTAACTCGATGTACATTAATGTGGGTCCTCTCATATTTGTAACGTGTATTTTTAAAGTATGATGGTTTAAAGGAATTCTGGAACTATAAATTCCAAAAAACAATGGAATTTTCTTTGTTGATTTATTGTATATTTTTCTATTCTGACATAAATAAAAAGATGGCCCCAGTGTTCAAAGACTTCGGTTATTCCCAACCATGAATTTCAGATGAACTTTCGAGTTTCAACATTTCCCTTGCTGTAGGTCAGATAGTATTTTCAATTATTAAAAACCATCATCTTGAAGATAAGCATAATTTTGTAGCTTACTTGTAAATTTGTAATTTTAATGACTTAGTTTATGCTGAACATGAATAATAAACTATCACCTATTAAACCTGGAGAGCACCAGAAGTTACTAATATAATTTACAATGCACTGCAAAATGGGATTCATTATTATCTTGAATTTTAAAGATTTGCTGTAGACCAGTATAAACCAAGTATTTACTTTAATTAAGGAAATAGCAAGGTTTTTTTAGGGCTGTGTTTTATATAGAAAATAATTATCCAATAACCAGCAAACTCATCCTTGGTAAAAAGAATTCTCTGCATTTACTGAATTCTACCTGAAAACCCATTCATCCTTTTGAAAGCCAATAAGGCATTTCTAAAAGCTTATCTAGGAGGTACTGATGGCCCCTTTTCGATCTTGCCAGCTCACCCTGTCTTTAAAGCAAGGTCAGTGGGAGGGCCTTTACTCAAAGGAGAAAGAATTTGAAGTATCCATGTTACTTTTCTTTCTTTCTTCTTCTTCTTCTTTTTTTTTTTACTTAAATTGCCTTTGTAGAGCAAGACATTTATTAGTGGGCCTTGACTGATCCTTGAGACTTACAAAATCACAGGTGGAGGGATAATAGGCTAACTTTAGATCATGCTGCAACTCCCCAGCAAGCATTCATTCGGCAGTCCTCCTCCCGCTCTGATCTGTCTCTACCATAGTGTCTATGTCTGTCTCTCACTCTTCTCTAATATTAACATCTGCTTTTGTTGATGTTTGATTTAAAAATGAGTTTCAGGAGGGCTTCTGTTTCATGGATTAGAATCTTTTTAAGTCCACTTGTATTAATTCATCAAATCAGATTCCTCTACCCTACATGGAAGATCTTTTCCCTTGCTTAGTGTAACTTTACTCATTCTTTAAGCCCAGGTCATCCAGTACTTTTGCCTGGAAAATCCCATGGATGGAGGAGCCTGGTAGGCTGCAGTCCATGGGGTCACTGAGAGTCAGACACGACTGAGCGACTTCACTTTCCCTTTTCACTTTCATGCATTGGAGAAGGAGATGGAAACCCACTCCAATGTTCTTGCCTGGAGAATCCCAGGGACGGGGGAGCCTGGTGGGCTGCCATCTATGTGATCGCACAGAGTTGGACATGACGGAAGCGACTTAGCAGCAGCAGCAGCAGCAGCAGCATCCTTCCATAAAGCCCTTGTCAACTAGTCCATGCTGACCTCTACATCATTTGAATTCACATAGTATTTATAATGTATTTGTGCTTGGATAGCTCATATGTAGGAATTATTCTCTAATGGTCTTTCATCAGAGAAGGCAATGGCAACCCACTCCAGTACTCTTGCCTGGAAAATCCCATGGACGGAGGAGCCTGGTGGGCTGCAGTCCATGGCGTCGCTAAGAGTCAGACGTGACTGAGAGAATTCACTTTCACTTTTCACTTTCATGCATTGGAGAAGGAAGTGACAACCCACTCCAGTGTTCTTGCCCGGAGAATCCCAGGTATGGAGGAGCCTGGTAGACTGCAGTCTATGGGGTCGCACAGAGTCAGACACGACTGAAGCAACTTAGCAGCAGCAATGGTCTTTCATAAAACATGTGATATAAAGTGTATAACCTTTTAATTTTAATATAAATATTAGCACTTTAATATGAATGCATATATTAGAACCAGCATTTATAGAGATAGGTTTTTTTCTAGGAAGTTATTGCTGATTTTAGAGGTGCTGCCACTGCTCCAGAATTTGGGGAGAATACTTTCAGAGAAAAATTCCATCTCATTTCTTCATGTCACATTATGTTCTTGATCCCAAATGAAATTATGTAGCTTGAAAGCATACTTCATTTGACAGACTTTGTTCCAACTTATTTGTTTTTAGACATTTACAATATTTAAACTTCACCCCAAGGATAGAAGGTCTCCACTAGTGAATAGGATGTTTCGGATTTGAACACAGTCACTAAAAAGAGTTTTGGAAATGTTTGCAGCCGTGTAATACATGTATAGCTCCCTGAGATTTAACAAGACAATCCTCATTCGTTTGTGTAACTTCTACTGTATGGTTAAAAATAATCCATGGTTGCTGTGCTCTCAGAAGACATGTGTGAAATTGTATATCCAAATCGTATATCTTATTGCCTCAACCAGAGTGTAACCTCATGACTCAACCCAACATTTAACCTCAGGAAACTTACTTGAGTTCTCTGTGCCTCTCTTTTCCTATAAGTCAAATGGTTATAATAAGGTCTGTCTCATAGGATGCTATGAATACTAAATGAGAATACATAGAAAGCAGTTATATATCGAACCTGCCATGCAGCAAATATTCAGTAAATATTAGCGGCTCTTGTTATTATCAATACTGGTTCTTTATAAATCCTTGTTCATGTCTACCC
Organism: Neotragus pygmaeus; assembly: GCA_006410875.1. Classification (NCBI taxonomy): domain Eukaryota; kingdom Metazoa; phylum Chordata; class Mammalia; order Artiodactyla; family Bovidae; genus Neotragus; species Neotragus pygmaeus. Next base: position 53,613 of record SJYV01053025.1, on the reverse strand, counting down.
TCTTTTCTCCAATCCTCTGGTCACATTTCATATTTTGGATCCCAGTCATCTTACGTTAAGTGGATCATACTCAACATTCCTGCTAAAATCATCTCTATTTGTTTCTAAGCTTTCTCTTGAAACCTCTCAATACTTTTCAGTAGCTTATTTAATTCTCTTCCAGCTTCAAACCCCTTGATGCCAGTTTCAATGCTTATGTCCTATTACGCTCATTGAAGTCAGAGACTGTATGTCTTTATGNGGTCATATTAAAGACTACTGTTCATCCTAAGATACCTTAGAAGAGTTTTTGGCAAAGGTAAGTTGTGATTTGCAGTGTGAACACATCACTCAGACTACAGCATGAAGAGCAAATCAGAGCAGGACCAAAGGAGAAGCGGGGAAACCACCTAGGACACTGTTGCAGTGTTACAGTGGAGTGATGTGGCAGGTTGCAGTAGGATGGTGGGAGTGGAGAGAGGTGGAAAGACTCAGTAGGGAGCACACTGAATGAGAAGTGCCTAGACTGGATCTAGGGATGATATAGAGCGGTATGTCAGATGACTTGTGAATTTCAGGCTTATCTAAATAGGTAGATGGTATGTCATTCCTTGACATGAAGAACACTAGAGGAAATGTGATTATTTGGGTAGGGGGCCAGGAGGGTGACAAAGACCATGTATTTCTAAGTCAGATATATTGAATTTAAGTCATTTAACCTGTTTGGGCCTCAATTCCCTAATCTATAAAATAGTGGTGGTGGTTCATTGAGGTCTCGGTCTCCTCTAGAGCAGAGGCTGGCAAGTTTTTCTGTAAAGACTTGGACAGTGTTTTTTGGCTTTGTGAAACATGCAGCCTCTTGTTGCAACTACTACACTTAGCTGTTGGATTAAAGCACTGTACTTCAGTTATCAGATAAATCATCCTTAGACCATGTCAACATGAACCTACCAACTGACTTGACCAATTGCAGAAACTAATCAGTCAATTCAATGAAGAACCAATTACGTATTCAGTTAATGAGTCAAATCAGTAAAATTAATTGATGCAGTAGACATGAATAGACATAGCTATATGAATTATGAATATAACAGACTCTGCTGCCAACTTAAGGGGTGATGATCAGGAAGGTATGGATTACCCAACAATGTATAATCAAAGCAAATCAGAACTATCATTGTGAAATGAGGGCTGTACGAGGCATTTACTTTCCTGATGGAAGTTACTGTTTTCGCAAATGTGACTTCCTGTTCCAGTCATGGATGTTGGCACTGCTTCTGTTTTGTAGCCTCCAACTAGTGGGACAGTCTAGCTACTAAAATGATATGTGTATACATGCACATTTGGGGAAATAAAACTATATGAAGAATATTTGATTGTAATCTGATTTTTCAACTTAATGTTTTGGACACATTAATTTTATTAACTGTTTGTGGAAAAATTCTTATTCTTAACTTTATGAATTATCTGTATTTTTTCTTTTTGGCTGCACTGGGTCTTAGTTGAGGCATGCAAGATTTAGTTCCCTGACCAGGGATCCAACCCCAGGCCCCCTCCATTGGGAGTGTAGAGTCCTAACCGCTGGACTACCGGAGAAGTCCCAAATTGTCTGTGTTTACTTCTCATTTGACTTTATGCTTGACACTCAAATGTTTCTGAAATAGCTTCCTCGCATCCTTAACTGGTATCTATTTTGTCTATAGCCACTGCTCAATAAATGTTTTGTAGGAGTGGAATAGAAGCATGTACTCCCCAAATCAGTAGATTTAGATTTTGAATAATGTGCTATTGTTGATGAAATGTTTTTCTGCTCCTCACTATTAACAGGGATGATCAAGGGTTATCCATGTTTGAACATGACTTGTGTAATAGATGTGCAAAATGAGGCTTCTGAGTATATGGACTATGGCAATTGGGTGAATAATTGAGTATATCAGGGAAAAGTAAAAATTTTAATCGAATCATGCCTATTTTCATCCTTATGAAATACTAGTTAATTTCCATTCTTTATGACTTATCATGAATAAATGTGAGAAAGAAAAACCTAAAAGCAAAAATATTTTTCATAAAATTTTTTCAATTTGAGACAGGTAGGTCAATGATGATTTATTTATTTCCATGATTTATTAAATGCAATACTTTTACTTCATGCTATATTATTGTTATTTAATATTAATTGAGCACTAAATTTTCCTCTAGCACTGAATCCAAGCCACTCAGCCCAGCCCTATGATGAGTGGAACATGACCAGCATGTGGGCAAACTAAAGAGGCCAGACAAAAGAGAGAAAGTTGAGCATTACAAAACCCAGGAAAGTCTTGACTGTGGGGAATAAACAGAAGAAAGGTCTAGACATGTAGGGAATGGTCCTCAGGGAAACTGAGCAGTCAACAAAAATCTTAATAAGCAAGTTTAACATGTAGCAAAGAATGCCAGTGATGGATATCTCGGTACGCTGTTAGTCACTAAATGTTAGGTTTAGCTGTGCCATGAGATGATGAGGTCTGAGATTCAGCAACAGGTTTTCATTTCCCCAAAAGTACTAGAGTGAAGATACTATCCATGCCCAGGAAGTGCAGACTAGGGAGTATAAGGAGAGAAGTCAAGACTTGGCTCTAGAGCTAGGACCATGGATGGGGCTTAATTGTAAAGGAGCCATGGTGGAATACTGAGCTTACAGAGTTAGAGCAGGCACAGCACTAAAGATGATTTGATGCCAGACACTTGAGTCACTTGGGGCTTTTAAAAATGATTACACTTGTCTAATTGATCCCAGATTCAGGGATGGGAGGGGGAACATTGGACGCAAATGTAGGGTCCTAGTGATACTGGCTGCTCATATAAAAGAACATGGAGTCAAGTATCTTATCATTTTTGAGGCAGGATAATAAGAGGTACAAATTTCCCTTTTTCCATCATTTGACTAAAAATGATAGAAACAGTCATTAGAACAGCTTTGCTACATGAATTTGAATGCTCTTTCTCTCTACCACAAACACAAACACACCACTTACACTCTCACAAATAAATATGAATCCACCAGAAGAGAGCAGAGCCAGCCTTAAGTGTACATAGCTTCCCTGTGGTGAGCTGTGCTGTCTCCCAGCTGCATCCCTTTCTCACTGTGATTGGCCTAAAATTTCCTGCACTGAACAGTCCATTGAAAAGAAATAGAGATGGTTGCTGAATGGTTGCCTTGAGGGGAAAATATTCCAGATATTTCAGGGAAGACACAGAAGCGACAGCAAGTATCCCTTTGTACAGGGCTAGTCCTGTAGATTCTTAAGTAGGGGTGAAATCCATTTTTATTTCTCTCCCACCTCCCCTCTTGTACCCTTCTTCCCAATAGGGCAAGTCTATCAAATTATGTTCAAACTCTTCTGCACAACAACAAAACTCCCAATCTTACATATTTCATGTCCCTTCCTAGCCTTATCACTCCATGCTCTCCTATACTGTCCCTCTACTTGAAAAACGGACCTCCTCAGCATTCTGTGAAAAGCATCAGCATATTTCCACCACACTGCATTAACTCATACTGTTCCCTATACTGATATTTATATCATGGTTCTCCCACTTATGGTGTGACTGTGAGCAAGTTATTTCACCTTCTGTAAACCTCAGTTTCCTTGTGTATATAATGGGAATAATACTCCCTTTCTTGTAGAGGGATTGTGGGACTTAAATGAGTAATGAATAAAAGCTGCAGACCATAGTGCCTGACACATAGGATATGTTCAATATATAATAACTAATTCATTTTATGAGCATATCTTAAATAACCTATCTCTTTCATGAAATCCCTTCTTGATATTATTTTATGTGCTTTGGACCTATTTCAACATTTCCTTTCACTTCCAGAAATTCTTAATTAACTGCCACTCAATGATAATAGACAATTGTGATGTTGTAATTTATAGTAAGAAATAGATATTTAGTCTTCATCCACTTTAACTGGCACAGAGCTCCTAAAATCCTTGGCATTTCCTAAGCTATGATGAGAGCAATAAAGGTGTCTCTTGTTTTGTTTATGAGGTGACTTTTGGACCTCACTTAAATATGGAGACTGGTTGCCAGGAAAACCAATCCTGTGACTACAGGGTTGTCACTTCAGTCCACTCCCCTGACTTCTAAGGCTGGGAAAAGGGGCTGGAGATTGAGTTCAATCACCAAAGGCCAAAGATTTAATTAATCATGCATCATGCCTATATAATAAAACTTCCATTAAAAGCCAAAAGCATGGGGTTCAGAGAGCTACCAGGTTGGTTGAACACGTGGAGAACTAGAAGAGGGCATGGAAGTTCTGCACTTTCCCCTTACTTTGTCCTGTGCATCTCTTCCATCTAGTTGCTTCTGAGTTATATCCTTTTATAATAAACCAGTAATCACTAAGTAAAATGTTTCTTAGAGTTCTGTAAGCCACTCTAGCAAATGAAGTGAACCCAAGGAGAGAGTCTTAGGATCCTTTGATTTATAGCCAGTTGGTCACAGGTACAAGTAACAACCTGGACTTGCAGCTGCCCTCTGAAGTCTAAGAAGGAGGTCATGGGAACCTCCACTCTATAGCAGATCTGTCAGAAGCATAGGTAAACAGTTTTTTGAATGTTGAGTTTTAAGCCACATTTTTCACTCTCTTCTGTCACCCCCATCAAGAGGCTCTTTAGTTTTTCTTCACTTTCGGCCATTAGAGTGGTATCGTCTTTATATCTGAGGTTGTTGATATTTCTCACAGCCATCTAGATTCCAGCTCGGTAGTTATCCAGCCCAGCATTTCACAGGATGTACTCTGCATATAGGGCTTCCCAGGTAGCTCAGATGGTAAAGAAACTGCCTGCAGACACAGGTTCAATCCCTGGGTCGAGAAGATACCCTGGAAAAGGGAATGGCAGCCCACTCCAGTATTCTTGCCTGAAGAATTCCATGGACAGACCATTGGGTCAAAAAGAGTTGGATACAACTGAACAACTAACACTTTCACACTTTGACTCTGCATATAAGTTAAATATGTAGGATGACAATATAAAGCCTGTATATACTCCTTTCCCAATTTTGAAGCAGTCAGTTGTTCGTGTAACGTTCTAACTGTTGCTTCGTGTCCTGCATACAGGTTTCTCAGAAGACAGGTAAGGTGGTCTGGTATTCCCATCTCTAAGAATTTTCCACAGTTTGCTGTGATCCACACAAAGGCTTTAGCGTAGTGAGTGATGTTTTTCTGGAATTCCCTTGCTTTTTCTATGATCCGATAGATGTTGGCAGTTTGATCTCTGGTTCCTCTGCCTTTTCTAAATCCAGCTTGTACATCTGGACATTTTCTGTTCACATATTGCTGAAGCCCTAGCTTGAAGGATTTTGAGTATAATCTTGCTAGCATGTGAAATGAATGTAATTGTATGATAGTTTGAACATTCTTTGGCATTGCCTTTCTTTGGTATTGAAATAAAAACTGACTTTTTCCAGTCCTGTGATCACTGCCGAGTTTTCCAAATTTACTAGCATATATTATATCATGCCAGGCACTATATTAAGCCCTCAACATGCATTATCACATTCAGTCCTTTCCGCAATTTTATGAGGGAGGTACATTCTCTGTTTTTCCAGGCACCAGTTCTTCTCCATGCCTGCGATGAAGGTGAAAAATAAATTTATTATTGTTTCTAGGCTCAGTGACTAATGTGATGGCTGTGTTGTTATAGGCTCTCCATGGAAGATTACTGGATGAGGAAATGAATGCTGTTCTTCTGCTGTTCAACAGCCCGCCATCCCCACCATGATGTTCTACCTAGGTTTCTACACCTGGGCTCATCCTTAGCTCCACCCACATTCAGATGTGTCTTTCCTAAATTAGATACCCTCCGGCCTTTTATTTTTGCTGGACAGCTGATAAATTAATCCTGATAGGATGATAGCAGCAGATAATTACTGTATGTTAATGTGTCACTCCTCCTACATACTTTATTTGCATTTTAATGGAGCAGTTCTGGAGATAATCCCTTAAGGCAAAGGAATGAAACTTGGGGGTGAGAAAGCCAGAATCAGTGCCAAGCTACACTTGTAGGGGTGGGGAGGAAGGGTGTGATGTATATATCTCAAGAGTGACACCATATAGACAGCTGCCTACTCTATGTGTTGTGCCAGCCTTGATGAGTAATTTTTAAAAGCCAACAGTTATTATCCCTGGCTGTCATTGCTTAGTTTTTGTTTTGTTTTGTTTTAAATTATTATTAGATTTGTGGATCCTCTAGAGCAAAACCTCAAGCCCATTTGGGCAAAGATGAATGGCTAAGCCTAATAAGATGCATGGTGCTGTGAAATTAGATTAATTAACTAGGATTTGAATTGAAGTTAAATTTGTCCAAAATGTATTCCTATGAAATGTTTGTTTGCAGTGCCTACAGTGTGCCACACTGAATGTAATTTTTTTTTTTCTGTATTGGGAAAGAGGGCATGTAGCGGAACATCTTAAAAGAGGAGAAAAATATCTCACTATATACCCTTCTGTTCTCCATGAGGCCTCAGATTAATTCACCATGGTGTATTCCATTTGGGGTCAATTATATCTTTAAGAGGTCATAAGAGTAACCTTTAAAAATTATATTTTTAAAAAAAGAGGTTGTAAGAAGTATATTACTACAGATTTTAAAAGGTTTGTTCATTTTACCTTGCCAAGATATATGCACATAATCTGCTTTTATACATAGATGATTAATTTTTAGGTTGATGAAGTTAGATTATTTCCAAATAATATGGTGATGTCAGTTACCACAGAGAATTAATTAAATTAAATGCTTCAGTTCAGTTCATTCAGTCACTCAGTCGTGTCTGACTCTTTGCGACCCCATGAATCGCAGCACGCCAGGCCTCTCTGTCCATCACCAACTCCCGGAGTTCACTCAGACTCGCATCCATTAAGTCAGTGATGCCATCCAGCCATCTCATCCTCTGTCGTCCCCTTCTCCTCCTGCCCCCAATCCCTCCCAGCATCAGAGTCTTTTCCAATGAGTCAACTCTTTGCATGGGGTGGCCAAAGTACTGGAGTTTCAGCTTTAGCATCATTCCTTCCNTAGTTAGGAAGTGTTAAATCTTTAGCTGAAATCACATAAATATCTTTGAAGACAATCTTATGTGATCTTTTAAGATAAAAAGATATATATAAAATGGAGAACATGTGGGCAATATGCTACAGTGAAGATTATCTGCTGTCATTTTCATGCATTTTCATTTGGTCCTTTTTAGGTGTTTCCATTTGGTCCTTTTTATGCACAGATTTGTTTTGACTTAGTTATAAACAATAGGATGTATTTCTTTTTCCTTCAGTTAACATTGTATCATATACAAGTTTTTAAGTCTCTGCATAGTTTTCTTTATCTTCACTATTAATGATGACATTATAGCAAATCAAGTGGTATACCAAAATATAGCTATTTCACTACTTTGACCCATTGGATTTTCCCCCAAATATTTCAGTTCTCTAAACAATGCTGAGATGAATATCTTATATATATAACTTTCCTTAATATTTTTTAATTAGCATAGGTTCATAGGGGTGAGATTTCAGTCAAGTGTTTAATAGGAAAGCCACCCGATTCTTTTTTAAATTGGGCTAATTGCATAGACTGTGATCATGAACTTCTTATTGGAATTTTTTACATGTTTAAAATGATGGTTAGTATTATTATCATGGGATCTCAATTTGGCATACTAAAAAACATTCTTGAGAGAGAAAGGTAAAGTATAATGTAAGAGAAACACAGGAAAACTTTAAGGCCTTTAAAATTATGGATTTATAAGGAACCCAGGTCTAGGTGAAGGATGTGGTGAAGGAATGTCATAGGGCAAGGTGTACAGTAAATTCCACTGAAGTGTAAGAAGACATATAGCAGCTTAAGGCCTGCTGGTGAGACAGCTGAGATATATCCACTGGGAAGGCCCTTATTTCATGGAAAAGCCATTTAAATATTCTCTGTAAGGATTCAAAGCTGTAAGTGCTTCTAAGATTGTTGCATATTATATTATCTTGTATTCAGAGGGAAGTGTGTATAAAAGATTGCCTAAAAGAGAGTGGTGTACGATCAAGTAAGCCCTATGACAGCAACACTTGAAAGAGACCATGAAGCTTTCAAATTCTTCCTTAGCATAAAGTTTAAGTATTAGATGAAAGTGACAACTCCATTTCATTTCTTAATTAAAAGGAGAAATGTCACCCTGACCATCATGCTCAGAAAGGTTTAAAAAAAATTCAAAAGTATGTTATGTGATACAATTGGGCTAGCCTTTCCCCCCCAAAATGTATACCTTAATATTTCATTTTCATTGATTGAAAGGTCTTAGGACAAGGAAAGGGGAATATAAGAAATAAAACATGAAATAACTCCTTCTTTAATATATATCTGATTATCTGATTTTTGAATAGAACTACTATTAGTATTATTATTGAACAAAATAATGTGACCACCCCTCCTTATATTTCCCCCTGTGTCTGCTTTGTACAGCATTCTTCTCTAACCTATATCCTGAATATTGGCTAGAGACTGCAAACTTTTAACTACCAGATATCCCCCATCACTGGCACTGCAACTCAGTATGTTTGATGTGCCATATTTAATTTTCCATGCTTTTTAAAATGATGTTTGAGTTGTGACGTTGTATAGAGAGGCTACTGACTTGTCAACCTCATTATACTGTGCTTCAGTGACTACTTCCCAAACATTAATTACATTGCACAAAGACTATGTCTATTGTTTTTAGTTTTTTCCCCTTAAACTATGAACTTTTAATTGCTTTAAAAATTAAATGCAGCCAATTAGTGTTTATAATATTCTCTTAATTAAACACAATTGGAGGTCCAGGCTATGCAGTATATGAAACACTAACAGCATTGCCAAAAGATAACCCACACCCAGTTCATTTTTTGTGACAAGGAGTCTGTAAATGATNTTGCTTTAAAAATTAAATGCAGCCAATTAGTGTTTATAATATTCTCTTAATTAAACACAATTGGAGGTCCAGGCTATGCAGTATATGAAACACTAACAGCATTGCCAAAAGATAACCCACACCCAGTTCATTTTTTGTGACAAGGAGTCTGTAAATGATTACAGCTCATGCCACATTTGTCAACCTATGTGTATTCTGATGTCAAGATACCTTAGAGATATAAATGACTACTTATCTCTAAGTATAGTGGATGTCACCCATGTGTTAGTCACAGTTGCTTATGAGTAAATGCTTTAAAGTGACACTGNGGAGTCTGTAAATGATTACAGCTCATGCCACATTTGTCAACCTATGTGTATTCTGATGTCAAGATACCTTAGAGATATAAATGACTACTTATCTCTAAGTATAGTGGATGTCACCCATGTGTTAGTCACAGTTGCTTATGAGTAAATGCTTTAAAGTGACACTGCATCAAAGAAAGTTATAGTGGGCCCAGAGGGCGATTCAGAGGGCTTCCCAAGTGGCTCAGTAGTAAAGTATACACCTGCCAATGCAGGAGCTGCAGAAGATTCAAGTTCGATCCCTGGGTTGGGAAGATCCCCTGGAGGAGAAAATGGAAACCCACTCCAGTTTTCTCCTGGAAAATCCAATGGACAGGAGAAGCCTGGTGGGCAACAGACCATGGGGTCAAAAGAATCTGCCATGAATGAGCCACTGAACCTGCACAAGAGGTCTGTGTCTTGGTGATAGTGGTGTTTTTATAAATTCTGTATGATTGCATAACTAGGTGCCCAGCTTAATGAAATACTATGCTTTGTACCACCTCCAAGGAATGAGAATTTGGTAAACTATATTTAGTGTAAAACTTCAAGGAGTATTGTCTTTCTTTGGATATTCAGCAGGTGCCTACCTCCAGTTGAGACTCTTCTTCAGGGTCACCATTAGAATTGTCTATTATAGTACTGGCTAAAGCCTCAATCAATAGAGATTTCTTGACAGAATGCCAGAACACAAAGAGAGTTGACTGTAATTCACATGCTTTCTTGAAGACAAAAGGGTCAGAGTCAGTTAGTGTGGGCCTTAAATATTTGAAACAGACACCAAATGAGACTGAGTGAAAAAAAAAAATAGTAGAAATACAAATTCCTTCTCAGTAACTTGAGGCCAGTATCTTCTTCAGGACTCTTACAGCTTTGGCAGAGGGGGAAAAGTGTTTATAATGTGTATATTTTAAGCAGTATGTTAGGCATTTTACTTGCTTCTGAGATACATGGAATTAAGTAAGCTACCAAATCTCTCTAGACCTCCATTTTCACACTTGTATTAGGAATAGTGAGATGATGATGATATTAATGACAATGATGATGGCAGCCACCAATAAGGGATGAATCTTTACTGTGTTCCCTAGACTAGAACAGGAACGTCACATATATTATTTTAAAATTGTATGTGATATTCTTTTTCTCATTATACTATTAGAATGTGTTCATTATAAGAAAAAATATAAGACAAAAAATAGTCAAAACTTGCCTTAGTGCTATCATCTAGTAATCAACATAAATATTCTATCATCCATCCATTTTTGATACTNTCTTTTTCTCATTATACTATTAGAATGTGTTCATTATAAGAAAAAATATAAGACAAAAAATAGTCAAAACTTGCCTTAGTGCTATCATCTAGTAATCAACATAAATATTCTATCATCCATCCATTTTTGATACTTTGATGATGTGCATACTCTCAAATATTTTTTTGCTACCAAACACATCCAGCATATGTTTTTATTAATTCTCCCATCAAAATTGCAAGGTAGATACCATTATTCTAATTTTATAGGTGAGCAAACATGAAGTTAAGGGAATAGAAGAGTTAATAATAGAACCCAGGTCTGTCTGACTTAAGACCTTTTTCCAATATACTTCTTCTCATTCTTTTATAATAGAGGTATTTGAGGATACATCCTCCTCCCTTTAGCCAACGTCTGCACTTACACTGAACTGCCGAATATGTCATTTCTTCCCCTATACAAAACAACTTGCCAGTAAGGTGTCATCTTCACGTTAAGACAAGATTTACCAAATAAAAATGATAGACTATATAGTTAGGGAACCAAGCCATCCAAAGTGATAGTGATATTTCTGGAAAAGTCCTCTGCCTCACCCATGAACCCCTTTACCTCTTTACTTAAACAAAAATTATTTTTCCTGAGAGTTTCTATTAAAATGATAGCAAAAGTTCTTGTAGCTGATGAAGTAAAATGTTCTTATTCTTAAAAATCTACAGAAATGTCTTCTTCAGATATTCCACAGTGCCTTGCTCTCTAGCATCTTCCTTCCCTGTTAGAGAAGTAGTCTCCCTTGCAATGATTCTTTGTGTCAAAGTAAGGTCTATTTAGAGGTTTGCAACTAATAATATTTTTGCAACCCCCAAGGGCAAAAATATTATTCTGCATAGGAGCCTTTAGCTACTTTTGCCCTCTGCTCTTAGTATTGTTGGTTGTGTCCTGGTTTAAATTCTTATTTTCTTTTCTGGAAGTGACTTTCATTTTCTGAAATGATAAATCCCCATTCTCTAGCCAGAGATAAAGCTTAGGCTCAGTTATATCCCCACTTCCCTTGAACTGATGGCGAATCCAGATGACAGCCTAGAGCCCTTCTCCACAGTGGAGAATCTGGATAATATGTACCCACAAATGGGTCAAGCATATTGCATTCAGTATTCCATCAAGTCATGCCAAGTCCATGCTCTCACAGGTTTAGTTTTCAAAAGAATGGGCTAGGAGGTTGTGTATTTCCTGGCATGGAGTGTACCTCTTAGTGAAATGAAAGACACTTTGCAGACCAAAAACTGGCATGAAACATACCTTTGATTTCATCGGCAAGCATGCCATATGTCACAAAATTCTACTGCTTCCTGTTATTTCATCTGAGAGCGCCTTTCCTGCACATGGCTCTGAGTTGCAGTTAAGGAAAATGGATAGTGCAGTTAATTGATGTAAATAACTTGAATTCATTTGGGCCTAAGGTAGTTATTTGCCAAATTAATAGTATGCTGAGTTTGATACTCTTTATAGGAGGTAGCATGTTACAGTGAAAAGAGCAGCAGACTAGCAATAATGAAACCTGGGTTCTCATCCAAAGTTTGCTACTACTGCCTTGCTGTGTTTTGCAAATATTTGAGGCTCTCTTTTCTCATGCAAAAGTGGGAGTAATAACATCCTGGCAATGGACTATGTCAGATGGGTATCAGTGTATAAATTGTAGTGCTGTATGTGAGATTTAAAAGTTGAAAATGTCTAAAGTACTTTGCAAAATGCAAAATACTCTTTATATATACCCTCTAATGAATGGCTGAGTAGCCATACATTTATATGAACATCGATTGGAAAAGCAGAAAGGACAGTAAATATTTCATGTTTTCTACATAAAACTTGTCATTGCTAATATTCTGATGAAAAGGTAATATATCCTCAATGTAGAAAACAGGGAAAATAGAAAGAAAATAAAAATCACACAATATAATACAGAGATAATTGTCATTAGTATTTTGATATATTTCTTTTCAGTTTTTATTTTTTAAAAAATAATTGGAAATAAACCTCTATGTATGAGGGGTACTGCTTTTCTGGTTAAAAATTAATAGGACTTAATTATAAGAAATTAATAGAAAGTTCTCTGTAATCAAGTCCTTTTCCCATGAAACTAGATNTGTCATTAGTATTTTGATATATTTCTTTTCAGTTTTTATTTTTTAAAAAATAATTGGAAATAAACCTCTATGTATGAGGGGTACTGCTTTTCTGGTTAAAAATTAATAGGACTTAATTATAAGAAATTAATAGAAAGTTCTCTGTAATCAAGTCCTTTTCCCATGAAACTAGATTTAATAATTTTTCACAATTAATTTCATTTTGTATCTTATTTTTTTCATGTAGCATTATATTCTAGGGTTTTCCCAAATCATTAAAAATTCTCTGAAGCTAGTTTAGCTTTTTAGTATCTAAAATTTTAAACTTATGTGTAAGTAGAGAGCATGATTGACTGAACTCAGCATTTAGCCATCAGATAACTTCATTAATTTTCAGCTCATGGACAGTCTTGCTTTATTTACACCTGACTCATGTGCCTCTCTTGCCTCACTAGATTTTTTGAAGTAAGTCCAAGATATCATATAATTTCAACCATAAAACTTTAGCAGCTGGCTATAAGATATGAAGACTCGTCCTTAACCTAATTATACCACATTGCACCTTAAAAATAGACAAAAGTAAAGTGAAGTTGCTCAGTCGTGTCCAACTCCTTGTGACCCCACAGACTGTAGCTTACAGGGCTCCTCCATCCATGGGATTTCCCAGGCAAGAGTACTGGAGTGGGTTGCCATTTTCTTCTCCAGGGGATCTTCCCGACCCAGGGATCGAGCCCAGGTCACAAGCGTTTTAGGCAGACGCTTTACCTTAAAAATAGACAATTAAACAATAAATCTTTAATATAATCAGATATGCTGTACATTTTCAGGTTTCTGGGACTATTTCATAAATATATGTATGGTTTTTTCATTTCTTTATTCTCATGAGAATCCAAATAAGATGTACACATGAGAATTTATAGCTTTGTCTCTTAAATCTTTTTCAATTCCTATATTTCCCTTCTCACTATTAATGTTTTCCTTGCAATTTATGTGTTGAGGAAAACTGATCATTTCTCACTCTCTTGATTTTGCTGTTTACATTCCTGTTGCATTATGTGACAGGTTTCTCTGCCTCTAGTACTTTCTATAAACTGGATGTTAGATTTAGACTCCCACTGGTTAATAGAAATATAATGCAGAATACATACATATTTTTTAAGTTCTGGGAGCCATGCTGAAAAAAGGAAAAATAGGTAAAATTAATTTTAAAAATATATTTTATTTAACCCAGTATACCCAACTGTTTTCACATCCATGTACAATCCATGTAAAATTATTCAGGTCAGTTCAGTCACTCAGTCGTGTCCGACTCTTTGCAACCCCATGGACTGCAGTATGCCAGGTCTCCCTGTCCTTTACCAACTCCCGGAATTTATCCAAACCCATGTCCATTGAGTCGGTGATGCCATCAAACCATCTCATCCTCTGTTGTCCCCTTCTCCTCCCTCCTTCAATCTTTCCCAGCATCAGGGTCTTTTCAAATGAGTCAAATTATTAATGTGTTGTTTAAAACGGATTTTTCTTATAGTAAGCCTTTGCAATACTAAGCAAAAAAGCTACAAACCCCTAATGTGTGTAGCATTTATGAGTCAAATTATTAATGAGTTGTTTAAAATGGTTTTTCTTATAGTAAGCCTTTGAAATACTAAGCACAAAAGCTACAAACGCCTAATGTGTGTAGCAAGCATTTTTATAAAGTCCTGCCATTAAAATATCAGGATTTGGGCTAGATTTCTAGCTATGGCCTAGTAAGAATCTATAAAATCACTCCTTAAGAAATGACTATAAACTATGAAGCACTACAAGTTGACAGAAACAACCTTTGAGGCACCCTGGAAATTAACCAAAAGCCTCCAACATCCAGAAGGCACCTATACTTAAGTAAACTGTTGGACTCTGAGTAATAGTAATGGGACTCTGGTGTTTTCCCTTGGGCATGCTCATGTGCCACATGTACTCTTCCCCACTTCTGTACACATATACATGTGCATGCATTTGCACACAAGCACACACACACAGATCAGTCAATCCATGTTGGGCAGGCTATACCATAGTTGGCTGGTTCACTTAATGTGGAGAGGTGTACAGTGCCCACGTCCAGGGACATTGTTGGTAGAAGTGATACTCTCAGTGGAGTTGAGCCAGTGGGGAGGGTCAACAGTTCTCCTAATCTGAGCTTGTGATAAGCATATTTCAGTCTGAGACTGTGCACATGTGCAGCATGCAGTGGACACTTGAGAGAGCTTAGACCAGTTCTGTTCATTAACCTTGAAGCAGTGCACAGAGGAAATACACAAAAGACCCAATGAAAAATGAAAGCTTTGGCAAAGTTGAAAATGGCATGAGCTTTGATTGTGCTCTTTCCCACACACAGATCCATTGACAGAAGATAGAAAGAACCCTTATAGGTTTGAGGTGGTTGAGGACAACCTCTGTGCAGTTTCTGACTGACCACAAAGCTACAAGAACACAGAATTCACCCTTAGGAAACCAAGCCTAAAAAAAGAATATAGCAAAAATATTAATCAGAGAAATCAGCAGCCATGCATCATTGGGGGATGTATTTCTCAGATTTAGCCTGGGCAGATTACTAAATAAATGTAAAAAATCTGTAATAGTTAATTTCAAGGGGAAAAAATCAGAATCCAGAGTTGTTATATTTCCCCAAATGTCCAGATTTTAGCAAAAAATTATGAAATATCCAAAGAAAAAATCAATCAACATAAACTGTGTCTGAATATCTCCAGATTTTGTAATTAACAGACAAGACTTCAAAGACTTTTGAATATGTTCAAAGAGGACAAGGAGACCACGAATAAAGACCTCATGGAAAGCATGACAAAAATGAACAAACTTGTGATTTTCAAGAAGGAAATAAAAATATAAGAAGAACCAAATAGAAATTATTAAAATGAAAAATCCACTAGAGGGACTCGACAGCAGATTTAAGATGGCAATGGAAACAATCAGTTAAATTGAAGATTGAGCCATAGAAATTGTCTAATCTGAAGAACAGAGAGAAAAAATATCAAAGAAAAATGAACAGAGCCTCAGGGACATGAAGGGTAACATCAAGAATACACACACACACACAAAAAGAATACCAACATATACATAATATTAATACCAGAAGGAAGGCAGAAAAGAAAGTGGCAGCAGAACATGCTTAACAAAAATATTTGCAAATTTAACACAAGGACTATATTCAGAAATAAAAAGACCATAAAAGACATACATGCTCCAATATGGATGAACAGGGGCACAGGGGCAATATGAAAGAAGTCAGATGCAGAAAAACCACATATTGTGTGATTACATTTATAGAAAATATCCAGAATAGGCAAATCTATAGACAGAAATTGTATTAGTAGTTGTCAAGTGCTGTGGGGAGGTTGAATTGGAAATGAATGCTTAATGGATTTAGTGATTAATTTTAGGATGAAAATGTTTAAAAGTGGATGGTAGTCATGGCTTCACAACTGTATAAATGTATCCCAGATCATTGAATTTCACATTTGAAGTGGTTCATTGTATATAATTTATATCTAAATAAAGCAGTTTAAAAAGAAATAGTAAACAAACAACAAAAAACAAACAAAAAGATCAGTAATATTGGCTCCCTGAATATTATGTTTTCAAAACAATAGATAACCTAGGATTGATACATTTACAGTTATGAACGTTATTAATTAATAACCATGACTATAAATTGTTTTGCAATTTACATGGGGCTTTCACATGTTATATTTTATTGGAGTCATTTGCCAGCACTCTGGGGGAAGGTGTTTAGCCTTNATTATGTTTTCAAAACAATAGATAACCTAGGATTGATACATTTACAGTTATGAACGTTATTAATTAATAACCATGACTATAAATTGTTTTGCAATTTACATGGGGCTTTCACATGTTATATTTTATTGGAGTCATTTGCCAGCACTCTGGGGGAAGGTGTTTAGCCTTTATTATGCAAAAGGAGGGACTTTCCTGGTCGCTCAGAGGATAAAGCATCTGCCTGCAATGCAGAAGACCAGGGTTCAATCCCTGGGTTAGGATCCCCTGGAGAAGGAAATGGCAACCCACTCCAGTATTCTTGCCTGGAGAATCTCATGGACAGAGAGCCTGGCAAGCTACAGTCCATGGGGTCGCAAAGAGTCAGACACGACTGAGAGACTTCACTTTCTTTCTTTCTATGCCAAAGGAGAAGAGTTAGATGATTTTTTTTTTTTTTTCACCTGGCTAATATCACCCAGCATAGTTATTTTGAGATTTATTTTTATTTTTATTTTTTTATTTTTTGAAATTTATTAATTTTAATTGGAGGCTAATTATTTTACAATGTTGTAGTGGTTTTTGCCATATTTGAGGGGAATCCGCCATGGGTGTACATGTGTTCCCCCAATGCCATATACTAAGTGACAAACTCTGAGTTTCTGACTCCAAGTTCACTTGCCATTCCTACTCTATCAACCCTACTCTCTGTGGTAGCAACCCAATTGTAATTATTAATGCATTGTATTACTCCCTGTAGATAAATATAGAAACTTATATATTAGAAGACACGATTACAAAGGTGAAAATCACAGCTCAATCTGTGCTATATTCTTACTGAGCATTTATTGATAGGAAGGCTGAGGAAGTCTAATAAATTTGCAGCTTGTGACCTAGAATGGTGCAGAAATCTGTATCAAACTGATCACACATTGACCCAGCAACACCACTCTTCTTCTAGCCCTCTTTCATGTGCGTGTCTAGTAAAGGCAAAATGTAGTAAGCTACAGATATTGTGTTGATTTATACCCAATAACATGTTTGCAGAAAGAAAGCGAAGTCACTCAGTCATGTCCGACTCTTGCAACCCCATGGATGGTAGCTTGCCAGGCTCCTCCACCCATGGGATTTTCTGGGCAAGAGTACTGGAGTGGGTTGCCACTTCCTTCTCAAGGGGATCTTCCCGACCCAAGGATTAAACCCGGGTCTCCTGCACTGCGGGCAGACTCTTTACCATCTGAGCCACCAGGGAAGCCTCCATGTTTGCAGAACAGCCATATTTTTGTAGTTTTACTGGTTTCACTCTTGGCATTGTAGGCTCCTTCCACTTAGATCTAAATTGCTCTTTTCCTGGACATCTTCTTATACCATCCTGGTCCATGAAGCTTATTCCCTTTGTTTGTAGGTAATACCTTACAGGTGCTCTATAGAGTGTAGAAGCCACTTTGTCTCCTTATAAGCTGCAAACTAAAATCTTGCCTAAGTTTCTCACTCATTTCTAGCACCTTCCTCTGAATCTTATTTCAAAGAATCTGTGACCCTCATAACAGAGGTTAAGAGTACAGGCTCTAGAACTGGACATATTGGATTTGAATTCTAGCTCTATTAGCTGTGTGATTTTGGTGAAATTACTTAACCTTTCAGTGCTTCTGTTTTTTAGTCTGTAAATGAGGAAAGCATATCTTATGAAATTTTTGAGGATTAAGTGCAATGGTGGATGTCAATTGCTTAAAATAATGCCTGGATCATCTTTTTGGTCCTTTTACTTCTGATGATAATAATAATGATAATGAGGAGAAGGAGAAGAAGAAAGAGAAGAATGACTATTAAAGCAAGCTGACAACTTGAACTTATACTAGGGGCTTGCCTCTGGTACTTTTTTTTTTTTTTTTTAATTTGATGTGCTAACCATAACAGCCCTGTGAGGCTCATAGGATTAATGATATTAGGTATTTTCCACACTTTACAGAAGAAAAATGGTGGCATGCTACTTTGTCATAAAGCTGGGTCTGGAACATACATTTTAGGATTCTCTCATAGGGCTCTTTCTTTTATAGCCTGCTGCCTTTGAAATGGTTAGCATTTGCCCAAAGGAGCAAAATACTTTGGTGCAAACCTCAGCAATTATTATTAACCCCTGTATCCACCTCTACAATTAAGTCACTAAAGCATCTACATGTTTGTAGCATATGTTGTGTTAATTGGAGTAGCTCTTTTCCACATAATACTTAACATAATTGAAAATGAAGTTCAAGTAGTGAACAGTGAAAATGTTTCTGTTCCCAATTGTTTTACATGAAACTTGAGAGAATTACTGATAAAGTGCAAATTTCAATGAACTAATGGATAGCAATAGAAAGCTATGATTAATATTTTCTATTGGCAAACTATGAAAGAAATTGATATCTCTGGTTGTTTAATATCATATTTAAAGCCTATTACTTTTCAAGATAATGTATTAAATGTGATGCTACATTTTGGATAAGTGCGTTAATGCTAAAATTACTATGAAATTTACAGAACCCCAGTGGATTTCATTGTAAGAAAAATGAATTGAATATGATTGTTTACTAGGGGAAATAGGCAGCTATTGTTCTTCTCCAAAGAGTAAAAAGGCTTTTATACATTGTTATCTTCAATTTTTTTGAAGATTGTTCCCCGTATTAAGTGTTTAGCTGATTTACATAATCTACCACAAAGGATATTGAGAAGTCATAAGAGAAAGACAATTTGAAATTACTTTAGGTAGTTGCTGGAGTTCAGAAGAGATGGTGTGCCGGAGATAGATGTCAGTACAACTCACAGATGTATTATTATTTTCAAATTACCAGGGTATAGAAGTATGCTAAGTTCTGTTCAATTCAGTCACTCAGTCATGTCTGACTCTCTGCGACCCTGTGAACCGCAGCACGCCAGGCCTCCCTGTCCATCACCAACTCCCAGAGTCCACCCAAACCCATGTCCGTTGAGTTGGTGATGCCATCCAACCATATCTTCCTCTGTCGTCCCCTTCTCCTCCTGCCCTCAGTCTTTCCCAGCATCAGGGTCTTTTCTAATGAGTCAGCTCTTTGCATCAGGTGGCCAAAGTGGAGTTTCAGTTTCAACATCCGTCCTGCTAATGAACACCCAGGACTGATCTCTCTTAGGATGGACTGGTTGGATCTCCTTGCAGTCCAAGGGACTCTCAAGAGTCTTCTCCAATACCACAGTTCAAAAGCATCAATTCTTCAGCATTCAGCTTTCTTTATAGTCCAACTCTCATATCCATACATGACCACTGAAAAACCATAGCCTTGACTAGAGAGACCTTTGCTGACAAAGTAATGTCTCTGCTTTTGAATATGCTATCTAGGTTGGTCATAACTTTCCCTCCGAGGAGTAAGCGTCTGTTAATTTCATGGCTGCGATCACCATCTGCAGTGATTTTGGAGCCTCCCAAAATAAAGTCAGCCACTGTTTCCACTGTTTCCCCACATGTATGCCATGAAGTGATGGGACTGGATGCCATGATCTTAGTTTTCTGAATGTTGAGCTTTAAGCCAACTTTTTCACTCTCCTCTTTCACTTTCATCAAGAGGCTTTTTAGTTCCTCTTCACTTTCTGCCATAAGGGTGGTGTCATCTGCATATCTGAGGTTGTTGATATTTCTCCCAGCAATCTTGATTCCAGCTTGTGCTTCTTCCAGCCCAGCGTTTCTCATGATGTACTCTGCATATAAGTTAAATAAGCAGGGTGACAATATACACCTTGACATACTCCTTTTCCTATTTGGAACCAGTCTGTTGTTCCATGTCCAGTTCTAACTGTTGCTTCCTGACCTGCATACAGGTTTCTCAAGAGTCAGGTCAGGTGGTCTGGTATTCCCATCTCTTTCAGAATTTTCCACAGTTTATTGTGATCCACACAGTCAAAGGCTTAGGCATAATCAATAAAGCAGAAATATAACTTTTTCTGGAACTCTTGTATTTTTGATGATCTAGCAGATGTTGGCAATTTGATCTCTGGCTCCTCTGCCTTTTTTGAAAATTGTTTAGAAGTAGTTATACACAATTTTAAAAAATCCTGCTCATTGAATGTGAAATATGAACCAGAGATTCTCTGCCCTCATTTGGGCATGAAGTAAGTTGTTGCCATTTATCTAATGGGATATTATGAAATACTCAATAAATCTTTAAAGTTATGATATATATTGTTCCAGTTCCCAAGAACTTTGACCGTATATCTGTGTGTGTGAGTTTTGGAGTCCAAATTTCCTAAGTAGCAATGGAGAGTATAAAATGAGAGTAAGTTTCCAAANTATCTAATGGGATATTATGAAATACTCAATAAATCTTTAAAGTTATGATATATATTGTTCCAGTTCCCAAGAACTTTGACCGTATATCTGTGTGTGTGAGTTTTGGAGTCCAAATTTCCTAAGTAGCAATGGAGAGTATAAAATGAGAGTAAGTTTCCAAAATGATTGGTCTAAAATTCTTGATTTTTTCTTTTAAAATCATTTTCTAGGTTAGAGTGTTTTTGTGGAGCCTGAAAGCAACACCACCTTTTCCATTCTCTCTCCCTGCTTGCCTCATGTGATCTAGCATCCGTATCCATAAAAATGTTTAGAGTTTTTATCCAAAAATAATGAGAACAAATAGATACAAGAAGCTGTGGAGGGGGGCAGGAAACAGAGCCTATACAGAAAGAGATGTGAGATTAATTAATCATTACTATTTAGTTGTGGAATTAAATGACTTTCATTTTTCTCTTTCAAAATGGCTTAAAGCGCCTGCTGGGGTGCTATGAGGAAATCCACTGCAGCTGTTCTCACAACTGAGTCAAATCAGTTGTTTTGGAGGAATATTTTTCCAGAAGGGACCTTTCATGCTCCCATTTTTAGATTTTGAAAGCACTAATAAAACAGGTTAAACAAGCTCATGTAAACCAATACAAGTAGACAGAATTTCATTTCAACTCTTGAGTGCTATCTCTGATATAACAGAATATCTATGTACCACAAAAGCAGTCTACTTCTACAGGTATCATTTCTTGGATAAGGAAACCCATATGCAGTACATAAAATTCTCAGCCTGTCTCCTGAAAAATGGTGATTTACTTCTCTTTTTATTTACTAGAATGTTATGACAGTATCCATGAAACCCTATAATACTCGGCCAGTTCCGTTACAAAAGCCATATGAGATCTTCATGCACACATTGATAGGTATTTTTTAAAAAAAATCTAATTCCATCAAACTAGAATTTATTTGATATATAAGTAAATGAAGTCAATCAAACAGTTGGAGTGTAATTAGATACTAACAAATTGCTTTCAGAAAGACTCTTATCTTCATCAAGATTTTCATATTTTTCTAAAACATCTAAAGCAACTGAGTTCTGTCCAGCCACTGATCTGCTTTCTTCTTAGTATAATGTTCCTTCATCTTAAAAGGGGAAAAATAAAAAGGGCAAACAGCAAACTATGAAAGATAGTTTCAGCAAATATTATAAAGGCTTAATGTATTTGCTTTATTATACCAATATAGTTTAATTTTTTAAAAAGTAAGGTTCCCAGTCGATAAAGACACAAAAACCATAAATAGTTCACAAGAGAGAAAACAGAACTAGAAAACATGCAGAGAAAATGTCCAGCCTCACTAATAATCAAGGAAATGCAAATTAAAGGAAGAAGATCCTTTCATTTACTTATTTCATATAAACATTAAAAAGAAATACTCAAAGTTGATCAGGGTATGGCTGAAGAAGAAAGCTCCCACATATTGTTGACAGCAGTGTAAATCTTTACAGTCCTCCAAAGCCACAAAAATGTTCAAACCTTTTGGCTCATTAATTCAACTTCTTGGAATCTACCCTAAGGAAATAATAAAAAATATTGAAGATGTTCATATTATTTTTATATGCCTCCAGTTATAATACTTAGAAAGGGAAGAATATAAATAAATACCCAATAATAGGGGAATGGGTGTGTAAATTATAATACATCCATACTATACTGCCATTAAAAATGATTGTTACACAAATTCTACAGAAACATGCAAAAAAATCTACAGAGATATAAGGAACATGAAAAAATATCTGTGTACATTAGGACTGTAAGGAAATGGGCCAGAGTGACAGCAGTAACTCTTACTTGGCTGGTAAGTTTATGGGGAGCTTTCTCCCTTAAGCAATTATGCTACTTTTAAAGCTATTCTCACCCACCATGACAGTTCAGTACATAAGTGTTTGCTTAAGAAAAACAAAGAAAGGTGAGAAAAGAATCAGCCAAGAGTTCACATTCACTTCCTAAGTCCAGTGTTTTCTGAATCAGTCAATCTGCATTAAAATAAAAAGTCATTATTAAAGACAAATTATTGTAATAATTCCAAAGAGTACTATCCTCCTTTGTTAGATGTTCTCCAGGTACTTGATACTCCGATTTCCTCTTGTCTGGTGTGCTAAGAAGGCCTATTTTCCTTGGGTAATGTGCTTTTTCTCTAGAGTGAATTGAGCCTTTTTAATGAAAGCCCAAACTTGTAAACAGTTCCTATGAGGAGGACAGATCTGTTTTCCAATATGAGAGGGCAGCCATATGTTAAAGAACAAAATATGGAAAGAAAATAACAGAATAGATAAAAAGGAAGGGAGGTTATGCTCAACACATAGATGTATACACAGACCCATGGATTCAAAAGCAATAGTTTCCTTACACTACCCTATAGTAGACTGGAATGAGTGTGAAGGGTTGGGAAAAGGGACAGGAAAGGAAGAAAAGGGAGCTGAGGGGAGGGGAATGCAAAGTTGGCTTTGAATATACCCACCATTTGGGGGTCAGTCGATCTAAACTTCCCTTCAATTTCATATGCAGTTGTGGGATTTTAGAGTTGGAGGAGCTCTTTGAGATAATCTAATATCCTATGACCTTGAGATAAACTAGAGGCTCCAAGAGAGGGGAAGGTTGTGTACCTTAGGCCACTCTTCCCCGTATTCTTCTGAAAGACAAAGTGGAACAGTGATGGAGTGTGGTCTTTGGAGACAGATTGTATGAATTGAAATCTCAGCTGTACTGTTAGTTACTAGCTGTGTGACCTTGGGCAAGTCACCTAACTGCTGTGTTCCTCTGTTTTCTTTATAGCCTGGCTATAAAAATAGTACCTACCTCATAGAGTGCTGTAAGGATCAAAAGATTTAAGATGTGAAAAGCATTTAGGACAGTGACTGGTAGACGTGATACCTGCTGTGAGGTAGTTACTGTTGTGGCTGCTGCTGCTTCGTTGTGGTTGTGATAATCCTACCATTGCAAGGCCAGTAATTTCCCTACACCAGGTTGTCTCCCTTAGCCTTATGGTGACTAAAGAAATAAGCATAGAACCTTCTTGGGTCTCCTCTGAAGTCACCTTGGAGTTATCTTGTTAGCAAGTAGAAAGTGGAAAACACAAGGGTAAACCACAGGTGGTGACATTTGAATTTATACTATGTGATCTATCAGGATGAATCTTCTGCAGTAGGAAAGATAATTGACTTATTTTTTTTTTAGTCTGTTACATAGGAGCATGTGTTTTACCTACACAATTGCTTTTTTTGTTTATTATTCATCAAATAATCGAGAAATTAAAAATTATTTTGGTGTGTATTACATTATATGTACATTTGGTTTTTCTATGAGTTGACAGTATCATCATCATGTCTAAATGACATTGGCTTGTCAGTTGCCCTCCAGGATGCCATGTTGAGCACTAAGTGAAAAAGTCAATTAAGCAAATATGAGCATTTTCTTTACCATGGCATATTTAGAACAGCATCTTTTCAGATGTACTGTGTTTTCAAACTTTGTTAGATTTAAAATATTAATATTTGTCTTAATGTTTTATCACTTTTTATTTTTAAAAGGTAAACTAGTTGTGAGTAATGTCAAGCTCTGTCTCTCAAGACCTAGGTAAATCTCTATTATAACTTTCACAGCTCTAGGCACACAGTTATATATGCCTCCATATCATGTGTCTAAAGAGAACTGGAATGTATTTTCTGCCATCTGGGTCCACTGATGTAAATTTTAAGATGAGAAATTGTGGTTAAGGATTAGGGAGCAGGGAAGGATTATTTTTTCTCTCCCTCTGTTTCTCTCTCTCTCTCTCTCTCTCTTTTTTTTTTTTAACCAATTTGTGGTATAAGATTGTTTCCAGGCTATAATCAATGATTATAGCTGTGAATAGCTGTGATGAGAACATTAAGAATGGTTCAAAATGGATATAGGCATCTCTCACTCTCTCTCCTCATCTCATTTTTGTGTTGCAAATACATATACTGAGGGAAAGAAGAATGTCTAAATTTCTATATGTAAAAATAGAGGAGATTTTAACATGATAAATCATAGTAACCAAAAGACAATGTTAGGCATTAGAAGTGAAATGGTTTTCATTTTTAAATTTAAATTGACAGGTTTCAGTGATGTAAGTTTATAGCCAACTGAGACTTAACAGGGAGCATTATTTTGACCATATCTCTGCTATCTTAATCCCAGGCAGAGTGAACGAAAGGCTTCACTGAAAAAGCAAGTAAGAGTTGGGAAGTGTGTTTAGAAAGTAGAACAATACCTATTTATCTCCATATTATGACATTTTATTAAACATTTTATTATTTTTAATTATAAGATTCTTATTCTTATTCTTATCAATGACCTTATATGGAAAGTAGCTCTCCACCCCTGCTCAGTAAACTTTCAGTTTTTAATAAACAAAGAACTGCATGTGTTAGTTAAAATGAAGTGAAATAAATGTTATTAATGTCTCCTTTTCTGGGTGAAAGTCCAATCTTCAGCTGCAATGATGCATCTCAGAAATCTGTTATTGTTACATTTCTCACCATGCGCTGTTTATAGCTAAATCAAGGGGCTTCTCTTGTGGCTCAGACAGTAAGGAATCTGCCTGTAAAGCAGAAGACCCAGAATTTGATCAGGAAGATCCCCTGGAGAAGGGAATGGCAACCCACTTCAGTATTCTTGCCTAGAAAATTCCATGGGCAGAGGAACCTGGCAGACTACAGTCCGTGGAGCAGTAAAGAATCAGACATGACTGAGCAACTAACATTTTTACTTTCACTTTCAAGGCCTAAAATCCAGACAACTGCCTACCTTCTGAAGAATGTGCTATGGGAACTTGAAAAGAAAGAGATTAAAATTGCCCTTAGATGCTCGTTGGAATTTCAGTGGTTGTAATGATGGTGGTGGTGGTGAACAAATAAGCAGTCCTTTCCCAGTACCTTCATCTTTAATGCTTAGATAGTACTTTGGTTTGTTTTTTGTGAGTTATTCCATTCTACTTTGCAGTAGAGTTGTTTGTTATCACTTATATTACAACTGTGAGTTCCTTGGGTGCGGAGACTATGGTCTATTCATTTCTACATTTTCTCTAGCCCCTTCTGTAAGTCTTGACATTGGTTTGTTTAATTCATTTAGCAGATATTGATCAAATGTGTACTATACGCAAGGCACTGTGCTCATTTTAGGAATATAGAAATGAATAGAACAGATAAAAATATACACTTTCATGGAGGTTATATTTTCGATCAGAGAGACATGTGGCAGACGATAAACAAAATATACAGTATACCTTTTAGTGACAAGTTCTATGAAAGACAGGAAGGAGGACGAGAAATGACATTTTTTAGTGGTTTACAATAAGAGGTTGCAAAGGCCCTGAGGTGGAATTGTGCCTGGTATTTTCGGAAACAGCAAGGAGGCTAATATTGGGTTGGCTAAAAACTTCATTTGGGTTTTTCCATAACACCTTATGAAAACCCAAACAAGCTTTTTGACCAACCCAATACATCTGGAGTGGGTAACATAGGAAGAAATATCAGAGGATGAGTTTGGAGAGGTTAGGGTGGGGAGAGGTGGACATTGTAGGAGTCCACCTAGGTCATTGTAAGAATTTCAGCTTTTATTTTAAAGGACATGACTGAGCGACTGAATTGAACTGAAGGTGCCAATAATGCTTTTGAGCCAAAAAGAGATGATATGACTTAGATTTAAAAGCTTCATTCTGGCTAGAGTGTGAGGAATGTGCTACAAGGGAGCAATGGTGTAAACCAGGGGATCAATGAGGAGGCTTTGGCAATAATTCTGGTGTGGTATTGGGGAAATAGAGGATGCCTTCAGATTCTGGATATATTTCAAAGGTAGTACCAACAGGATGAACTGATGGATTGTATGTGGAATGTGAAAGATGGGAATCAAGCATGACTTCAGAGTGTGTGGCTTGAGCAAACAAAATAATGAAATTGCCTTTTACCAAGAAAGATAAGACTATGAAAGAAA
>SJYV01053025.1:0-22554 GCA_006410875.1 Neotragus pygmaeus | reverse complement strand
TCTTTTTTTTTTTTTTTTTGTGAAGTCTGGAATCCTCTGTGTTATTTTGGTCCATGTATACCTTTATGTATAAGAAAATGTTCTTGACTTTTACAAATATATAGTAGCATGTTGCATCAAACTAGCCAAAGGTGACCTGACTCATTATTTTTAAGGAATAAAATTCTTAGAAAATCATTGAGTTTTAAGATAGGAAAGAAGAAAGTTAACATAAGTTTGACTGGGCACCTGCTATAGTATCAGACACTGTACTAGATGCCTTTTAAGCTCACTAACTGTGCAGCCTTAAGCAAGTTACCTCAGCTCTCTGAGCCTATAAAGTTGACCGCAGAGTTGACTTCATCGTCATCAATACTATAATCACAATAGAAAAAAATAAAAGTAGCAATAAGAATAAAAGAAAACTTGAATAGTACCTGCTTTGTTCCAGGGCTCTACTGGATACTTAAATTTACTCCTCATGAATGCCTTATGAGATGAGATGTTATCTCCAGTTTACCAATGAGGTAACAGGCTTGGAGAGAAATAACTTGCCGGGTTTTACAGCCAAGAAGTAGTAAGAGTTGGCGTTGGAAATCAAATCTATGACTCCAAAGTTTCCACTGTTCACTGTGCTACACTGCCTCCCATATGTACATCATGAGGTGGTTGTGAGGATTAATATGTGATCATAAATGTGAAAGTGTTTAGGAACTCAGTAATGGTTAGTTTCCTTTCTTTTGCTTCCCTAAAATCCTTTTCAGCTTCTTTTGTATTCAGTGACCAAGGTTTTACAAGGAGGTTTAAAAAGCCTTTGTGTTCTGATTTTCTTCAGTAAGGGGCAAATGATATGCTATATCATACTCAATATTTATAATGAAATATTTCTGAGTCTTGTTTTATTTTTCACTTTTTAGGGAACTTACTGTGTCATTCAATTCAGGACTTGCTTGGGGAAATATTAATAAGAGGAAATACTTGATCCTATTTTAAATCTTCATATTCTTATCTTTATTTGCCAAGAAAGCAGAACCCATCCCCACCCCCACTATGTACACAGAGCACTGGATTTTAAAACCAGTTTTCTTATTTTCCAAAAGCTTTCTAATTAAGAGATGGACACTAATTTAATATTACACACAATTCTTTGCTAATAGGATGAATGAGCCTTAGGCAAGCTTATTTTATATGATTTTTGGCAGATCTAATAGCTGGGGTACATTTCCTGGAGGCACACTGGCTAGCACTTGTTCCCAAGCAGCCTTACTTCCACGTGAGGCATCAATTAACTAAGAAATGATTATAAAATGAATGAAAATGTGTGGATATATAAATCAAAGATAATAATTTTAGTTATGAGAATTGCCCTATGATTTTTATAATAAGTAAGATTGGTTTTGAATATAGCTGCTTTACTGAAAAGTGATTATGAATGAAAGTCACCCATGCATAACAAATAGTATTAGGAAGAGCTGTTACAAATCCCATGGGATCATAGAATCTTGAGAACTGCATCTGACACAAACATTTCATTTCTTCCTTCTTAACCTCTCTTTTGTGGCTTCTCTTTCTCCTAATATGGTTTTTGTTTGTTTTTCTGCTTTCTGTATTGCAACCTAAACCTAAATCTCACATTATCGCCATCTGGTGGAGAGAAAGTAAAATTGCCAATCTGAATTTACCAAAATTACATGGAAACAAAGCTTATCTGTCATCCTTCCATCCACCTATCCTCCCATCTATCCATTTATCCATCCATCCCTCCATCCCTCCAACCATCCATCGATCCGTCCATCCATTTTATCATTTACTCATTTATGCATTAAACATTCATTTAGTGTCAAGTGTTCCAGGTACTTTGCTAGCTGAATGAAGTTCATCTTGAAATAAATGGGCACAGATGATTATTATTTTCCTCCTCATTGACCCTGACTAATAAGCTACTTCATCCCACAGCAGAAGCTGCTCAAACAGTATTGCCACTTGTGGGTTCAAGGCGTAGACAGAAGCCCAGATTTGAAAAGCACATCTTGACTCTAATTTCAAGCACTTATCAGTAGTATAAACTATTGTTGGCTTATGTCTAAACAGTTTGGATAACAGTTCCCACAAAAATCTTGAAAGAATTCAGTCTCCAAATCTGTATTTATATGGGAAATATCACAGATGGCAGGTGTAATATAATGTAGCAAGGCCTGTAAAAGGAAAATTTCAACCACATTTGATCACCTGTGATGAATTTCCTGCAGTAAGCATGTTATGCTTCTAGTTGTCACAAGTTTCTAGCATAAAAATCTATAGTGAGTGCCCAAAATTTTAAACTACATTATGTAGCTAAGCTATTAGCTAAATAACTATATTATTTAGCTAAAACTAAGTTATTTAGCAACGACTTCAACTGGTTCATGTCTTTCGGCTAGTATCATTTGTTTATGAAAAGTTAATTGATTAATGGTTATTATTATGTAGCATTTAAAACTGCTATGGAATACCCATGGCATTTATGCACTGTACCCTCTACCTGTAGCACAGCAAACATCCCTAATCAAATCGTGGAACTCTTTCCTGTTGAGCCCAACTATGGCCTCACATCCTTATCTACACATTATTCTGTGCAAACATTGTCAATCAATTAGAGTTGGCAAGGGAGATGAAACCTATTTCCTGTCTGTGGTCTGCTTATCTGTGCCAAGTTCTGCCAAGTTAAACTCTGAAGATACAGATGAACGAAAAGCAATCTTTCCCCTCAAAGAATTCAGAGGACATTTAGGAAGGCAGATATAAACTAGTGAAATGGCAACCCACTCCAGTACTCTTGCCTGGAAAATCTCGTGGATGGAGGAGCCTGGAAGGCTACAGTCTATGGGATTGCAAAGAGTCAGACACGACTGAGCTACTTCACTTCACTTCACAGTACTGCTATATGATTAATGTTACAAAAGTGGTATATGTAAAGTACTATGAGAGTCTAGAACCATGTATTCTGCTTGTGGAATGATAATGATCAGTGACACATCTAACATTTATTAAGCACCAGGCACTGAGTAAGGTACTTTTGATGGATTGTGTTATTTAATCTTCCTAGTATGCTATAAGGTTTGGATCATTATTATTCCTATTTTACAGATGAGTAAAGTGAGAGTCAGAGATGCTAAATAACTTGCGCAGTATTACAGAGCAATTAAGTAATAGGACTGGGATATTGGAACCTAGGAAGTCTGACATTGGGTCCTACTGCTGTCACTGTATGCAGACATAGTTCCAAATTTAGATCTCGAGTTCAAGGAAATGGTATCTGTGTGTGTGTGTGTGTGTGTGTGTGTGTGTGTGTGTGTGTGTAATCATCTAGAGAAAGGTGGTTCCTGAAGTAGCAAGAATAGAAAAGATCATCAAGTGAGAAGATGTACAGTCAGAAATAAAGAATGCCAAATATAATACCCCAAGAGACCTATGAATTTAAAATAATGGATAGAAGACAAAGGCTGGTTTTGATGTCAGAGAAGAATCAAAGGGAAGGGGAGAGGCTTTCCAGTGGGAAGAGGTGACTAAACAAAGACTTTAGAATCAACAAGTAGAATGAAGATCGAGAAAAAGCAAAAAAAAACACAAAAAACAAACAAACAAACAAACAAAAAAAACGCCATTAGAATGTCATTGCTGGCTTTGGACCAGAGATTCTTTGCCTTAGTTGGACATTAAAATTACCTGGGGTTTTACAAATCCCAGTGCCAACACTGCTCCTCAGACCAATTAAATCCGATTTTTTAGTGGTAGGACCCAGGCATTAAAAAAAAATCCCTGAGAAGATTTCATTGTACAATGTGCATTCAAGATGATAAACAGTTCCAATAATCTTAGAGAATGACACCAAATCACAAGGACTTGAAGAGTGAGTACAAATGAATGTAGTGTTTGGAATAAGGCTTTACTGGGGAGTATTTCAGAATCTCAGGTAGAAGGAAAGGCTTTGAAAGAGTTCAGTGCTTCCTCTCGGACAGGAGGTAAATTCCAAAATGGAGTGGCAAGCATTGAATTTCATGTCTTGGATAAAGGAGCAAGAGGGCTGTCTGCTGAAAGTGGGCATCATCAAGTCAAGAGCTTTATATGAGTAACAAGGGAGGTTTTCAACCTGGCCAAGATGGAGTGTACATACATATTTTCAGCTCAGGTGAGGCAGGACTGAAGATGGAGAGGTGGAAATATTAATGACAATTAATATTATTGACCATTATATGCCAAGTGGGCTTCTCTGGTGGCTCAGATAGTAAAGAATCCACCTGCCAATGTAGGAGACCCAGGTTCGATCCCTGAGTAGGGAAGATCCCCTGGAGAACGGAATGGCAACCCACTCTAGTATTCTTACCTGGGAAATGTCATAGACAGAGGAGCTTGGCGGGCTGCTCAAGAGGTCACACAATGGGGTTGTCAAAAAGTCAGACATGACTGAGCGACTAAACAACAACATGTCAAGTAATCTGCTGAGTGGGTTTACATATCGCTTTTCTTTAGTCCTTCTTATAACCCTGTGATGTGGAGATAAGCATCATGACCCCTATATTATAGAAGTACGTAGCTTGAGTAAATAGCAGAGCTAAAATATAAATTCATGACTGATTAAAGCCTATGTTCTTCCATCTACACTATTAGATGCAGCTCTGGTACATGATATCCACACTGTACTCCATGTTTTAAATATTTGTTCTCTTTACTCCATTGTATATTCTTGCCTCCTTTGTCGAAGATAAGGTGTCCATAGGTGTGTGGATTTATCTCTGGGCTTTCTGTTTTGTTCCACTGATCTATATTTCTGTCTTTGTGCCAGTACCATATTGTCTTAATGACTGTGGCTTTGTAGTAGAGCCTGAAGTCAGGCAAGTTGATTCCTCCAGTTCCATTCTTCTTTCTCAAGGTTGCTTTGGCTATTCGAGGTTTTTTGTATTTCCATACAAATCTTGAAATTATTTGTTCTAGTTCTGTGAAAAATACCGCTGGTAGCTTGATAGGGATTGCATTGAATCTGTAGATTGCTTTGGGTAGTATACTCATTTTCACTATATTGAGTCTTCCAATCCATGAACAGGGTATATTTCTCCATCTATTAGTGTCTTCTTTGATTTCTTTTATCAGTGTTTTATAGTTTTCGATGTATAGGTCTTTAGTTTCTTTAGGTAGGTATATTCCTAAGTATTTTATTCTTTTTGTNGATCTCCTTGCAGTCCAAGGGACTCTCAAGAGTCTTCTCCAACACCACAGTTCAAAAGCATCAATTCTTCGGTGCTCGGCCTTCTTCACAGTTCAACTCTCACATCCATACATGACCATAGGAAAAACCATAGCCTTGACTAGACAGACCTTAGTTGGCAAAGTAATGTCTCTGCTTTTGAATATACTATCTAGGTTGGTCATAACTTTTCTTCCAAGGAGTAAGCGTCTCCTAACATTTAGGTTACCAATACTTCTGATGTCTAAGCCTTAAAATTCTTTGATGTCCTCAGCAAATGCAGTTGTCAAGATCACCAAGGCCTTGACGTTGCTAAATTCAGTGGTCAGTTCTTAGTTCTCATCTTGACTTTTCAGCTGCATTTGACATCATCAATCACGCCTCCTTCCTGTTCACTTGGTTTTCAGGATATCTATATTCTTTTGAGTCATCCTATGCTTCTCTGTTGGATCTTCCCCATCTTCACAACCATGAAATTTTGGGGAGCCTGAAGACTTTGTCTCTTTTCTTTGATACTCTTATTCCCTTGGCCCTGTCATTCCCTTGGCCTTGTTTATATGCTGGAAAAAATTCACAGTTATGGTTTGGAACTTTCCCATCAAAATCAGGTTCGTATATCCAGCTGGCTATTTTTCATCTCCACTTGGGTGGCTGATAAGTATCTCAAACTTAACATATCTGTACCAGACACCTCTTGTTCTCCACCACACATCCTCTCATCAAACCTTTTTATTCCAGCTGTTGCTGCAGCTACCAGCTGTGTGCATATGTACACTAATAATGCCTCATCTCCTGCCTTTTTTGCTGCCTCTGTGTGGAATGCCTGTGGCCACTCAGTCAGTCTGCAGCATGTGTAAACCTGGAAGTACGAGAGAGTTGATATAGAATAGGACAACCGCTGACCTAAGAGAGACAGGAAGTCAGTCATGAATGCCTCTCTCTTCTAAGTTCAAGCAGATGGTTTTCCAGGCATTTTTCCTTGGAGGGTCTCCAGTAAGAGTAAGCATCAGTTACCCATAGCTGCGACCAGCTCAAAAACTCACCCTTCAATTGACTTTCCTTACTCCTCTATTTCACTATTACTGATCCTCCATTCCTGTTGGGGCATCACTTCCCAAAGTTCACTCTTGGCAATAGAATCACTTGTCTCAGGTTCTGCTTTTTGGAGGAAACTGACTGAGATGTTCTTCAAAACCAAACCCCTAACCCTCCCTCCAAAAGCTGACTTCTCTATCTCAGATTATGACAGCTCTTTCCAGGGCCTCTTATCAAAATCCTTGGTGTGGTCACTAACCTCTTCTATTTTATGAGGAGACCTTGTCATCTCTACCTTCAAAATATATTCAGAATCTTAGTTTCTTTCACTTCCTCTGTGACTATACAAGTCTAAGCCAGTCTCATTTTTCATATTGATTTTTGCAGTAGTTTTCTAACCTATGTCCCTGCTTCCGCCCTTGTACCCCTACATTTATTCTCAATGTAATTGTCAGAATGATCATTTTAAAACCTAAGGCATATCATGTGCACACCCCCCACCCCATCACAAACTGCAGTGGCTCCCCATCTCACTCAGAACACCAGCGTCTACATAATGTGGTCTTTCTTTACATTTGTGACCTCTCCTACTACTAACTTGTTTACTCCTCCTCCTAACAACACATTAGCCTCTGTGATGGTTCTCAGTACAGGCATTTTTCTGCCCTAGGGCCTTTGCAGTTGCTATTTCCTCTGTCTGGAATAACTCCCCTTAATAAGTCCCAGGTTTGCTCTCTTACCTGATGCAGGTCCATACTCAAATGTCACCTCAGTGGGCATTTCCTGATCATGCTACTGAAAATTAAAATCTTCCCCACATATGCTCCTTTTCCGCTTTTTTTTCATAGTACTTGTCACTTAGGTGACTGTATAATCTATTGTCCAAACTGGGACATTTTTGAAAGTGAAAGAAAGCACTAGGAAAAACAAAAAACAAAAAACTGGAACCACAAGTATAAACAAAGACTATCCGAGACCAAGTGAGTTACTAAGTTCATCTTTCTTATCACCATGTGACATACTATTTTGCTTTTTTAAAATTTATATTATATATATTTATTCTTACTATGTGTCTATAAGATAAAATAATTAAATGCATATTTATTTATGTTTTTACCGCATTTTATTTTACTCATTTATTTTCTGTCTCCTCCACTAAAATTAAGTCCTATGAGAGCAGGAAATTTTTGTCTGGTTTAATTTCTTTTGAATCCTCAGAACATTGCCTGGAACATATTAGGCATCCAATAAATATTTATTGAATTAAGGCATACCCGCTGGATGAGTGTCTGGTACATAGTTAGTATGCAATAATTATTAGTTATTGTTATCAATACTTAATTATTTATCATCAAAGACAAGTAATTGCTTTTAGCTCTGACTGAGAATGGTGTTTCTTGGGTGGCATTTACTCTATTTTATTTACTCTTCAGTAAAATTTTCATGGGCCACCTGTATAAAGATGATTGCAACTGCCAAATAATTTTTATTGAAATGGTCTGTTCTTCTCCAGTTTTTTAATCAAGATGCCCTATAGTTAGGTGACTTATAATACTTTGTGATTCATGACATACTGATGAATTGTTCTTTTATATGTCAAGGCAGATGAAAAATTATAATCTGATATGAAGTTTGTGTTTTAAAACATTGGATTATTTTATTTGTTTAAAGTCCAGGGGTGAACACTTAAAAAACAATGCTTGAACTTCTAATTATAATAAAAAGTAACACATCTCTTGTGCATTTTATCCAGTTGGGGAATGTGGCTAAAAATATCTTAGAAGAATAATTTTGAGTTCTTTCAGTAGAATTCTAGAAATGCAAATTCAGATAATTATAATGATCAATCATTTACTGGTATGTTAATTTCTTAATGCAGTCAATTTATCAGCAGCAGGTTTTTCCTAATTCTAAAGAAGCAACACTTAATTCTCTTTTTACTGATTAATTGTGGAGAATTATAGTTCTGGCAGTTGACAAAGGGACTTACATGGCTTGCTTCAATACCATTCAAGACATAGGTAAATAATAAAAGTAAACAATTCATGAGAAGTGGAAACATAATTAACAGCAATCTTATAAATGTTTGTCTCCACTTGGAAAACCTTGGTAAACTATGGCATGAGCTTCCGGTTTTCTTTGGATGAGAGGTACTTGCTAGCTGATCAATGTATAATTCTAAATGCTCCTTAAACATTAAAAAATTGACATTAGCCAATTAGATAATTCAATTGGACAAGCATTTTATGGAACATTTACTATTCACAGAATTTCCTTTTGGTCACAGTCACAAATTAAATACAGCAGCATCCCTTTGTAAAGCTGATGTTTGGAAGCATGACTGGTAACTTTTATTTTGGCTTTTGTCTTACTGAGCCTTTGTATTTCAAGGCACAGGATTTTCTCTACAGTACATCTGTAGCCTTATAATCGTGGGCTGCGTTATAACAGGATTGTGCTTTATTGAGATGGAACGAATGCATTGAAGGTTCACTTGGTAAGTTCTTTTAATACAGAATTCCATGCTGAGCAGCCTTGTCTTATAACCTTTTGTGCTGATAGTGTCCCTTATTCCCATTTGCCCCCTTTTGGATTGCCTTTACTATATTGTCTACCGGAAAGATCACATCACTGGGTCAAGACTCATGCTTTCAATTTTGCTTCATTCACTCACTGAATGACCTTAGGTCTTCTTTTAACTGCCTTTACTAGTATATTAATAGTCACCTGGGGTCTTGTGGCACAGTTAATCAAAGTCCTAAAAATAATTTGAAATGTACAGCCCTCCCTTCTGCCTCCAGAGAGAATCTTTGAACCAAAGAAGAAAAGTAAAATGGAAAGGGAGATTTGCTAGGATAATCAACAATGTCTCTGTGTGATGATTTTCTTTTTGGCACTGCCCTGTCTGATCCTCCTTAGTCTCCTAAAACTGAAATACTCATTTATGAGATTCTTCTTTATAATTCCTCATTTGAAGAACAGACCTTAGAAAATGACAAGAGTCACATCTATTTGAAATAAAAATAATAAAGCTGGTGATATTTCTTGATGATGCCTGTGTTAAGATACAAGAGAACAACAATGACTTCCAGTATATGCTAATCATATAATATTGGGCTTGGTCTACATGGAGATATGGTTCAGAAGAAGTGATTGAACTCTAACAATATCCAAATTGTAACAGGAAGTCAGGTGAGAACTTAATTCTTCTCTAAATTGCATTTCCATAACATTTTCTCTACTGTTTTACCTCTGTCTAATGCTGCTACCAGTATTCAGTGACTTCTTATTGCTACTAATAGACTTCTACTTTACTTATTTAATTACAGCCTTATAAAAATAACTTTGAAACATTCAAAGGTACACTTTCAAATCATTTATAATGAGCCTGGTAGAGGGAAAATGTATAGACTTAAGGGTGGACTTTGGTGTGCTTTAAGCGCGCTCCTTTACTTTGGGGGAAATTTCCTAACTTTTGTGGTTTCTGTTGGGAATGTAGTGGGCATATTGGAAAATAAATGACAGGTTAAAAAGTTCCCAGTTAGAAAGACATTGCAGTAATCTAGAGGAAGAGATGATGAAGAGCTCAACATAAGCATTAACTTTCTGAGTAAAGAAAAAGGAGACATACATAAGAGAGAAATTAGAATTAGCAGGACCTGGAGACTGACTTCATGTGGGTGATGAGAACAGAGAAGAGTGGAGGTTTCCATCTTCGGTAAGTCAGTGAAGAGCAGTGCTAACCATCAAGGGAGGGAAGTAAGAAAGGCATAGTTTTGGAGAAAAAGTGTTCTCATTTGAACACGACTTTGCAGGGTTTTTAGGTAGAAATATCTAGCATGAAGTTAGATATAAACTTGGAGAAATGGTCCTAGAAAATGTATTTGGGAGTTGTTGATGCTTAAATGATACATAAGATTAGATATGATCACAGAGAAAGATCATATATAATGAGTAGAATGCAGAAAAAATAACATATGGACAAAACCATAGTGTATCAGTTGAGTTCAGTCGCTCAGTCGTGTCCAACTCTTTGTGACTATACGAACAGCAGCACGCCAGGCCTCCCTGTCCACCACCAACTCCCGGAGTTCACTCAAGATTCACGTCCATCAGGTCAGTGATGCCATCCAGCCATCTCATCCTCGGTTGTACCCTTCTTCTCCTGCCCCAAATCGCTCCCAGCATCAAAGTCTTTTCCAATGAGTCAACTCTTCGCATGAGGTGGCCAAAGTACTGGAGTTTCAGCTTTAGCATTATTCCTTCCAAAGAAATCCCAGGGCCGATCTCCTTCAGAATAGACTGGTTGGATCTCCTTGCAGTCCAAGGGACTCTCAAGAGTCTTCTCCAATACCACAGTTCAAAAGCATCAATTCTTTGGTGCTCAANAGGAGAAGGGGACAACCAAGGATGAGATGGCTGGATGGCATCACGGACTCGATGGACGTGAGACTGAGTGAACTCTGAGAGATGGTAATGAACAGGGAGGCCTGGCGTGCTGCAGTTCATGGGGTCGCAAAGAGTCAGACACGACTGAGTGACTGAACTGAACTGAACTAATTTAGTAATGAGTAAAATAAAACTCTAATTACCACACTAATTGGTTAGACCAAAACTTTGAAATGAGACAATTTGAAGTAAACCTTGAAAAATGATTTTAACTTTCAACAGACAAATATAGAGAGGTTGGTCTTTCTATGCAAAAAAAAAATATTTGAATTTAAGGACAATAGTCAAATACTGAATAGTTGTTGAAGTGTAGGNTAGACCAAAACTTTGAAATGAGACAATTTGAAGTAAACCTTGAAAAATGATTTTAACTTTCAACAGACAAATATAGAGAGGTTGGTCTTTCTATGCAAAAAAAAAATATTTGAATTTAAGGACAATAGTCAAATACTGAATAGTTGTTGAAGTGTAGGTACTTGAAGGTTTGGCTTATTCAGGCTAGGCAGGAACAGACTTCAGAGTCAAATAGCTATATGATCAAATTGTAGCTCCATTTTTAAAAATTGACAATGCCAGGGTACTTAGCTTGACCATGTTCTCTCATGTGTAAAATAAAGTTAATAATGGCTACCTCTCTGAGTCATTGTGATGATTATATCTTTAAATGTGAAATATATATATAATTCTTAGCAAAAAATAGACCCTTACTGAATGTCAGTTCTGATCTCTTCCTTGACATTGAGTTGAGTAAGACCTCTTTCACTTGGCTGAATAGCTAATGGGCAGTATATTTTTCTTAGAATTTCTCTTCATGCTTAGAACCCCAACATGACACTTTTCCTTGCTTCTGTTAGAAAATTGGCTACTTCCTGACTCAGGTTCTCTATATCTTCATTGAAATGTCTTCCTCTTCCTAAATTCTTACATGTAAATATTAATTCATATACTTCAGAGACAGCCCAAGCCAGGATATGAAACTCAGTCCAAAGAGTTTGGATAGAAAGAAGGAAAAATGTAGCCAATTTTTCTGTTTGGTTAACTTTAATTGAGAAACCAGCATCAGAAAGTGGGTTTGACATTTTGAGTCCAGATCTTATAAGCTCAATATTCCCTTTATGTTTCATTCCTAGGGGCAGAGCTAATGTCAGAATATAGAGAGCTCTGAGCATATACATGACTTGGCTACCACAGAGTAGTGCTGAGCCAAGTGACTTAATTTTTTTTATAAAGGTGAGAAAGTCAGATGAGCCAGGGAATGTACTAGAAGGAAGCAAAGTGTGAATAAGTTAGACAGGGGTGTCCAGAGTAAGATCATATCAGAAGGCAGCAGAATAGTGTGGTCAGCTAGCAAAACAAGCTTATCAACCAGGCTTATTAGAGTTGAAATAATAAGAAAATTTAAAATCTACAGGAGGAATCTATCAGAGTTCAATTCAGTAAATAGTTATAAGGCACTGATTATGGATCAGGCTCTCCCCTTGGTCCTGGGATGTACAGGTGATACACCCAAGGACAGTTAAAAATCCAAGTCAAAAAATAAGAGCCAGTAAATTTGAGACTTGACCATGAAGACATTTCCCAAATTCAACTCTATACCTATTTCCTCTGATTTTTTTTTTTTAGTAGTCAGGACTCTGATTGCAATGATGGAAACCCAATGCCAACTAGCTTAAGAGAAGACAAATTTTTATTGGCTAGTATCCATTCAACAAGGTAGACGTGTTCTTAAGGAAAGCTAGAACACAGGCTGAAAGCATTGACTTGAGCACTATCAAAGCTCCTTCTTATGCCTAGCTCTCTCTCTCTGCATATAACCTTCATTATGTACAGATTGGAAATCTGGCCAGTGCTAACTGTTCTGGGCTGTCAACCTATGTAGCAGACTAAGAGGAAAGGGTCTCTTCTACCTACTTGCAATAAATATTTTAAAAAAGAAAAAGAAAACCTGAGAACATATCTGGATTGGTCTGGCCTGAGGACATATCTGGATTTGCATGGCCTAAGTCCCAGTCTGGATCAGGTGTATATCTCTTAAATAGTAACTGTGGCTAAGACTGCAAAACAGATAGGAGCTTCTTTTTTAAAAATCAGAAGTCTAAAATAGTGGTAAAAAGAACAGTTTCCTTAAAGAAGTGAGACTACAGATAGATATGGTCACTGGGGAAATCACAGTGAGTCAGTCATTCAAACATGTGGCAGTTCCATTGGGCAGGAATGTCTCCAAACACAGCTGGTCCATATGTACTGAAGATAAGGCCAGATATTTGGAAACTCTTGGCTAAAATGGAGAACACACAATAATCGTGAGAGCAACAGATAACCAAGAGGCAGGTCTGAACCACCTCAAGCCTTCAGTTGTTCTCTATTATTGCCTATAGGATAAATTCTGAAATACTTACCTTATTAATTATGGTCCTTCACAATCTTCCTTCACAGTATCATCATCCCTTCCACCCTCTATTTTGCTTTGTTGATGGTCAGTTGTGTCGGATTCTTTGTGATCCCCATGTACTGTAGCCCGCCAGGCTCCTCTGTTCATGGGATTTTCCAGGCAGGAATACTTGAGTGGGTTGACATTTCTTTCTCCAGGGGATTCTTCTTGACCCAAGGATCGAACCCTCATATCCTATATCTCCTGCATTAACAGGTGAACTTTTTACCACTGTACCACATGAGAAGCCCTTTTACTGTTTATGTTGTTGTTCAGCCACTAAGTCATGTCCAAATCTTTGCAGCCACATGGACTGCAACACACCAAGCTTCCCTGTCCTTCACTGTCTCCCAGAGTTTGCTCAAACTCACGTCCATTGAGTTGGTGATGCCATCCAACCATCTTATCCTCTGTGGCCCCCTTCTCCTCCTGCCCTCAGTTTTTCCCAGTGTCAGGGCCTTTCCCAATGAGTCGGCTCTGCATCAGGTGGCCAAAGTACTGGAGCTTCAGCATCAGTCTTTCTGATGAATATTCAGGGTTTATTTCCTTTAGGGTTAATTGGTTTGATCTCCTTACTGTCCAAGGGACTCTCAAAAGTCTTCTCCAGCACCATAGTTTGAAAGCATCAATTCTTTGGTGCTCAGCCTTCTTTATGGTCCATCTCTCACATCCTTACATGACTACTGGAAAAACCAT
This sequence comes from Neotragus pygmaeus, assembly GCA_006410875.1. Classification (NCBI taxonomy): domain Eukaryota; kingdom Metazoa; phylum Chordata; class Mammalia; order Artiodactyla; family Bovidae; genus Neotragus; species Neotragus pygmaeus. The sequence continues at coordinate 8,743 of SJYV01053025.1, read as the reverse complement.
AGCTTTGACTGGTTTGTTGGCAAAGTAATGTCTCTGCTTTTTTAATATACTGTCTAGGTTTGTCATGGATTTCTTTCCAAGGAGCAAGCATCTTTTAATTTCATGGCTGCAGTCATTGTCTGCAGTGATTTTGAAGCCTAAGAAATAAAGTCTGCCACCACTTCCACTTTTTCCCCTTCTATTTGCCTTGAAGTTACGAAATTAGATGCCATGATCTTAGTTTTCTGAATATTGAATTTTAAGCCAGCTTTTTGACTCTCCTCTTTTACCCTCATCAAGAGGCTCTTTAGTTTCTCTTCACCCTCTGTATGAATTCTATAATCCAGAAAAGCTGGTTTATTTCCTGAGCAAAGAACCATGTGTTGAAGCTACTCTCAGCCTATCATCAATTCCCTAGGTCTGGCATTCTTATTCCCACTGTCTGCATATATTACTGTCTTAGCTTAGTAAGCATTCCCAAAGCACTCCTTTATTCACCAAATATATATTGATGTTTCTTTGAATAAAAAGTTATTTTGGACAAGGCTATATACAATGATGATTAAGACAGTCATGGTCGCTACTCTCAAGGAATTCACATTCTGGTCATTTTAGACAGTCATCACATAATTATGTAAATAATCCTGAAATTATAATTTTGATCATTGCTATGAAAAAAGAAGGATCTAATCCAGACTGAAGGGCCAAAGAAGTGAGCTATCATCTGATAGAGAAGAAGGAATTAACCAGGCAAAGAGTAAAACAATGAGAAGGAGAAGAGGGAACAGTATGCATAAATATCATGAAATGAAGAGGAGGATGAGAAAGTGGAAGAAGTGCAGTATTGCTAGAGGGAGAAAGAAAGAAGCTAGAGAAACAGGAAGCCAGATCATATAGGGGCTTTGAACAGTATATTAAGGACTTTGAGATTTACTCTGAACATTACAGGAAGGATATGCGGTTAGTTTTATCATATGTTTGTTGGCTATGCAAAAAATGTATTAGAAGGGGAACAAGATTAGAAGCAAGGGGGGCAGTTAGGATATTGCAGTCATTTAAACCAGGGATTATTAAAAGTGGAAAGGAAAGAACTGGATAGGTTCAAGGTATAATTAAGAGATAAAAATGACCAGGTTTGATGTGTTGAATCTGGGGTTGGCAGGATGACTCCTAGGTTTCAGGTTTATGCACAAGAAACTAAAATGCAATGGCAAGAGGAGGGTTGGATTTGGAGGCAATGATAGTCATATTAGCTTTGCACATTTTCTTTTTATTTGAGGTAGCTTTTACATAGGACTTACCTTGTGGTTCAGATGGTAAAGCATCCACCTACAATGCGGGAGACCTGGGTTTGATCCCTTGGTCAGGAAGATCCTCTGGAGAAAGAAGTGGCAACCCACTCCAGTACCCTTACCTGGAAAATCCCATGAATGGAGAAGTGTGGTAGGCACAGTCCATGGGGTCACAAAGAGTCGGACACTACTGAGCGATTTCACTTTCACTTTCACTTTACATAGCTAAGGTAAATGACTGATAAATAGTTGAATATACAAATATGGAGCACAGTATTGAGTCTAAATTTCCCTCTACTCTTTCAAACCTACCCATTCATTAAATCCTAGCTTAATCTACCACCACCATGAGATATCACTAACCCATTTTTCTGACCATCCTCTCCTCCATGCTCTCCTAGTACTTATTATCTGGACCATTCATTAGGCTCCAGTTGTATATTCTACCATGTATATGTAGTTATATCTTGTTTCTCTAATTAGAAATTAAGTTTCTTGATATTAGAGACTATGTTAGCTTCAACTGTCCTTTGCTACCACCACTAGCATTACATATAGTAAGAGTTCATTTTACCTGTAACAAAGTGAATTCATAACCTTTTTGCTACTAGGTAGTATACAGTTAGAAGTGCATGCATGCATGTGTGTGTGTATGCTCAGTCACCTTAGTAGTGTCCAACTCTTTGCAAACCCATGGACCACAGCCTGCCAGGTTCCTCTGCCCATGAAATTCTCCAGGCAAGAATAGTGGAGTAAGTAGTTGTTCTCCTCTCCAGGTGATCTTTCCAACCCAGTGGTTGAACCCATGTCTCCTGCATCTCCTGCATTGCTGGCAAATTCTTTACTGCTGAGCCACTGGGGGACAAGTGTTAGAAGGAACAGGTGTTAAATACAGATGACTGGGATTTGAAATTTAACTTCACCTCTTTTACAAGAAGTGGTGACTATAGTCAAGTATTTTAACCTCTTCTCAGTTTTCTCATTTGTTAATTCATGATAATACTAATACCTGTCTCAGAGAGTTATTGTTAGGATTAAATGCATAATGTTTGAAAAGTATATAGCATAGTGTTTGTCACATGATAAGCTTAGAATAGGGCTTCCCAGGTGGCTCAGTGGTAAAGAATCTGCCTGCCAATGCAGGAGATGCAAAAGACCTGGGTTCGATCCCTGGGTTAGGGAATGACTACCCTCTCTAGTATATTTGCCTAGAGAATTCCAATAGAGAGGAGCCTGGCAGGCTACAGTCCATGGGGTCACAAAGGGTTGGACACAGCTGAGCAACTACCACTTTCATTTTCAAGCATTAGAATGATGGTTTATTGTTGTTGTTATTTTGGTAGGGATCAGAAGGTTCTGTAACATGACATTCAATGAAGATCAGTCATTAACTTGTCATTTTTTTCCCTGGATGGAGCTTGGCTCCTGATTTTAGAGGACATTCTAGTGGAGGCAAGTCTCTTGTGTTTCAGAAAGCATAAGTTAAGGTATGGCTGGACATCACAATGTATGAGTTGTGTGCACATGTGGATATATGTATATAAATATGACACGTGTACCCCAGTGTTCATCGCAGCACTGTTTATAATAGCCAGGACATGAAAGCATCCTAGATGTCCATCAGCAGATGAATGGATAAGAAAGCTGTGGTACATATACACAATGGAGTATTACTCAGCCATTAAGAAGAATACATTTGAATCAGTTCCAATGAGGTGGATGAAACTGGAGCCTATTATACAGAGTGAAGTAAGCCAGAAAGAAAAACACCAATACAGTATACTAATGCATATATATATGGAATAGAAAGATGGTAATGATAACCCTGTATGTGAGACAGCAAAAGAGACACAGATGTCTAGAACAGTCTTCTGGACTCTGTGGGAGAGGATGAGGGTGGGATGATTTGGGAGAATGGCATTGAAACATGTATAATACCATATGTGACATGAATCACCAGTCGGTTTGATGCATGATACTGGATGCTTTGGGCTGGTGCACTGGGACGACCCAGAGGGATGGTACGGGAAGGGAGGAGGGAGGGGGGTTCAGGATGGGGAACACGTGTATACCTGTGGCGGATTCATGTTGTATGGCAAAACCAATACAATATTGTAAAGAAATTAACCTCCAATTAAAATAAATAAATTTATATTTAAAAAATAAATAAATATGTACCTATTAATCATTTTTATTAAGAGGACCCATTGCTCATGATGCCTGGTATATACTGGTTTTTATGTTGCTGCTGCTGCTGCTGCTGCTAAGTCACTTCAGTCGTGTTCAACTCTGTGCGACCCCAGAGATGGCAGCCTACCAGGCTCCACTATCCCTGGGATTCTCCAGGCAATAACACTGGACTGGGTTGCCATTTCCTTCTCCAATGCATGAAAGTGAAAAATGAAAATGAAGTCACTCAGTAAGTGTCTGACTCTTTGAGACCCCATGGACTGCAGCCTTCCAGGCTTCTCTGTCCATGGGATTTTCCAGGCAAGAGTACTGGAGTGGGGTGCCATTGCGTTCTCTGGGTTTTTATGCTGCTAACAAAAGAAATCATTCATTTCAGAGGAGAGAAACATATTAACTCTTCAAACTAGTAGGATGTGCTTTTTATAAATTACTTGTTCCAGTTGCTTTAATGGTGCCCTAGTCACCCCTCCCCCCATTAATGTATGTGCGAAGACTAAATAGTTTTCTGTTACCTTACCAAGAGAACTAGGATATTTCTTTTTTAACATGAAGAGTCGTAGGGGGGAATGTGGGCTTTTTTTCCTTATTTATATTAATGAAATATTTATGTATGAAATCATGTTTGGAATGTATATAACTGTATAGTAGACATAAGTTGCTACCTCTGCTTATAAAAACCCAATATCTCTTTTACATGAATAGTAGTAGTAAAAAAATTATGCTAAATGTTTTTCTAATTTTTTACACACCAACAAGTCCAAGTTTATACTTAAATTATTTTACTAATTCTTATTGTAAAGGGCTTCTTTATTGAAAGGTACACAGTGTGGGCCTGACCTGCCTTACCTGGCACCTGTAGAGACAAAGAGAACCTGAGAAGGGNCACCCTGAAAGTCTTTCTCGCCCAAGCTTGGTGGGTGGGGCTTGTCCCTAAGACTGAACAAAATCCAGTTTTTGAATCTGAGAGGGAAACCAAACCCTTTCCTGACAGAGGATATACAGAAGACATTGTTTTCACAGAGTAGATTCAGGTGTTAAAAGAAGCCAAATTCCAGCACATCACTGTTTTCATATAGACAAGGTTTAATGAAACCTCTAGAAGGACCTTGAATGAATGCCCAGATGAAATAGCCAGAGAGTAATACACAGATTAATATACAGATGAAAATCTATGTAATTCTGATACTGAGTTTGGTCTGAACACCATTATTACAAATTTATTCCAAGTAGAACATGAGCTCCATAATGGCAGGGATTTTTCTCTGTATTGTCCATTGATTTTTCACTAGTACCTGTAAAAATACTTGCCGCATTATATGGTTAATACATAATTGCTTAAAAAATGTATTTTCTTACATTCTGGAGGAAGATTCAGAACTCCAGAATTTCCAGGATGTTTCTTAGACTTCTGAAAAATTCTTAAAATTCAATTGTGTATAATGATTCTGGCACCCTTACATATAAGGAACAGTAGGCAGAGTGGGATAAAATTTGATGTAAGAAAGACCCTTTGCAAACTAGCCCCTCAACCCATACGCCCATAGCATGTTGTTGTTCAGCTACTAAGTCCTGTCCAACTCTTTGTGACCCCATGGACTGCACCACACCAGGCTTTCCTGTCCTTCACTATTTCCTGGAGTTTGCTCAGACTCATGTCCATTGAGTCAGTGATGCCATCCAACCATTTCATCCTCTGTTGCCCCCTTCTCCTACTGCCCTCAATCTTTCTTAACATCAAGGTCTTTTATAACAAGTCAGCTCTTTGCATCAGGTTGCCAAAGTATTGGAGTTTTAGCTTCAGTATCTGTACTTCCAGTGAATATTCAGGGTTAATCTATTTTAAGGTTGACTGGTTTGATCTCCTTGCAGTCTAAGGGACTCTCAAGAGTCTTCTCCAGCACCATAGTTCAAAAGCATCAATTCTTCATCCCTCAGTCTTCTTGTGGTCCAACTCTCAAATCCATATATGACTACTTTAAAACCATTGCTTTGACTATACGGACCTTTGTAGGCAAAATGATGTCTCTGCTTTTTAATATGCTGTCTAAATTTGTCATTGCTTTTCTTCCAAGGAGCATCTTTCAATGTCATGGCTACAGTCACCATTCACAGTGATTTTGGAGCCCAAGAAAATAAAATCTGCCACTGTCCCATTTTTCCCCATCTATTTGCCATGAAGTGATGGAACCAGATGCCATGATCTTCATTTTCTGAATGTTGAGCTTTAAGCCAGCTTTCTCACTCTCCTTTTTCACCCTCATCAAGAGGCTCTTTAGTTCCTCTTCACTTTCTGCCATTACGGTGGTGGCATCTGCATATCTGAGGTTATTGATATTTCTCCCAGCAATCTCAATTCCAGCTTGTGATTCATCCAGTCCAACAACTCACATGATGTGATTAACCCAGTCCAACATTTCACATGATGTACTCAGCATGGAAGTTGAATAAGCAGGGTGACAATATACTCCTTTCCCAATTTTGAACTAGTCCATTGTTCCATGTCCAGTTCTAACTGATGCTTCTTGACCCACATATGGGTTTCTCAAGAGACAGGTAAGATGGTCTGGTATTCCCATCTCTTTAATAATTTTCCACAGTTTGTTGTGATTCACATAGTCAAAGGCTTTACTGTAGTCAGTGAGCAGAAATAAATGTTTTTCTGGAATTCTCTTGCTTTTTGTATGATCCAGTGGATGTTGGCAATTTGATCTGTGTTTCCTCTGCCTTTTCTAAATCCAGCTTGTACATCTGGAAGTTTTCATAATGCTGAAACCTAGCTTGAAGAATTTCACTTGTGACACGGNGCAGAAATAAATGTTTTTCTGGAATTCTCTTGCTTTTTGTATGATCCAGTGGATGTTGGCAATTTGATCTGTGTTTCCTCTGCCTTTTCTAAATCCAGCTTGTACATCTGGAAGTTTTCATAATGCTGAAACCTAGCTTGAAGAATTTCACTTGTGACACGGGCACAGCAAATTTGCTGTTCTTTGAATTTACCATTTCCTTGCACAGACCATTGCTTTTAAACATGTGATTCTCTCTGTTAGAAATGATCTTACCATGTTTTTAACTTTCCAGAGTCACACTCATCATTTTTAAGATTTAACTCTTCTCTGAAGCCATTCTCAATCTTCCAAACAGGAAGAATCCCTCACATCCCTGGGACTCCATAGTCCTTTACGCATAAATTTGTCATGGGACTTCCTTCTTGTCCTGTCATCATTTCCAGGCCAGCACTAGATTCTCAGCCGTTCAAGAGGAGAGGTCGTGCCTTTCCCATTCTTTCTTATCTGACTGAATCCTATCATAGTGCATATCATACAGTAGGTGCTTAATAGATGCTTATTTTATAACTTATGAGTTGAGTGTATGAAAACTAAAAGTGGGAGGGTTCTATTAAAAATGATAGTATATAGTTTGGCATGAGTTTGGAGAAAGTAAGTGTACTAAATAAACCTGGCTTCATTTTTCAGATTTGCTAGCATAGTGCTCTGCTCTGAGGAATCTGTCTACAAAAAGGAACAGTTGAAAAAGAAAGAGAGAATAAACAGATGGAGTTAAACTTCTAGTCAAGGAGGTGACACCATAAAAATAATGGATGCTGGGTATGAAGTNCTCTGAGGAATCTGTCTACAAAAAGGAACAGTTGAAAAAGAAAGAGAGAATAAACAGATGGAGTTAAACTTCTAGTCAAGGAGGTGACACCATAAAAATAATGGATGCTGGGTATGAAGTAGGGGAGGCTCAGGGGCAAGTGGGTAGACAGAAGGAAGAGACCTACCTTAGAATCGTGTCGAGGACAAACCTCGGAACCAGTGAAAGAACCAGTAACTATGTAAAAAATGAATATTCACCAAGCAGCTTGTATGGGATCTTTTCTCCCCAAAAATGATGATTTGAGGATTGGATGGAGTCAACTGTTCAGACATTGTGTCCACTCATGTTACATCTGTCCATATATCATTAATGTCCTTGGGCAATTCTCATAGACTGATTCACCCACACATCTTTCCAAAATCTGTAAAATGAACACAATTGAAATTGTTTATATAGATTGAGCATTGTTTTTTAGGTGCCTGAAATGTTCATTTGCTTGTTTGGGTTAAATGTTTAGGGCAGCGTTAATAAGGAATTGGGCCATAGAAGTTTCCAATTCAAAAGCACTAATGTTATTGTTGCTGTTTGTATTTGCTTTTAGCTTTAAGAGGTTTTGGAAAACGCATTTTGTAGAAATTGCCTGCAGTGTTGGCACTAAATGACCACTAAAGAGAGGCGTGCCTTTATCTAATTTCATACCTCCTTGATAAATTTAAAATAAAGAGAAGCTTCCTCAACATTTAATCAAAATTTTTAGAGTATTTTTGAGCTCAAAGCCATTCTCTGAATGCTGTGGTACATGTTAAGTTCTGAATGTGTATCACAGGTTTAGGCTTAACCTATTTAGCCTGAAATAGTAATGTTACTTTGTAAACAAGAAATGCCCCAGTTTTGATCTGATTGTCTCCTCTGGCTGGGTGATAATGTGCTAAAGTAATACCCCAACACACATTTCCCAATGAATAATATTCTTNCACAGGTTTAGGCTTAACCTATTTAGCCTGAAATAGTAATGTTACTTTGTAAACAAGAAATGCCCCAGTTTTGATCTGATTGTCTCCTCTGGCTGGGTGATAATGTGCTAAAGTAATACCCCAACACACATTTCCCAATGAATAATATTCTTCTCATTTTTGTAAATGTTAAATAATTTCAAAACTCTCCTCAAGGCAGCTACTATGAGCTAGGGATCTGAACACAGGAGAGGCCAACGTCTTTTATTTTTCTCCCTGTAGACCCAGATATTGTTTGTGTTGTCTGGAAGCATGGAATGTGCTCTAAAATATCACTGTTATTTTCAGTGAGTCAAAGTGACATGATAGTGATGAAGTGAATCCATAAGAATCAGTACAAAGTGAAATAATACTTCAAAAGAAGTTGTAAAAATACATTAACCTCTTATAAGAACAATGAATTAATATATGCCTAGTTTAGGGACCTCTTTTTCATACTATCAGCAACAAAGAAAATGCCCATTTTCTCCCAGCTGCCATATCCCTCAAAGCGTTTTGGTGACTGGCTGTGAAAATCCAGATGGAAACAGCAGCAAGCTGAATGAAATCTAGGAAGGCAAGAAGCAGAAAGTTCTAGCATGAGCCTCATGCACATTGTACCAATGAGGAAAGGTAGGCTGTGCATTCGAATGTGCTACTTAGAACTTCGTATGCTATGTAAGGTGATTAGGA
>SJYV01053021.1:0-18239 GCA_006410875.1 Neotragus pygmaeus | reverse complement strand
CTGTGATTGAGAATTATTGAATGGCACTAAGAGTTTCCCTTTTGCTTTCAGTGGAACTTTTATAAAAATACATTTAAGCATTAATATTAATTTTTATTTATTTATGTTTAAATAGTTCTTGCCAGTAGCCTCAGTCCATACCGTGAAGGAAGATTTATAGAGAGGCGACTGCGATCCTCATCAGAAGGAACTGCAGGGAGCAGCAGGATGATTTTGAAACCAAAAGATGGAAATGTAGAAGAAGTTAATAGTCTAAGGAAGCAAAGAGCAAGTTCATCATCTTCAAAAATGAACAGCATGGTAAGTATATACCTATGCTTGTGTATAATAAAATAATCCCATATATTACTGGGATGTTCATGCCTCTTGCAAAATGAAAACAAACAGATTGAAGAATAGGCACCTCATATTTTTGTTGTTTCTTTTTTTAAACCATTAAAAAAATTGAAATATAGTTAATTTACAAAATAAATAAATATATATATATATACACACACATATACATATATATATATTTATACTTTTTCAGATTTTTTCCATTATAGATTATTACAACATATTGAATATGGTTTATTGTACTATACAGTAACTCCTTATCTATATACTTTACATATAGTATTGGGAATATATTACTCCAGAATGCCTAATTTACCTCCTCTCTACCACTTTCTCCTTTGGTAACCATAAGTTTGTATTCTGTGTCTGTGGGTCCTCTTCTGTTTTGTAAATAAGTTCATTTATGTCATTTTTTTAAGATTATACATATAACTGATATCATATGATATTTGTCTTTCTCTATCTGACTTACTTCATTCACTTAACATGATAATCCCAAGGTATATCCATATTGGTGCAAATAGCATTATTTAATTTTTTATGGCTGAGTAATATCCTATTACATGTATGTATGCACACACACCACATCTTCTTTATTCATTTATCTGCCAATGGAAAAACTTTAGTTTGCTTCCATTTCTTGGTTATCATAAATAGTGCTGCACTATCATAAACAGTGCTGTTCTTAGCAGTATGGCTTGCATGTATCTTTTTAAATTGAAATTTTCTCTGGATATATGCACGGGGGTGGAATTGCTGTGTCACATGGTATTTCTAGTTTTAATTTTCTGAGGAACCTCCATATAATTTTCCATAGTGACTCTATCAACTTACAGTCCTACCTACAGTGTAAGAGGCTTTCCTTTTCTCCACACCTTCTCTGGCAATTACTATATGTAGACTTTTCAATGATAGCCATTCTGACCAGTATGTGATGATATTTCATTGTGGTTTTGATATATGTTTCTCTAATAATTAGTGATAATGAGCATCTTTTTATATGCCTCTTGGCCATCCATGTGAGCTCTTTGTATGTTTGGGAAAATAATCCCTTGTCCATATCATCATATGCAAATATTTTTTCCCAGTCTGTAGGTTGCTTTTTCGTTTTGTCTATGGTTTCCTTCCCTAGTGGCTCAGAGGGTGAAGAATCTGCCTGCAATACAGGAGACTCAGGTTCGATCCCTGGATCGGGAAGATCTCCTGAAGAAGGGAATGGTAACCCATCCCAGAATTCTTGGCTGGAGAATTCCGTGGACAGTCCATGGGGTTGCAAAGAGTTGGACACAACTGACTGTGCAAAACACTGGCTGTGCAAAAGTTTTTAAATTTAATTAGGTTCCATTTGTTTATTTTCATTTTTATTTCCATTACTCTAGGAGGCAGATTTAAAAAGATATTTCTGTAATGTATGTCAAAGAGTACTCTGCCTATTTTACTCTAGGAGTTTTATAGTATCTGGTCTTACATATAGGCCTTTAATCAATTTTGAATTTATTTTTGTATGTGGTGTTAGAGAATGTTTTAATTTCATTCTTCGACATGTATCTTTCCAGTTTTTCCAGAACTACTTACTGAAGAGTCTATGTTTCCAAGGGAAACCTGGTCTGCATGATTGTTGTTATAAGTCAGAGAGGATAAGTTTTCACTTGAGACTCTTAAGACAAATAGAAGCAACAGCAGGATAGTGACCCTTAAAACCTGTCTTCCTTACTTCCACGGAAAATACTATATTTTTATTCTAGAAAAAGACCTGTGATATGCAAGCTAAGAAATATGCCGATCATGACACCCTCTGACATCATCATTTCACAGTATTTCTTCACCCTCTAGCCACCTAAAAAATGTCCTGTTTAAAGCACACCTATGCCAGTGCTACTCTCAGACGCTTTAGTGGATTCTACTTTGCCCTTTCCTAATATAGTTCCCCTTCCACATAGGCTAAAGATCTTTGGGGGTCAAGGTGATATGCCCGTCCAAAGCTTTAACATTCTGGGTGACTGAGACTCCAGATTCCTGGTATAAACTAGAAGCCTGAACATGAGGGTGGAAATGGGATGTGTGTAGGAGGGTAGGGTGCAAGCCTGGACTTGTGAGCTGAAATGTCTTAGAGGTAATTGTATTAGCTCGCTCATAACACAGGATACAGCTAGGGTGGAACAAGATGACAAGTGAACTGCAGCCCAGAAAGTGTGTGAGACCTCAGGTCTCACAAAATTCTGGGATGGGCTTGCCTTTTGCCTTCACTTTTCTCCCTTTGTCACAAATGTGCCCTTTCTAAGCGGTGTTTTTGATTTCTAGTGTTTAACAGTGTTTGTTTAAAAAGATCTATCTCACTTACTTACTGGTGGATATATGAGAAAAATGCTCAAAACTAAATCACTTATATCTGTATATAATTTAGATAACTATGTTTCAAATGAAAATATTAGGTCATCATTGAGGACTGCAATGTGAAGAATCAGTAAGTTACTGAGACAACCTTGAGTGATAGCAAGGCCATTGTGCTTGAAGTTAAAGGTTCTAGCCATGAGGCCAGGCTTGGCCAGATTTTACAGATCAGTATCTACAAAATGACAGTAATGGGTTTCTTGTTACTATTATGCTAAAAAATGATTATGTGTGTATTTATATTTGTGTATATAGATACATTACATTATTTTATATTTCATCTTTCTGTAATTTGCATTGAAAATATTATATTATTATTGCAATATTGCAATTGATTTTTTGGTCTAAAGACAAGAACATGTTAAAATAGATTTCCAATTGATGCAACATTAAAATTTATGGCCAGTGAATTATTTCAAAACATTTTTCCTCACCAGATTTCTATTATCCCTTTGTAGAGATGAATTTATATTAATAAGTGTGCACTGTTTATTACTGTCACCCAAAGTTGGGCCTTTTATGTATTCTTTTTATATCACGTTTTTAATGCTACTGATGCATTTATATAATTGTCCTTATAACACCACAAAATCATTATTCTTCTCAGATATGCTTTCAAGATTTAAAATTTTAAACGTCAAATGTAAAACTAAGATTTCGTTATTTTATTTGAGGTTTTTTATAAATTTTCAAAAAGCGTACCTGCAGTGATGTAGATTGTCCACTAGATGTCAGGATTACACCATTGTCATGATGGGGGAAAAGCAGTGACGATTGGACAGAAACTTGGTTAAACCGTTGTGCGTATTCAGTGAATTCACAGGTAAGATTTGTTGAAATAAGTACTGACACACTGGAATTTGCACATGAAATGTATCAAAATTACTTTATGACTATTTATTAGGACTTTGCAATAATGTCTCAATCTTTAATTTATAGTTTAATAGTTAATTTAACTTGCATAAATTGTGTTATTTAACTCCTAGCATTATAAGGAAGGAATGCTAGGATTTTTTTTTAAAGGTAATTTTAGCTATATGTGAAACAAGTGACATATATTTAGGAAATTATGTGTGAAAAATAGCTTTATGTGTCAAAAACAGCACATATTTTCTATATTCTTCTTCCAAAATAATTGAGGTGATTATATGTATTTGAGAATGCATCCATAGCTCAGTTATTCTTTCCTTTTAGAAAAATAGTAGTAACATGTATTTTTAATACTTATTTCAACGAAGAGACTACTCTTAATGCTTCACATATATTATCACATTCCATTCTCACAATATTATGAACTGAGTGAATTTGTTATTGAACACATTTTGCAAAAGAGGAAACTAAGGCAGTAAGAAAATAAGCAACTTGCTCAGAAACACAGTAAGTGGCAGAGATAGAATTTAGATTTGGATCCTTGCTCTCTTAAGTATAAATTCTGCATGCTTTGAGGGGACTGGGATAGATTTCTTGTGTTATTTCTGTATAATGAAGTTAACACCTGTAAGGCAACCTATGCTTGCTCTTAAGTCTAGACTATAATTGTCTGTAAGGGATGCAAAAAAGAAACAAAATTTAGTACTTACTCTGGATTTAAAATGTGGTAATATTTCTTGATATGTTGATGGACAGTATCAGATGAGAAATACCCCAAAAGGAACTTTGTCACAAAAGAAAGTATTTATACTTAGAAAGTGCTAGAGTACTTCATGTATTTCAAGAAGGTTTAATTTTACTGATGGGTATGGCTCTATTTTTAAGATGCTGAATATTTCTCTGAATGATGAAAAATATTTCCTAATTGGTAATAGGTGAAAGAGACCAGAATGCTAGTGTTTTTGTACAGTTTGGGTATATACAGTATGAAAGGGAAAGGGCTGGATGTGTTAACTCTTTGAACATCAATGAGTCAGAAGAAATTGGACTTTGCTTACATTTATTACAAGAAATCAAGCATATCTGTAACAATTTGATAGACATTCAATTTATTATAATTCTTCAAACTGATTTAAATAGAGACTTCCCTTAATTTTCCTGTGAGTATCTTTCTTGATACTTTCCTTAGGATGATCCAAACATTTAAAAATAATCTTTCTAGAAATAGGCTCTTTCTTTTTCAAAGCTTATGGTGTATAAATGGTTAAATATAACGATTAGTCATGGTTTTTTCCAGAAACTTTATACAGTGAAGTCTAACTCTAAAAATTTATCAGATCACCCTTTTCTGAAAAAAGGATTAATGTGAGGGTGGATTTGTGTGTGTTAAGCAATATATAGCACCTAGGAGCACTAGAGAAAGTAAAGTGCCTGAGTGTATGAGAAAGGATACACTGGGCTATGTAAAGAGCAAATAACCTCCAGATCCAAGTGACTTTATAATATAGATTTATTTCTTGCTCAGGCTACATGTTCACTGTGGAAGGTGCTGGACTTAACCATTAAGTGTCTCCTCCTATATCCAGGCTGTTGAAGCAGCAGCCATTGCAAACATTGCCTTTCACTGTGGTAAAAAGAAATCTCTGGAGGCCTCGTCCCAGTAATAAATGTTTTACTTGTGAGAGACTTCATTTCCTCTCACAACTCATTGAGCAAATCTGATCACCTGGCCCCAACTAGCCACAAAAGGGACCTGGGAGTAATCCGTCCATGTGTCTAGATGATGTAGACTCAGACATTGGGTCAGGGGCACTATTATCATCTTCCTAAATAGTATATTGTATCTCAGTTCTTTCAATTAACTGAAATTTCCTACTTACCTCATCCCTCCTTTTTGTTTACTGGCATTTAATGGTCATAAAGTCAAATTATGCCTCACACTGAGTTTGTCACTATGGTTCAGAAAGAGGAAAACATCTTGGAATTGAAAAATTCATTCTAACCACAAGTTTTGTCTTCTGAGATGTGTTCTCTTCCTGACTGAAAAGCCTTGTATATATCTAAATAACTTGACTTCAAGTTTGGGAATCCTGCTATATTTGGAAATACGTGTTTTTATTACAGTAAAAGCTGGTTTGGAAAGTTGTGTTAGATTACTCAGCAAATGTGCACAGAGTTGCCCTGAACTATTTGTGCTGAGTGATTCTGACAGTGTTCACTTACGACCACTTTTATTCTGACACAGTGTAATTCCTCTCATTTGCAGTTTGGCTTCTTGCTGCTTTTGTGTAGAAACTGTGAATAGCATAGTAAAAACAAGAACTGTAGAACTTCTCTAGAAGAATGGATCAGACTTACAGTTGAGAAAAAAAGTAGCATTTCATGTTGTATTTTAATTCTTTTAATTCTATTTTATATGTTGAAATCTAGAATTTAAATATTATTGACAATAGTTGATTAATCTAAGACTAATAAAACCCTGTGTTAAATGGCCAAGCACTTAACTCTGCATTCACTTTTCTTCTGGGGCCTACTGTTTTCTCCTTTGTTAGCATTTTCTATATTCATTCATCCATTCATCAATTCATTCACAGTTTCTTTCGATAAATGTTTATTGAAAACTTAATACTTTGTTCTCAGAACTTTACTTTGAAAATGCAAAGATGAAGGAGACAGCCCTTGAGGATTTTATAGTTCCAGATTGGGAGACATTAACCTAATCTTATCAATGCAATAGATTTAATCATTTTGATCATCTTAAAATTCAGAGTGCATGGGGGCATGCTTTATTTGGGTTGTGACCATTGATATCAAAAGTTAAAAGGATAAAAAAAGGCCACAAGAATTTCTGTATCCCAGTGTACAAATTGACACTGTTAATTGTATGCATGCCTCCCTGGCTAATTTCTAGAATTGAATATAGTGATAGTGGTGAGAAGGAACTCTGGGAGATATTGGGACAGTAAGGAAGAGGGTACAAAATTACTGTTTAAAGAATCAGTTTTAAAATATCCCACCTCTACTCTCCACTAGGGAAAATTGCTTTCCTGGGCTTGTTTAGTATATGCACTTTCACATTTCCATTTTGTGGCATGAAAGTTGTTCAGGCTCAAATTAAGAGCAAATGAAAGATAATTAGAAGATCTGATTTAAGAAATTTCTCCTCTTAATCCTGAAATCTTAAATAAGACTTTCAAATATGTAAAAATGTTAATGGCTTTTTGAGAGTTAAAGATCTCAGCATTCATGGAACATTGTGAATGGAATTAAAGCTAATATCATTGCGTGCTACAAGGACAGTTAGTGAGAAAAGGAAGTCATTAATCTATTTAAGAAAATGGGGGCTCACAAATCATTCTCTTCAATCCTTATATATTGTAAGAAGGAGAGTCATAAGTATCAGTCATTACACATTCAATTAAATTTGTTGATAAGTAGTATATTAATTTTAGATTAATAGCCCTAATCCATAATGCCTTTATTAATTTTTCTAGTTACTTATTATACTTTTCCTATCAATGTCCTTCTGAGTTGTCTTTGGCACTCATGATGTAGTTATTTGAATATGTCTCATTTTATTATTTTATTTCATTCAGTCTTTTAAATGGAAGACATTTTGTATATATTAGCATTTCTTATTGGAGAAAGCAATGGCACCCCACTCCAGTACTCTTGCCTGGAAAATCCCACGAACAGAGAAGCCTGGTGGGCTGCAGTCCATGGGGTTGCTAAGAGTCGGACACGACTGAGCGACTTCTGTTTCCCTTTTCACTTTCATGCACTGGAGAAGGAAATGGCAACCCACTCCAGTATTCTTGCCTGGAAAATCCCAGGGATGGCGGAGCCTAGTGGGTTGCCCTCTGTGGGGTTGCACAGAGTGGGACACAACTGAAGCGACTTAGCAGCATCAGCAGCATTTCTTATAGCACTTAAAAGTGCTAGATGTACAGTAAGTATTGGTGAATTAAAGGTAAACTTGCTAATTAGGTTGTGATNTAGTGGGTTGCCCTCTGTGGGGTTGCACAGAGTGGGACACAACTGAAGCGACTTAGCAGCATCAGCAGCATTTCTTATAGCACTTAAAAGTGCTAGATGTACAGTAAGTATTGGTGAATTAAAGGTAAACTTGCTAATTAGGTTGTGATATAGATATGAATTAAGGCCTTCAGTACAATCACTGTGTGTGGTATGCTTATGCATATTTTTTTATATTCTTAATTTATGCAGATGTACAGATGTTTCTATGATACACTGTTTGATAAAACTCTGGATTTTGATGCTAAGTACTTGATTAAGACCATATCAACTTTGATATTGTTCCAGTAGAAACATCATTCATTTAGGATAATCAACTTTATAGAATGACTCTTAGATCCTCTCAGTGCAATAGTTATGGGCTGGCCATACAAAAAGGGCAAGAAATAGTCAATTGTTTGTGATATTATTGAGAACCCATTAAATAAATACAAGTTCTAAGTCAAATATGTCTGTGAGGGTTGGGAGATGGAGAGGAGGTATGAAGACTTAGTGTTTAATGGGATCAGAGTTTTGGTTTAGGAAAGGGAAAAATTAAGAGATGGATGATGGTGGGAGTTGCACAGCAATATAAATGTACTTAGTGCCACTGAACTGTACAGTTAAATATGGTTAAAACAGTTTGTTTTAATTAAGTGCCTTTTACCACAGATTTTTAAATTAATATGTATTACCTACATATATTATTTATTCCATCTCCTTTTCTTATAAACTTGTAGATTCAGAATTGCCTTAAAAAAAAAAAGAATGAGGTAAAATATTCCATTCTTTTTTTTTTTCCTTTGGTCTTTCACTTTAGCTTTTGGGATGAGTAATTTTTTTTTTGGAGCTGCCATACTTTATATATTTGGTGCACAATGCTATGAATAACATATTCAGAGAGAAAAATAACTTCATCCTCAAATGCTTTACCATCAGTTGTAAGTAATTGCAGTATCCTAATTATTACCATTTCTCTTCATACAGTTCACATGAAAATGTCCATAGCACCTAATTTTTCCCTCTGTGATTACATTATTCAAATTTACTAGTTTGTTCAGGCTGATGTAACAAAATATCACAGACTGGGTAGCTTATAAATGGCAGAAATTTATTTACCACAGTTCTGGAGGGTGGGAAGTCCAAGATCAAAGTGGCAGCTTGGTTCCTGATTTGTAGCCAGCACTTTCTTGCTGTGTCTGATGGAAGGAGTTGGGATCTCTCTGGAGTTTCTTTTATCCAGGCACTAATCTGGTTTATCTACTCTGATGACCTAGCACCTCCTAAAGGCTCCCATTCTAATACCATCATCTTTAGCAATTAGTATTTCAACATAAGAATTTTGGGAGTACACAGACATTCAGGGCAATAGCAGTAAGTGATCACATTTTAGTAACAGCAATATTCAAAGCTTTACTAAGACTAGTACATATTTCCATTATTATTTATAAAGGAAATAATTAATAAGACCAATAGTAGAAGAAAATTAAAGATTTTTTTCTCTAAGCACACTATATCTGGGCTACTGTCAGACACTGTATGTTGTTGTTGTTCAGTCTCTAGGTCGTGACTGATGCTTTGTGATCCCATAGACTGCAGTACTCCAGGTTTCCCTGTCCTTCACTATTTTCCAGAGTTTGCTCAGATTCATGTCCATTGCATCCATGATGCTATCTAACCATCTCATCCTCTGCGGCCCTCTTATCCTTTTGCACTGGCCCAGACTGTTGGATAGAGTCTGGATTCTTAGATGTATATAATTGCCTCGTTAACACAGAAAGAGCCAATCAGTACAAAATTTCTTATTGATTTTCTTTTTAATTATAGTCTTCACGCTGTATACTACATTCCCAGAACTTACCTTGTAAGTGAAAGTTATATTTCACGTGGTCAAACAGATGCATTGAAAATCACAGTGTATTAGACTTATGGCAATAGAATGAGAGGTTTGTGAAAAAGGTATTTGCATAAGGAAAGTTGCTAAAAATCCAAGGACTGAAACTTTGGAGTGGATCTGGAAAAAATATGCAGAGAATTGACTTTTGCTCTCATAGTTTATGGCTACTGTCCGTTTCTCCCCTATCTGTGCTACTATCCTATTTCAGTTTTTATACAATGATTCTCAATCCTTCCCTTCTGTTTCTAAGGCCTAACTGGAGAACCAGCAATAATGTTATTTAAACTAGGACCTTCCTTTGAGAGTCCATGTAATATGTTTCAGTAATTAAATCTACCCTCCCTACTGTCACCCACAATATGCTTTTTTTGGTTTTATTTTCAAATTGACAGCAGCAAGTTGAGCCAAAGACAGTGGCAGAAAGTTTTGTGCATTGTGCAAACAACATGGGTTTGACACTTGCCAACTAGGAGAGCACCATGCATAGCCCACTCCTGTTTTACTCTCTTGTCTTTCACTGCTTTTTCTGCTTTGTCTCCTTTGGAGCTTCCTGTGGATTGTGCTTCAAGCTGGCTGTAGTCCAAGAGGAACTTGCGTACAGTGTGTGCGCACAAAGGGGAGGTTGGAGTTTTCAGCATGACTTCAGAAGGGAAGGAAATTTATTAAATACCTTTAGTTTCCCAAATTATAGGAAAAGTAATAATGTAATAAAATGTAGTGAATTAATAAATTCTTAAACAATTTTATATTATTTTCTTGCTTTTACACACTTTTTTCAATGCCATTAGTGCCTTCTAGTATTTAGTGTCTTATAAGAATGTGCTATTTTGTTTTCTTTCTGCAAAACTTGTCTGGAATAAAATCATATTGGTTAGGAACCAAAGGCAAATTGTTTCTTCTAACACATGAAAAGGATAAAAGTAGACAAATTTACAAGATAGGAGTTCTTTTCAGTCATTTAAGTATGACTTTTTAATTTTTTAAATAAGCAAAGATGGTGTGATAAAAGGAACAAGTGATGGGGAAAGGACACCAAATTCTAGTCTCATATCTTTCACTTAATAATAGTACCCACCTCATCGGTTNTTACAAGATAGGAGTTCTTTTCAGTCATTTAAGTATGACTTTTTAATTTTTTAAATAAGCAAAGATGGTGTGATAAAAGGAACAAGTGATGGGGAAAGGACACCAAATTCTAGTCTCATATCTTTCACTTAATAATAGTACCCACCTCATCGGTTGTTTTAAGGATCAAATACTTATTTTATGTGAAAAAGCTTTATAAAATCTAAAGTACTATATTAATGAAAATGATACATATTTATTAATATGAGTTGAAGCCAGAAACTGAAATAAAATAGCATTGACTTTTCCAGTATCCATTAGAAAGGAAAACATTTTAAGAGCCAAACTCACATTTAAAGTTCTCATGACTGTAAATTGAGTGGTCTCCTTTAAGCCACCACAAAAATAATCCTTAGAAATTCAAGTAATATTAATATATAAGTTAATGCTTTATAAAGGTAGCCTGCTATTTACCTGATTTCTCATTTATTTTTCAGAAATTGTTATATTTTTCAAAATCAATTTATGTGGCTTAGAAAAAACTGAGATGTACACTTAAGATTTGCATATTTTGCTATGTCTATACTTTAATTAGAAAGTTTACTCCACAAGTTATTTTCTNATTTACCTGATTTCTCATTTATTTTTCAGAAATTGTTATATTTTTCAAAATCAATTTATGTGGCTTAGAAAAAACTGAGATGTACACTTAAGATTTGCATATTTTGCTATGTTTATACTTTAATTAGAAAGTTTACTCCACAAGTTATTTTCTGATTGTGATATTAGGAAAAAAGCATCTGCCATCAGCCAAGTGTCTTGGCTGTTTACAAAGAAACTTAATTTGCATCCTTTTTCTTCTTAGATAAAAAAGTTTAAACATTGTGGACATTTATATGAACACTCACATAATGCCCTGATAAATTACTTAATTTAAAAGTATCTATGTATGGCAAACCAAATAGAGTATTGTAAAGTTAAATTAAAAAATAAATAAATAAATAAATTTATATTAAAAAAAAAAGTATCTTCTGTTAAACCTCAAGTTAATATAATCAAAAAGAGTAATAGTCAGTGACTTCCAGAACAAAAGAATAATGTTGCACAGTGAATTATAGAGTAACTTATTTTACTTTAAATATAAATTTTGAGCTATAGTGTATTTACTAGTGGTATTAGTCTGTTCTGGGATACCAAGATCCCTAAACATTTGTGAGAGAAACTTTTATGACACACTCAAGTTTTTGTTTTTGTCTTTCTTCTTTCTCCTGGAAGAATACATCTACCAGTAAGATAGGCAGCTTGAATATTTGAACTGTATTAATTTGAACAGGGAGAGGAGTAACCAGCTGTCAGATAGTTCATATGATGTATTAGGTGCTGGTTGGAACGAGACAGTATATCTCAGCATGCTGTTGCCTTCAGTAGATTTATAGTCCAAAGAAATGTGGATACATTAATACAAATAGCGATTTCAAAATGAAAAGAAGATCAGCCACCTAGCTATGGTTCATGAATCACAGTGATAAAAGGGTTCACTGTCCCTTTTATTTTTTAATAATAATGAAAGTAGAAATTATTGCTGAGTCGAGTGGGTACCAGGGTACACTGATCCTAAAGATTTAACTTGACCCAGCAGTCTACTGGAAGCTGCTATAGCTGAGAAAAAACAACTAAGCAGAGATGCTGGGCTTACATTTAGAATAAGAGAAAGGAACTATTAATGCATGCTTTTCTCCAGTTGCGTTCATCTCTCTAGGAAATCCTGCATGACAAAAGAGAGTTGGGACACTATTAAGTTTTATAAAGTGATACTATAGTTGCTTGAAGGGAACTTACTATTACACTGCTGGAAGCCTGTAAGGTCTGTTGACTAAAGAAGTTCAAAGATAACCACTGTTGTTCAGTATATAGTTTTGTTTTGTATGTTTTGATTCAGTGCAGTGGGGTCAAACATAAAGGATGGTAATGTCTTTGGCGTTTTATGATTCTCTCCTTGTTGTTATAAGTAGACTATTATGTAATTTTAAGGAAATCAGAACTGCTGACTATACAAATGGTTTTTACAGAAATTGCTTTTTGCTCTATTAAAACAACAATATAAAGTGATTTTCTGATTATTGACACTGTGACTTTGCTAAAAATTCCTATATTCTTTTAAAAATAAGAATCATTTTGCCATAAAAAGCAAATTATTCTGGTTCAATAAGCAAACCTATTTTATTAAAGCAATAGATAAAAACTTCATTAGAAATACTTTTTCTTTTTCCTCTCTGAAACAGGATCACATTATTAAAACCACAATAAAATTGTTAAGGGTAAAGAAGCAGCCCAAATTGAAGAAAAATGCAAAGGATGATTCTATTATGTGGACTTAATGGGCAAGCAAAGTGAATTTTCAGTTGAACCCAGTGCTAGCTATGTGCCCTGGATTTATATTACACACTGTTTGAAGGGCATGGCAACCAAGAGGAGGTTGCCATAACTTACTTGTGGCAACTGAGTTCTGTGATATTAAAAAGAAAATCTTTCATTAAAATAAAAAATCTAGGTTTCCTTTGAGGGTCATTGAATTCTTACATTCTAAAAAGACAGGTTCCTTACTCACAAGGACAACTACCCGGAAGAGGTAGGAAATGACTAGTTCTGGAATCTGTTCCAAGTCTTAGTAATGTATCAAACAGGAAGCAGCCTACTTCCACGGGTTCCACATTCATGTATTCAACCAATTGGATAAAATATGTTTTTTAAGATTCCTGAAAATTCCAAAGAGCGTTGAATTTGCTGGGTGATGGCAATTATTTACATAGTATTTACATTGTAATTTAGCCATTCCTTTCTCCAGGGGATCTTCCCTATCTAGGGACAGAACCTGGGACTGCTACATTGCAGATCAAAGGCAGATTCTTTACTGACTGAGCCACCAGAGAAGCTCTAGATATGATACAAAATTTAGTGGCTCAGACTGTAAAGAAACTGTAACACGGGAGACATGGGTTCCATTGCTGGGTTGGGAAGATCACCTGGAGGAGGGCATGGCAACCCACTCCAATATTCTTGCCTGGAGAATCCCCATGGACAGAGGTGCCTGGCAGGTTGCAGTTCATAGTGTTTTAAAGAGTCAGACACGACTGAGCAACTAAGCATAGAACAAAGATGACTTAAAGTGTTTGGGAGCTAGTGTACACCTGTGGCGGATTCATGTCAATGTATGGCAAAACCAATATGATATTGTAAAGTAAAATAAAGTAAAAATTAAAAAAAAAAGACCCCCCCCCCACCAAAAAAAAAAATAAAGTGTTTGGGAGGATCTGGGTAGGTGCTGTGCAAATACTATGCTTTTTTTATATAAGGGATTTGAGTATCTGTGAATTTTGGTGTTCAAGGGGTGTTGGAAGCAGTCCCCCTTAGATACTGAAGGAAGGCTATAATTAGCTTTTAGTAATTGGTGAGACAGCGAAGATTTAAGTAAGATGAATACAAAATATTTTTTAGCCAAGAACACTGTGAGCTATCTACCTTGGCCAGAAACTGGGTTAGTCATTGTGTATTTAAAGAATTGTAAAACAGTTTTCATTTTTGTCTTACTTTTCAAGGTTCTATCACATCTTTGTTCAGAAAAATCTCTTTACATAAAATGCAATATCCAAAAAACAGAAATTGTAGGAAGTAGAACTCAAATGAGTAGAATGAGCTGTCTTCCTCTCTGTCTTTTCTTCTTTCTTTCCCTTTTTGTTTACCTCTTCTTAAAGATATGACTAAAAATAACAAAATTTAACTGGGTATCAATAATATCAGATTTAAGAGAGCAGGTAAGTTACATATTGCTTCTTTTACTATTCCCTCATGTGAATCTTTTACTTAAAAAGATAAAAGGAACCAAATTTACTTTGAGACTATACAAAACCAGCATCAACTAGGTTATAATAAGTAAGTTTAATTTTACTAAATACATTATGTTTTTATTTTATAATAACTTCATATTTACAGGAAAGCTAGAAGAATTATGCCCAAAATCCCCTTATATCCTTTATATAAATTCATCAGTCTTTAAATTTTTACCTTTTTCCTCTCTCTTTCTTATTATCTCATACATAGACACATATGTCATTTTTATCCTTTATATGAATTATTATTTACATTTTTACATTTTTCCTCTTTCTTTCTTATTATCTCTAATACATAGGCACATATGTCATTTATATCATCTTCCTAAAGCATATGAGAGTTATTTTACACATCATGACTCTTTATTCTTAAATACTTCAGCATGTATTTTCTAAGAATAAAGATATTCTCTTATATATCAGATTAAGTACCAAAATTAGGAATTTTAACCTTGACATATTTTCTTATTTAACATAAATCCACATTCAATTTTTCCTAATTGTTTCATTAAAAAACACACACACAGAACACAACAGGTTCCAATCTAGAATCATGTGTTATATTTAACTGTAAGGTAAATTTACCCTCTTCTTAATCTGGGATAGTTCCTCACCATTCTTTATCTTACATGCCATTAACACTCATGACAGTTATTTTTTTTTGTAGAATGTTCTCTAATTCAGGTTTGTCTGGCATTTCACTGTTAGGTTCAGCTTATGCAGTTTTTGGCAGGAAAACCACATGTGTAATATTTGTGTTCTTAGTGGATCCTATCAGAAAGTATATGATATCAGTTTATATCATGACTGGTGATATTACATTTGATCCCTTGGTAAAGGTTGCATTTACTAGGTTTCACCACTGTAGAATTGCTATAATTCCCCTTGCTAATTAATAAGTACTCTCTAAAAAGATACTCTGAAAGTTATGTATTAATAAATATTGTTTTACACCATTTATTTTACCCAGAAGTTTTAGTATCCATTGATTCCTTCCCAAATTATTTTTTCTATGATACTTAGGTGGTAATGATTATATAGCTTTGTCATCTCCTCCATATTTATTAGTTGGCATTCTGCTATACAAACGTCTTTTCTCTTTTCTCTGTCCTTTCCCTTTCCCTTTTCCTCTGTTAGTTCAACAGGTTATAATCCATTATAATTATTATTTATCTTTGATGCTCAAATTATTCTAGGTTAGATCTGAAGGAGCTCCTTCAAGGTGGCTCCTGAATTTACTTTAAGGAATCCATTCATGAATATCTACTCTTGAATAGTGAATAGTGTAACACTGAATGAGAAGTTTATAGA
Source organism: Neotragus pygmaeus (assembly GCA_006410875.1). NCBI lineage: Eukaryota > Metazoa > Chordata > Mammalia > Artiodactyla > Bovidae > Neotragus > Neotragus pygmaeus. The sequence continues at coordinate 2,468 of SJYV01053021.1, read as the reverse complement.
AGAGGGCCAACTATAGCAAGAACCATGAGTATGTGTCTGACAGAGCTTCTGGTTCTGGAACTGGAAATATCTTATTGAATACTGTTGTACCTTACATTGATATTATGCATTTCAGGTTATCTACCTATCCCACAGTAATTTCAAAAGAAACTAATTGACCATTAATGGTTTATTGCTAAACCTTATTTGATATATATGTTTAATTTTACTTTGGGTTGAGTTGGTCTTTTGTAATAAATAAGATAAATAAATTTATATACTATTCTATTCATTTATTTAGTTTATTATCATTTAAGTAATAGATTTGGTTAAATCCTAAAGATTTAGTAAAAACCTCAAAAAAATTCTAGGCTGATGTAAATCTTAGGATGTAGCAAAAGGAAATAGAAGAAACATGTATAATTATGTTATACATACTTTTAAGTCACTACTGTAAGGGTAGTAGAGTAGTGGCACAAAAGAGGGAGTGGTAATATAGTAGATAATGATTCAAATAAGAGTAGTTGCTGTAAAAGTATAATTTTTAAGAGTTAAAAATATGAAAAGTACGTATTAGAGATTTATTTAAAGTAATTAGTAGGGGAAGCAACAAAAATAAAATTTTGCACAAAGAGTATTGAGAAGCATGGTTAATATTAGGAAGCTTAATATATACTAGAGTAAGACTATTAGTTTGATAATAAAACTGATTAATGTTTCATGTAATAAGCTATAATATTTAGGATAATCTTTCCTACCAAATTGAAAACATTTGTATCTCTATTGGACATAAATGTAAAAGTCAACATGTGACTTCACAAGTTCTGAACCCTTCAGTTCAGTTCAGTCACTCAGTCGTCTCTCTTTGCGACCCCATGAATCACAGCACGCCAGGCCTCCCTGTCCATCACCATCTCCCGGAGTTCACTCAAACTCACATCCATCAAGTCCATGATGCCATCTAGCCATCTCATCCTCGGTCGTCCCCTTCTCTTCCTGCCCCCAATCTCTCCCAGCATCAGAGTCTTTTCCAATGAGTCAACTCTTTGCATGAGGTGGCCAAAGTACTGGAGTTTCAGCTTCAGCATCTTTCCTTCCAAAGAACACCCAGGGCTGGTCTCCTTTAGAATGGACTGGTTGGATCTCCTTGCAGTCCAAGGGACTCTCAAGAGTCTTCTCCAACACCACAGTTCAAAAGCATTAATTCTTCTCCTTTCTTCTCTGCTGAATCTGTGGAAAGAGGTGATAGGAAGAAGGGTATCTGCTATCCATCTTAGCTATCTGTTGGAGTTCTGAGGGGGGCCCAGTAAATAGTATACTTTCAACAGGCGAAATTAGAAAACATTTCCTTAATTTTTGATAAGGCAGTAAAATGTGCTTTTACGCAAAAGCCGAAGTTGATTTGCTTGCTATATCTACTCTGAGACAGCCCACTTGAGAGAAAGTCTGAATCTGGATAGCAGTACGCTTCTCCCCCACCACCTCTTACCACTGGTTCAGCAGCAAAAAAAGGAGAAAAGAAATCAGTTTACCTCTCATCTAGAAAGCTGAGCGCCAAAAATTGATGCTTTTGAACTATGGTGTTGGAGAAGACTCTTGAGAGTCCCTTGGACTGCAAGGAGATCAAACCAGTCAATCCTAAAAGAAATCAATCCTGAATATTCATTGGAAGGATTGATGCTGAAGCTCCAATACTTTGGCCACCTGATGAGAAGAGCCAACTCATTAGAAAAGATCCTGATGCTGGGAAAGACTGAAGGCAGGAGGAGAAGGGGATGATGGAGGAGGAAGTGGTTGGATGGCATCACCGACTCAATGGACATGAGTTTGAGCAAGCCCTAGGAAATAGTAAAAGACAGGGAAGCCTGGCATGCTGCAAGCCAAGGGTTGCAAAGAGTTGGACACTACTAAGCAATTGAACAACAACAACAAGTTCCTCATGATCAACAACCAGTGGTTGTTGTCCACCAACCAGATAATTAATCTTCCTTGATACAGAGGAATAGGGGAGCAGGGAAGGGCCAAGATGCAAGAAATCCTGTAACAGTGCTATGAACAAAATATAAGAGTAATAGAAGACTGAATCTGGGGTGCTGGGAGAAAAAGTCATGAATTGAGAGTCAGATCTAGTAGTCAATGAAACATAAAGATTATCACTTCAGGCTACATCTTTAAGTCATGTCTTTTAAATCTGCAAAATGACGATGTTGGCAGAGCTAGAGCCGCTGGATAGGTATTACAAATTAAGAAATATCTATAGCACAGCAAGAATCTTTCTAGTGAATGGAGTAGTTGTATATCCCAGGCTTTGAGCAAAATGAGAGGCCATTTTTCAAAGAGGCTGAAGAGGATTTCTTAATGAGCCAGAGGTTGAACTATGACCTCTAAAGTCCTTTCTAACTTTGTCTATCATGGAAGATGCCCAACAAAGAATTAATTATTTTATCATATACTAATCACCCTTATGGCAGAAAGTGAAGAGGAACTAA
>SJYV01053017.1:0-23832 GCA_006410875.1 Neotragus pygmaeus | reverse complement strand
GTGTACATGAGTTCCCAATCCTGAACGCCCCTCCCACCTCCCTCCCCATACCATCTCTCTGGGTCATCCCAGTGCACCAGCCCTAAGCATCCTGTATCCTGCATTGAATCTAGACTGGCAATTTGTTTCTTATATGATATTATGCATGTTTCAATGCCATTCTCCCAAATCATCCCACCCTCTCCCTCTCCCACAGAGTCCAAAAGACTGTTCTATACATCTGTGTCTCTTGGAATTTAGAAAGATGGTAATGATAACCCTGTATGTGAGACAGCAAAAGAGACACAGATGTATTCTTTTCTTTCTTAGTGTGCTCTGTCACATATAATAATTTGTGGATATTGAGCCATCCTTGCATCCCTGACAATTAATTAAAATTTTCCAAATTATTATTTGACATGAATCTTATAGAAGTATCTTGCCAAAGGTCACTACCTAATAAATAAGGGAACATGTATTTGAATGCAGGCTGTCATATCTGAACTAGATAATCTCCTTCAGAAAAGAGCTAAAATTTAGACATTAAAAAGATTTCTAAGTTAGAAAAGTGATGGCAAGCATTGGCTCTAAAACTGCAAAATTATTCTCTATCTTAGACACACAGACACACACACAAATAAACATACAAACACACATACAACACTTCTCTCACATACAAATATATTATGCATCACATGACACTCCTTTTGTGATTCTTATTCCATTTTAAGAATTTATTTGGTGTTCATTTTAGCAAGATTCTAGAAAGACAAATATTTTCATGAAAATAAAAGTGCAATTATAGTAGAATAGGATGGTAGAGATTCTTGTAGTGTATAGTAGTGACCCCAGGAGAGGAGAAGAGCATCAGTGAGTGAAGCTGGGATATATAGACTATGTAGATGTCCACAAAGAGGCACGTCCAGGCTGCTCTACTGTCTGAGATAGATGCATTGTTCATTATGTCCACCCTTCCCCAGTGGGACATCACATTCTTCTCCCCAGTCATCTCCAAATGCTTTTATACCCATCTTGAAGCCCTCTACCCTCTTGTGAAGTCTCTAATTTTACAATTGCCACAGCACTTGCAATCATCTTATCATGACTGATTTTGGCACATCCTACTTCCACTTTCCCCTTCTAGTTTCAGAACTTCAAATGTAATGCCAGTGTCTCATACCATAGCCACATTCTCCACTGAGCCTTACATATGGGATGTACTTGATACATATTTATAGATAGTAGATATCTGAGGCCTATGCCCAGTGGTCTTCTAGCTAATTTAATAACTCTTCCCATATTTCCTTAAGCATAAACAAAGACAAGTCAGCAGGAATCAACCATAAGTATGTGATTGAATCAATTTGATGGCAGAAGTTGATCTTTCCAAATGGAAAATAGTTTGAATTTCTGTTAGTTATCTTTTCTATTCTCCATATGTGCCAATTATTTTTTTCCACTCACATACATATTCTTTGTGACCTTTAAATGGATGTCAGGAAACAATCCACAAAATACAGAACTGCCAAGATACTCAGGTGTTTCAGGAGTGAGGAGAATTGTCTTAAAGCAGAGAAATTAGCATAAGTGTTGCCTTGATCTCTATTCACAAGGGTGGATATAAAGAATAAAATACGTATCCAGGTAATGATTGATGATTGGTTCAAGACAGAACAAAATTTTTACAGAGATCCTAGATTTTGCAATTATACATGCTGCTAGAGAAACCTGGTCTCACTCCTTATATAACTCAGCCTTAGTTTGATACTGGATTCTTCAATCCAAAGAGCATCCATCCCTTGTGTGCCTAAGTGGATGTGCCAGGGTATTCAAGAGCTTCTAAAATGTGTAATTCATAACTTTCCTGTATTTAAAATTAGGAATGAATAAACTACTAGAGTAAATTAATGGCAGAGCTAGAAATGGAATTCAGGTCTTCAGGATCTACTAAAAACAGCTCTTCTTTTGACTCTGTTACCATACCTCAGCCTCCCAAACACAACCTTGATGTTTGAACAGCCCATATTTTGGATAATGCTATCTGATGGACCCTTCCAGTGCTCAGTTCTGTTCATAGGTTTATTGTATCCTCTTCTGAAAAGAGATATCTCTTGGTTCTTGGAAGCTTAGATCTTCACCAAGTAAATCCTTGGTAGACTGTGACCATATCATTTTGCATGTCAGCCATATGTATTAACATCTTCAAGATTAACACAAACGTCTATGTATCACAACTTCTTTATCTATTCATCAGCTGAGGGACATCTAGGTTGCTTCCATGTCCTAGCTATTGTAAATAACGCTGCAATGAACATTGAGGTACATGTGTCTTTTTCAATTCTGGTTTCCTCAGGGTACATGCTCAGGGGATTGTATGGCAGTTCTCTTCCCACTCTTTAAAGGAGTCTCCACACTGTTCTTCATAGTGGCTGTACTAATTTGCATTCACACCAACAGTGTAAGAGAGTTCCCTTTTCTCCATACCCTCTCCAGCGTTTATTGTTTGTAGATTTTTGATGATGGCCATTATGACCGTTGTGAGATGGTATCTCATTGTGGTTTTGAACATGATAGAATATTACTCAGCTATTAAAAGGAATACATTTGAATTAGTTCTTGAGGTGGGTGAACCTGGAGCCTATTATACAGAGTGAAGTAAGTCAGAAAGACAAATACTGTATATTAATGCATATATATGGAATTTAGAAAGATGATACCAATGAGCCTACATGAAGGGCAGCAAAGGAGACACAGATGTAAACAGCAGACTTTTGGACTCAGTGGGAGAAGGTGAGAGTGGGATTATTTAAGACAATAGCATTGAAACATATACATTATTATATGTAAAAGAGATGACCAGTGAGAGTTTGATGCATGAAACAAAGCACTCAAAGTCAGTGATCTGGGACAACCTAGAGTGATAGGGTGGAGAGGGAGGTGGAAAGAGTGTTCAGAACAAGTGAGACACATGTGTACCTGTGGCCAATTCATGTTGATATATGCAAAACCATCACAATATTGTTATTATCCTCCAATTAAAATAAATAAATTAATTTAAAAATATTAACTAAAATTAATTAATTAAAGTTTTAAAAGTAAAAAAATTTTTAATTAAAAGTAATTATGAATTTACTTGTTTGTAAACTACACCCTGCATTAGCACATTTAAGTCCTTTATAATTTTCTTGTACCTACAGACACAAAATAATTCTGAAGTCTAGATGATTAAGATTTCAAAAAAATGTTTTTAACTTTGCTTTTCTTAAAAATATACAATTAATTGTAAATGCAAATATAAACATTAAGTCTATTAAAAGAAATATTCCTTTTCTTTAGAAAGATAGCTAACTGGAGTTTTACTAAGAAACAAAAAATTCGATATATAATATACAAAATTTACTACAACTACTTGCCTACACAATCAACTCTTAATCATTCAAGGGCTTGTAAGTGAGACATTAAGATGATCATTTCCGTTCAGTTCATTTCAGTCGCTCAGTCATGTCCAACTTTTTGCAACCCTATGAACTGCAACACGCCAAGCCTCCCTGTCCATTACCAACTCCCAGAGTTTACCTAGACTCATGTCCATTGAGTTGGTGATGCCATCCAACCATCTCATCCTCTGTTATTCTCTTTTCCTCCCGCCTTCAATCTTTCCCAGCATCAGAGTCTTTTTAAATGAGTCAGCTCTTCACATCAAGTGGTCAAAGTATTGGAGTTTCAGCTTCAACATCAGTCCTTCCAATAAACCCAGAACTGATCTGCTTTAGGATGGAGTGGTTGGATCTCCCTGCAGTCCAAGGGACTCTCAAGAGTCTTCTTCAAAACCACAGTTCAAAAGCATCAATTCTTTGGTGCTCAGCTTTCTTTATAATTCAACTCTCACATCCATACATGACTATTGGAAAAACCATAGCCTTGACTAGACGGATCTTTGTTGGCAAAGTAATGTCTGTGCTTTTTAATATGCTGTCTAGGTTGGTCATAACTTTCCTTCCAAGAAGTAAGCGTCTTTTAATTTCATGGCTGCAATCACCATCTGCAGTGATTTTGGAGCCCAAAAAAATAAAGTCAGCCACTGTTTCCACTGTTTTCCCATCTATTTGCCATGAAATGATGGGACCGGATGCCATGATCTTAGTTTTCTGAACCCATTAAGATCATGAAGAGCTTTTAATATATTCATAGGTGTATGATCTTAATCTGGATGCCTGAAAGTCACATTAAGCAACAAAATTTTTTTAAAAATTACACATACAACACAGAATCAGATATCAGTTTTCTCCTTTTAAAGAAACCGGCAACACTAGGTTTACAGTCCCACAAATCTACCAATTTTGTAGAGCTGATCTATTTTTAATATGTCCAGGCTATACCATTCCCAACTGTCTTAAAGGCACTGGTGTATGTAAGCAGAAGCACTTTTAGCATGGGAGCCTATCATTGTTTATATGTGTGTATAATGCACTTCTGTATATATGTTTGTATATGCATATTTTATTTTGACATGGAACTGATCTTCCACATTTTTTACTTTCATACCTAAACAGTATAACTAACCCTCTTTTGTAGTCAAAATACTGAACTTTTCTTTGCTTTGTGCTAAATCTAAAAAATAGCAAAGTAAATATGCAGAAGGAGTAAGCCTGAAAGGGGTCAGTGGCTTTGAAGTAGCCCATGACTGTTTACCCTGGCATCATCTCATCGTGAAGAGTTTTCCTACTATTTTCTGGAAGCATTCTAACATAAGGCATTTTTCTGGTTTTCAGATTCAAACACATTCTAGTGTAACCACCTGTGTATGCAATTGATTTGGTTTTAACTTTGAGCTTCATCCCTGAACCAGACCTGGCACCTGCAGAAGAAAATACCAGGGGTGAAAATAGAGCGAGTGGGGCCACAGAATAGTATAATATCCTCCCACTGTGGTTCAAGGGGATGCTGTTTCAGGGTGTGCATTTCATCTCACGAGACTCCAGACAACAGAAGAGCTAGACAAAAGGAAAGCATGTGATGGAGCAGTATTTATATTTCAATCTTTCCAACATTTCAGAAGGCAATGGCTTACAGATGTATACCCTCCAATGACATTTACACTTCTATTGTTTTCTTAACCTCCTTCCCCATCCTATTACAAGATTCTTTTCTTGAAAAAGATTGCAAACTTCCCTGTGTTTTTCTGTGATAAAAAACACATTTCCTCCTGATTACAAGGGAAGGACATGATGAACTATATGATAGGCCAAGTGTTAATGTAATATCAGCTTCAGAAAATGGAATACTTTTATGATTACTTAAGCATTTGTATTTCATGCCATAAATTCTTCCCTGTCTGAAACAGACCACTTAACCCAGTCTAAGAACATCAAGCTGCTAATTTACACAGTATTCTGACAGGAAACCATCTACAGTAATGAATGCATGGTAGGAGATTTTAACAGAAGCCCATCTGGATTTTTAACTATTGAAGACAATTTCTTCTTAATAATCTATTAAAAAAAGATGCCATAAAGATGAGTTACCATCACTTGGTCATAAATTTTTAAAGAAGTTTTGTACAGGACTTCTTATTTTTTTCATCATTTTTCACCCATTTTCAGTGACTGAATTCATCAACATTTAACTTAGTGTCTTGCTGACTTAATACTACTCTTGAATGGTTTAAAGTGTTCTTAAGGTCAGAGTTTTTGCCTTTGAGAAAGGATATCTGTTTTGAACACATGCTTTCTATTAATTTAGGCCTCCAGATTCCTTTATGATGTAGTATGTCTTCTTCAAAAAATCAGATTTGAGAGGTTTTCATTTCAATATTTTTCCCAAAAAGCATTATTGCTTTACTGACTGGCTAATACTCAAATAATAAAAATGAAAGTCTGATCATTTGGCAAACTTGAAAGTTTTGATGTTGACCAGAATTACTTTGCATAACTCAAAAATATGAGCATATGAAGACTTCTTTCTTTCCCTTAGCTCTTTGCTCCTTCAAATCCTTCAAGTATTGGTTCAAATCACCTTCTCAGAGAGACCTTCCTGATAAACCCTTTTTTATACATACTTGCCCCTCCCCCAGCTATATTGAGTCACCTTCTTCATTTCATTTCATTCTGACAAATAGTGCAGTTGTTTATTTCATTTATTGTCTTTATTTACCTATAAGAATCTGAGCTCCATGAGAATGGGGTTTTTTCATCAGGTTCTCCCAGTTCTGTGTCCCAAGAGCCTAGAACGGTGCATAGCACACAATGAGTGTTGAAAATGTTTCTTGAATAAATGGATAGACAAGGGGAGATGACTAATTTTGCAAATAAAGAAAAATAAAGCAGTTATGACCGACTAAGAACCAAGAATGGTGCAAGACACATAGTAGGTGCTCAAATATATTTTTGTTAAATGAATGATAAGTTGATACAAGAATAATAAAAATTTACAAAACGCTCACAACATTTAAGGTAAAGGTGAAGGAGCTGGGATAATTATACCCCCAATATCTGAAGATAAGCTATTTGAGACAATTAAGCTGCTTGAGACAATTATGAACACTGAGTTTTCTTTTCAGAGCAAATTTGCTAAGGAAAAAAAGAAAGAAAACAGAAATTCAAACAGAGGAAATGCTTTCATGTAAAACTAATGTTGCAATCTGCTTAAAATATTTTTAAATATGACTGCCAAAAGAGTCTACTCACTAAAATGATTAAGAATATACATAAAGTTTTCCTAAAAAGCTGAAAAATAGTGCTACCATGTTATTCAGTTGCTCAGTCATGTCTGACTGTTTGTGACCCTATGGACTGCAACACACCAGGCTTCCCAGTCCTTCACTATCTCCTGGAGCTTGCTCAAACTCATGTCCATTGAATTGGTGGTGCCATCTAACCATCTCATCCTCTGTCGTTCCCTTCTCCTCCTGCCTTCAATATTTCCCAGCATCAGGGCCTTTTCTAATGAGTCATTTCTTTGCATCAGGTGGCCAAAGTATTGGAGCTTCAGGTTCAGCATCAGTCTTTCCAGTGAATATTCAGGACTGATTTCCTTTAGGATGGATTGCTTTGATCTCCTTGCAGTCCAAGGGACTCTTTCTCTAACACCACAGTTGGAAAGCATCAATTCTTCTGTGTTCAGCCTTCTTTATGGTACAACTCTCATATCCATAAATGACTACTAGAGGACTTTTGTTGGCAAAGTAATGTCTTTATTTTTTAACAGGCTGTCTAGATTTGTCATAACTTTTCTTCCAAGGAGCAAGTGTCTTTTAATTTCTTGGCTGCAATCACCATGTGCAGTGATTTTGGAGACCAAGAAAATAAAGACTGTCACTGTTTCCATCGTTTCCCCATCTATTTGCCATGAAGTGATGGGACCAGATACCATGATCTTAGTTTTCTGAATGTTGAGCTTTAAGCCAAATTTTTCACTCTCTTTTACTTTCTTTTTTTTTTTTAACTTTATTTTACTTTACAATACTCTATTGGCTTTGACATACATCGACATGAATCCACCACAGGTGTACACGAGCTCCCAATCCTGAATCCCCCTCCCACCTCCCACCCCAAAACGTCTCTCTGGATCATCCTTGTGCACCAGCCCCAAGCATCCTGCATCCTTCATCGAACATAGACTGGCGCCTCATTTCTTACATGATAGTATACATGCTTCAATGCCATTCTCCCAAATCATTCCACCTTCTCCCTCTCCCTCAGAGGCCAAAAGTCCATTCTATAAGTCTGTGTCTCTTTTTTTTTGTGTGTGTGTGTGTGTGTGTGTGTGAATTTTTTTTTTAATTTATTTATTTTTAAATTTAACTTTACAATACTCTATGTGTCTCTTTTGTTGTCTCACATACAGGTTCATCATTACTATCTTTCTAAATTCCATATATATGTGTCAGTATACTGTATTGGTGTTTTTCTTTTTGGCTTACTTCACTCTGTATAATAGGCTTTTACTTTCAACAAGAGGCTCTTTAGTTCTTCTTCACTTTCTGCCACAAGGGTGGTGTCATCTGCATATCTGAGGGTACTGAGCTCTACGATATGATCCAGCAATTTCACACCTGGGTATATACCTGGAGAAAACGAAAATTCTGATTTGAAAAGATAGGTTACCTCGATGTTCCTAGAAGCACTATTACAACAGCCAAGACATGGAAACTAAATATCCATCAACAGATGAATGGATAAAGAAGATATGGTATGTATGTGTATATTAAAATTCCTAATACAAAGGAATATTAGTCAGCCATAAAAAGAGTGAAATTCTGTCATCTGCAGCAATGTGAATGGACTAGAGAATGCTATACTTAGTGAAATGTCAGACAAAGACAAATACTATATCATATCACTTACATGTGGAATCTAAAAATAATAGAAACAAATGTATAGAGCAAAACAGAAGCAGAATCACAGATATAGAAAACAAATTAGTGGTTACCAGAGGGAGAGGAAAAGGGAAAGGGTAAATTAGGGATATGGGATTAAGAGATATAGACTACTATGTATAAAATAGATAAGCAACAAGGATGTATTATACAGTAAAGAGGATTATAGACATTACTTTATAATAACTTTTAATAGAGTACAATCTGTAAAAACACTGAATCACTATGCTATACACTTGAAACTAATATAATATTGTAAATCAACTATACTTCAATAAAAGAAACTGTATATAAAGGATAAAGAAGGATTTGGAAAACTCAGCAGTGGCCACAGGACTGGAAAAGGTCAGTTTTCATTCCAATCCCAAAGAAAGACAATGCCAAAGAATGCTCAAACTACCGCACAATTGAACTCATCTCACACATTAGTAAAGTAATGCTCAAAATTCTCCTAGCCAGGCTTCAGCAATAAGTGAACTGTGAATTTCCAGATGTTCAATCTGGTTTTAGAAAAGGCAGAGGAACCAGAGATCAAATTGCCAACATGTGCTGGATTATGGAAAAAGCAAGAGAGTTCCAGAAACACATCTATTTCTGCTTTTTTGACTATGCCAAAGAGTTTGACTGTGTGGATCACAATAGAAAATTCTGAAAGAGATTGAAATACCAGACCACCTGACCTGCCTCTTGAGAAACTTGTATGCAGGTCAGGAAACAGCAGCTAGAACTGGACATGGAACAACAGACTGGTTCCAAATAGGAAAAGGAGTTAGGTCAAGGCTGTATATTGTCACTCTGCTTATTTTACTTATATGCAGAGTACATCATGAGAAACACTGGGCTAGAAGAAGCACAAGCTGGAATCAAGATTGCCAGGAGAAATATCAGTAGCCTCAGATATGCAGATGACACCACCCTTATGGCAGAAAGTGAAGAAGAACAAAAGAGCTTCTTGATGAAAGTGAAAAAAGAGAGTGAAAAAGTTGGCTTAAAATTCAACATTCAGAACTAGGATCATGGCATCTGGTCCCATCACTTCATGGGAAATATATGGAGAAACAGTGGAAACAGTGGCTGACTTTATTTTTCTGGGCTCCAAAATCGCTGCAGATGGTGATTGCAGCCATGAAATTAAAAGACACTTGCTCCTTGAAAGGAAAGTTATGACCAACCTAGACAGCATATTAAAAAGCAGAGACATTACTTTGCCAACAAAGGTCCATCTAGTCAAGGCTATGGTTTTTCCAGTGTTCATGTATGGATGTGAGAGTTGGACTATAAAGAAGGCTGAGCACCAAAAACATTGATGCTTTGGAACTGTGGTGTTGAAGGAGACTCTTAAGAGTCCCTTGGACTGCAAGGAGATCTAACCAGTCCATCCTAAAGGAAATCAGTCCTGGGTGTTCATTGGAAGGACTGATGTTGAAGCTGAAATTCCAATACTTTGGTCACCTGATGCAAGGAGCTGACTTGTTTGAAAAGACCCTGATGCTAGGACAGACTGAGGGTAGGAAGAGAAGGGGACAATGCAGGATGAGATGGTTGGATGGCATCACCGACTTGATGAACATGGGTTTGGGTGGACTCCAAGAATTGATGATGGACAGGGAGTCCTGGCATGCTGCGGTTCATGGGGTTGTAAAGAGACGGATACGACTGTGTGACTGAACTGAACTCAACTGATAGTCACATCCTTTAAATTCCAATTCTTTAAAATTTCCACATGTGACTTATACTTCTGATATTTTTCTGTAAATCTTACATGAAGCTGCTAGTAGTGGCTCAGATGGTAAAGACTCTCCCTGCAATGCAGGAAACCCGGGTTGGGTCCCTGGCTTGGGAAGATCCCCTGGAGGGAATGGCAACCCACTCCAGTATTCTTGCCTAGAGAATTCCATGGACAAAGGAGCCTGATAGGCAGGCTGCAGTCCATGGGGTCACAAAGAGTCAGACATGACTGAGTGACTAAAACTTAATTACTTACTTACTTATGAATTTTGATAAAGAGGTAGCAAAATGTCCGTATGCTGTAATGGGAAATTTTATGTGTCAACTGGACTGGGCTAAGGCATGCCCAGATAACTGTTAAAACATTATTTGGTGGTGTGTTTATGAAGATGTTCCAGAAAGCATTAGTTTTTGAGTCAGTAGGCTGAGTAATAAAAATCATTCTCATTAATGAGACTATAACCTAACACATGGAGTTTCTGGAGAGAACAAAAAGACAGAGGGATAATTAATCCTCTGTTTTTCTCTTTTTGAGCTGCGACATCCATTTTCTCTTGCTCTCAGACATTATTGTTCCTTGTTCTCAGGCTTTAGGACTCAGACTGAGACATATATACCACTGGCTCTCCAATTCTCAGGCATTCTAACACTGAGTTATACCCTTGGCTTTCCTTGCACTTAAACCTATAGGTAGTAGATAGCCTCCATAAACATGAATGCCAATTACTGTAGTAAGTCTCCTCTTCAATATTTATATCTGTATCTATTTCCATATCTAATCTATAGCTATTTTATTGGTTCCATTTCTCTAAAGAAACCTAAAACTATACTTACTGATGTGCTTTTTTTCTTATAAGGCAATATATTATGGTCATTGAATAGTTTTCTGTGCGTCCTGCCAACCAGCTTCTTAGTATTACTTTTTGCATTGATGCACCATAATTTTCTAAATTATCTCTTGTAAGTTTAGATTATTGAAATATTTACATTATTGAAAATGTTTGACTCATAAATTAGATTATTATTATTCTTCTAGATAATACTTTACCCATATTTGTGATAGTTGTTTTTTTTTTTATGATCTCACAGTGATTTTTTTTTATTTTAAATTTATTTATTTATTTATTTTTAAATTTAACTTTACAATACTCTATTGGGTTTGCCATACATCGACATGAATCCACCACAGGTGCACACTTAAAGTAAAAATATATTTAACATTTTTGATACAGATTGTTATGCTTCATCCCAAGATATTGAACTGATTTGAACTTCCATTAGCAATGTTTGAGAATGCCCAGATCCTTGATATTTATTAACTGTGATTTAAAAAATCAACATTTGCCATTTTGACAGATGAAAAATAGAATGGAAATTAGGTTATAACAAGGCATTAGAGAGATGGATATTCAGGGAAACCAAACAAAGCAATTTGGAATAAAATTGCACGGCAGGACACAATTTGCATTTTTATTTGGTTATTTTTTTATCTTAAATAGACCATCAATGTTAGCAGCCCTTCTACACTGATTTGTAATCATAAACCATGCTAGCTCTGTATTAAGGACCTTATATATAGATTTTATGTAATAAACAGCACTCTACTTTTTCTGCAAATCACCTGGGAAATTTATATATATTAATTTAATATTATGTTTCTCTGTTTTTATAACCTCTCTGCAGAAGACCAGAGGGTATGCAAGAGTATAAGCATGGTAGTCAGGAAGAGGATAAAAATGCAAAAAGATATATATTCTGAATTTAACAATTTATAACAGCAAACTGAAGCTGAAAATTTATTTAACAAAAACTGAAGCTGTAGATTTATTTTTTACTATGATCTGATGATAAGCCTTGATATATTAACTTGCAATGCTATAATGATTACTGGTAAAAACCAACTTAACATGGTAAAGCCTTATGTATGCTAATCATTTATTTATCTGCTTGGAAATGCTTGCTTTTCATCTAAGAGTAAAAATCATCTTTCTTTGAATTAAATTTATACTTTACGCCCATGCTTTTCAATGTGAATTAGTAGTGTGGGTATCAGTTGAAAATATTAGAAGCATAGTCTATCAGAAACTACCTCAAGCCCCAAAATCAGAATCTATATTTCCACCAGATCCATCAGTGGTGAATTTTCACGTTGAAGTTTGAGAAACATGAAACAATAGTTTCTGTTGAGAATGAAATGCGAACATAATCAAATTGCCAGGTTCTAGACTACAGTTCCTTTCTATAAAATGCATAGTATGCTCAGATGCCAATGGAGCTCATCCTCAGAAGGTGAAGAACAGGAAAGATAGAAATTTGCATAAAGATCTCACAACCATATCAATTTTTAAAATGCCAAAAAAATTTACCTGAAAATTAGAATAACCCTGGTTTGGAGGGTCCATAAAAGACTTATTATTAAATTTTTTTTCCTCAGAGTGTACATTCATTGATGGGATTGTTGGGTCACATGGTAGTGTTACTCTCAACTTCTTTTAATGGGACCTCCATACTGTTCTTCATAGTGGCTGCATCAATTTACATTCCCATCAACAGGGTAAGAGGATTCCCTTTTCTCCACACCTTCTTCACCATTATTGCTTGTAGACTTTTTGATGACGACCATTCTGACCAGTATGAGGTAATACCTCATTGCAGTTTTGGTTTGCATTTCTCTAGTAATGAACAATGTTGGGATCTTTTCATGTATTTATTAGTCATCTATATGCCTTTTTTAAAGAAATGTTTGTTTAGGTCATCTGCATATTTTTAACTGGGCTGTTTGTTTATCTGGTATTGAGCTGCATGAGCTACATGTATATTTTGAAGATTAATTCTTTGTTGGTTGCTTCATTTGCTATTATTTTCTTGATTCATTTTGCTGTATGGCAGAGACCAACAAATATTATAGAGCAACTATCCTCCAAATAAACAATAAATAAAATTCAAATTTTTTCTAAATTTTGAAGAAAAATATCAATTTAAAACTAAATCCTTAAATTATTTCTCCAAGTCAGTGATAGAAGAAGTGATCACTGATCATTTTCCCTGGGCTGTCTAGAAATTATGAAGCTATTTCCTTGAAGGTTTTTTTTCCCCCACTTACATGCTGCTGGGCAACAGACCACCCCAAAACAGAATGACTTAAAATTGCAATTCATTATTATCTTTCATAACTCTATGTGTTTACTGGGCTCAGTTGGGAAGTTGTTATTTAAGGCATCTCATGAAATTGTGGTCAGATGGCTGGGTACAGTCACCAGAAGACTCTCCTGGACAGATGCAAAAGATGACAGACTCTCGTGGCTGAGTTGCTGTGGGCCTGTCTTGACAGTTGGGAAGTCTGACAAAAGTACTTATACAGAAGCCGCACATGTGTTTCCATCCTCTCAAAGTACAGCTGTTGTTTTGGAGAGGGAGTGTCCAAGAGCAAATATTACAGGTGAAAGCTACAAGGCTTCTTACACCTGAGCCTCAAAATTCCCAAAGATAACTTCTATGTTTCATTGGTCAAGTAAGTCACAAAGTCCAGCCCAGGCTTGAGAGAGAACAAGAATCAATACCACCTTGCAATAGGAAGAAACATTAATATTTGGTTAATATTTTTTAACCATCTTTAATCTACCACAAGATTTTTTAAAGTCTCATTTTCTGCCTGCCATTCCACACATGGATCTACCTACTCAATGCTGAAAAGTAGGAAATGAAATCATAACCTTGGTCCTAGATGGTCCACATTCAGAAATATCAAAACTTCTTCATCCTATGTTAAGTGAAATAGGACTTTGTGTATATGTTGATATTTGAGAACTCAGAAGTGTTCTTTATCTTGAAAGATTCTTCCCTATATGGTATATGTGTGCATTCTAAGTTACTTTAGTTGTGTCTGACTCTGTGCTATGCTATGGATTATAGCCTCCAGGTTCCTCTGTCCATGAGATTCTCCAGGCAAGAATACAGGAATGGGTTGCCTTGCCCTCCTCCAGCAGATCAAAACAGCCTCTCTTGCATCTCCTGCATTGGCAGGCAGGTTCTTTATCAGTAGAGCCACCTGGGATCCCCTCCCTATATGATGGCTCCCCTCAATTACACTCTGCCCCAAGATCTACTCTCCACACTCCTCTCATCAGTTTCCTTGTTGGCTCAGCAGCTGTGGATTTTATCATCTGGACTCCTTAGCTCTGGGGCGCCTCATTGTGTTTAACCAATAGCACGCACTCACCTTATTCCTCCACCTTCAATAATGCCTTTCTAGCCCTGGCTGTGTCCTCCACTTCTGCTTCTCAGCCCTTGCTAAAAAAGTTGCACTTTCCACTAGACATGTTAGCTCTATTTATTTATTTTTATTTCCCTTCTCTTTCAGCTCCAGGGGCAATAATGACTTTCTAATATTGCTAGATTTTGAATGTTCCACCATCCAGATTTCAGAAATTTTAAAAACTTTTTTTTTCCTAAAAAGTTCTTATCCATTCAGCTAATGTGTGTGTGTGTGTGTGTGTGTGTGTGTGTGTGTGTGTGTGTGTGTGTATGAGTCACTTCAGTTGCTTAGTCGTGTCTGATTCTTTTCGACCCCATGGACTGCAGCACACAAGGCTTCCTTGTCCATCACCAACTCCCAGAGCTTACTCAAACTCATGTTCATAGAGTCGGTGATGCCATCTAAACATCTCATCTTCTGTCATCCCCTTCTCCTCCTGTCTTCAATCTTTCCCAGCATCAGGGTCTTTTCCAATGAGTCAATTCTATGCATCAGGTGGCCACAGTATTGGAGTTTCAGCTTCAACATCAGTCCTTCCAGGGCATATTCAGGACCGATTTCCTTTAAGATGGACTGGCTGTATCTCTTTGCTATCCAAGGGACTCTCAAGAGACTTCTCTAACAGTTCAAAAGCATCAATTCTTTGGTGCTCAGCTTTCTTTTAGTCCAACTCTCACATCCATACATGACTAGTGGAAAAACCATAGCTTTAACTAGATGGACTTTTGTTGTTAAAGTAATGTCTCTGCTTTTTAATATGTTGTTTAAATTGATCATAGCTTTTCTTCCAAGGAGCAAGTGTCTTTTAATTTCATGCCTACAGTCAGCATATCTACAGTGATTTTTGGAGCCTAAGAAAATAAAGTCTGTCACTCTTTCCATTTTTTCCCCACCTATCTGCCATGAAGTGATGGGACCAGATGCCATGGTCTTAGTTTTCTAAATGTTGAGTTTTAAGCCAACTTTTTCACTTTCCTCTTTCACTTTCATCAAGAGGCTTAGTTCTTCTTCACTTTCTGCCATAAAGGTGGTGTCATCTGCATATCTGAGGCTACTGATATTTCTCCAGGCAATCTTGATTCTAACTTGTGCTTCATCCAACCTGGCATTTCTCATGATATACTCTACATATAAGTTAAACAAACAGGGTGAAAATATAGTCTTGACATACTCCTTTTCTGATTTGGAACCAGCCTGTTGTTCCATATCCAGTTCTAACGGTTGCTTCTTGACCTGCATACAAATTTCTCAGGAGGCAGGTAAGGTGATCTGTTATTCCCATCTCTTTAAGAATTTTCCATAGTTTGTTGTGATCCACACAGTCAAAGGCTTTGGCATAGTCAATAAAAAAGAAGTAGATGTTTTTCTGGAATTCTCTTGCTTTTTCGATGATCCAGTGGACGTTGGCATTTTGATCTCTGGTTCCTCTTGCCTTTTCTAATTCCAGCTTGAACATCTGGAAATTCATGGTTCACATACTTTGAAGCCTGGCTTGGAGAAGTTTGAGCATTACTTTGCTAGCGTGTGAGATGAGTTCAATTATGTGGTAGTTTAAGCATTCTTTGGCATTGCTTTTCTTTGGTATTGGAATGAAAACTGACTTTGTCCAGTCCTGTGGCCACAGCTGAGTTTTCCAAATTTGCTGGCATATTGAGTGCAGCACTTTCACAGCACCATCTTTAGGATTTGAAATAGCTTGCTAAGTCGAGTCCAGTTCTTTGTGACTCTATGGACTGTAGCCCACCAATCTCCTCCATCCATGGAATTTCCCAAACAAGAATGATAGAGTGGGTTGTCACCTTCTTCTCCAATTCAGCTAATAGTCAAATATTAAAAATAAAAGTGTAATATTTGATGTATCTGAAACTTTTGGTGTGAGAGAGAGATAATAATTTTGTGTCAGTAAAATCCACCCTATCAAAAGAGGAAACCAGAAAAAAATCACTGGAAACTTCCTTTACTTATATGCCTGATAGATTCTCTGTTTTACTCTAAGACATTTGCTTGTGCTTAGTTGCTCAGTCACGTCCAACTTTTTGACCCCATGCACTGTAGCCTACCAGGCTCCTTTGTCCATAGGATTTTCCAGGCAAGAATACTGGAATGGGTTGCCATTTTTTTCTCCAGAGTATCTTCCTCATCCGGGAACTGAAACTTCATCTCCTGTGTCTCCTGCATTGCAGGCAGTTTCTTTACCCACTGAACCATTGTAAGTCATTTAAAGATTGTAAATCTTTAATTTACAAAGACTGTAAATTAAAACCATTGTAAAGACATTTCCTTTTTGAAATCTGTAACAGAACTGGTTAACAGTTCTCAGAGGCCAAACACTGCTGTGACTAGCAAACTGGTGCACACCTCTTTGGCTAGAATTATGTTTCTAGATGATTTAGCTAGAAGGGAATGTTTATAATACTCTATTTTTCAGACTATGACACAGATACATAAAATGAATACTGGCAAATGACATTAGCAAAATGATGGAAGAGAAGGTCACCATTCCTTTTCCATTTCAATGACAATAATTTGACAGCCATCCATGAGCAAGATGGACGGGTCTTTTTGTGGTTCTTTGGGATCCAAGTAGGAGGTTGGGAAACCCTGGTGGAGCTCATGACAAGGTGGGCCATTTGAGAAGGCAGGCTCATGCCCAGGGGGAAGACTCACACTGCAATCCGAGGAACAAGTCCCGAAACAGTTCCATCCCTCTGTAGATTTGGCTGTGTTTCTGTTTCATTCATTGTATCTTCAGACTTGAAATTTCTGTGTGGTTCTTTCTCTCTCTCTCTCTCTCTCTTTTTTTAATGATCTGTACCCCTTTATCTGGGCTTCCCAGGTGATATTACTGGTAAAGAATCCTTCTCCCAATGCAGGAGACATAAGAGACACGGTTTCAATCCCTGGCTGGGGAAGACCCCCTGAGGAGGAAATGGCAAACCACCCCAGTATTCTTGCCTGGAGAATGCCATGGACAGAGGATCCTGACAGGCTACAGTCCATAGGATCACAAAGAGCCACCACTGAAGTGACTTACCATGCCACACACTTCATCAAATTTCTCTCTCTCTCTCCTTTTGTGTGTGTGTGTGTGTGTGTGTGTGTGTGGATTTCATTGTTTGATTTTGTTAAATTGTCTTTCTGTATTTTTTGTATTAATATTAGTAGTTCACTGAGCTTTCTTCAAATAGCTATTTTGAATTCTTTTTTTTTTAATTTTTTTTTTTTTTTTACTTTACAATACTCTATTGGCTTTGCCATACATCGACATGAATCCTTTATGGGGTAAATCGCAGATCTCCATGTCTTCAGGGTCCATTGTTAGGAGACAACCCCCGCCCCCCCACCAGCACAACAGTGTGCTGGAACCTCTTTGCTGGAAACCTCTGTGGACTGTGATCCCTTTGCAGTGTCATGTTTCTTTGATTTTCCACATTCCTTTATATTTGTTTCTTTGACCATTTGTATTTGAAGTGGCAGTCATTTCCTGTAGTTCTTATAGACTGACTTTGGGAGAGGAATCCTTTCTGATGGCCCTGCAAGAGGCTCTGAACCTTGCTCGGACCTTTAATGGATATGCCTGCTCCATGCTTCTTGCTCTCTTTGTGGAAGAACATTTCAGGTTGTGATCTTGCAACACATCAGGTTGTGTGCTCACAGTCTCCTTTTGCTTTCCCAAGGGCCGCACTAAAGTTCAAGCTTGTGGCTCCTCCTTGTCCTGCAGATGTGAGTAGGCTTTCTGCATATGCTCAGTAGCCATCTGCTGGGTTCATTCTTTCTGCCACTGGGAGCACACCAAGAGAACCTCCAGAGGTGGGTGGGGCTATAGATCAGTGAGGCATGAGGCGTGATGAGAGTGCCTGTGGGCCAGCTGCAGGGATCCAAGGGTAAGGTGTCCCTAGAAGGCTTCTTAATGGAGTACGTGGTCTGATTAGTAGGATCCATGTCCCTCTGAAGCCCTGCAAGACTGCTATCTGCCTTTCTCCCAGCCTTTTCCCACCCCTCAGTCAAGCAGCTCACTACTGCATATTCTGGATGAGGCAAGAGAGAAATAAGCCTCTTTGACAGCATCATCCACAACTGGGGAAGCAGGGTTCCCAATCACATGCTCACTCTGTCCCCGAACCTCTGGCCTGTAGGAAAAATCCTGAGCTAAAAAGTTCTCTCTTGGCCCTGAGTTGTGTCACTTGGGGAAGGGATGAGATGAGTAAAATCAAACGGTTCCTCTTACCCTCTCCAGTGCACACAATTTGTACTTCCCCCACCTCCAACCCCCGCCCCCCCACCAGCACAACAGTGTGCTGGAACCTCTTTNTTTTTTTTTTTTTTTACTTTACAATACTCTATTGGCTTTGCCATACATCGACATGAATCCTTTATGGGGTAAATCGCAGATCTCCATGTCTTCAGGGTCCATTGTTAGGAGACAACCCCCGCCCCCCCACCAGCACAACAGTGTGCTGGAACCTCTTTGCTGGAAACCTCTGTGGACTTCCACAAAGGCTCTCTTGACCATGGTTGACTGTCTGAGACAGTGTTCTCCAGCTGGTTCAAGGTCACTGCAGTGTCCATAGTCAGAATCAATGTCTGTATGCAATGCGCTATCTTCTCCCAGGTCCCATAACATATGACACTGGATTTCACAGTTCCCAGAAACGGCAAATTGTTGTTGAGGGATGAGATGTGAGTGAGTAATTTATTTGTCATCTGGTTGATTTCAAGCACAAGAAAAAGCTGGGTGTTAATCAGAGTATTCATTTGTGAATTGGTAATAGCAACATCCTAAGTATAGGGTTGTTGTAAAGATCTCTGCACTGAATTCTTAAGGAAACTTGGAAAAGACCAAAGACTCAAGATCAAAGGCTGTAGTTCTGAGTTGGTACTTGAAGAAAGGACACCTGGAAGAGATACCAGTCCTGAATTAGACTATGATGTGACAAAGAAATACTATTTATTATAATAACCCTTGTAAGGTGAGAATTGTTCATTACAGCAAGTATCATTAATAACTAAAGAATATTTTAATTGTATATGTTTGTATTGCTTATATTTTTATTTAGTGAGTTCATTTAATTTAGCAGTTAAAATCCATCAGGAGATATTTTACTTTCTAAATGACAATTTATTTACATTTTTATCGATTTAAAGGAGTTAGGCAGTATAATGTACTTATAAGGTACATTACACATTTTAAAATATCTTATCATCATCTCATCTTTTATTTTGAACTTAAAATATATTTAAATTGTAAATAATATGTAAAATATCTCAAGCTAAAGAGCTTGAGAATTCCCAAGTGCTTAAATCATGTCTCTCTGGTCAGATTTGAATAGGTAAGGTAAAATACTTAAATAAAAATTATTTCTTCCACAATCCTCCCTCTCCTTGCCCCAGAAAATACTTCTTGACTAAATTGAACCAGTTTGTAATTCTTAAAGTCATCATTTTTAAATAGGCTACTATTTTTTGAAATTTATATTTAATGCTAATGAAATGAGCTATTAATTACATCATCAAGCCCTTAATATTCTCACCATTAAATAATATATAAGGGGCATACACAGTAAATGTTCATCATATTCATAACTATTATTACTACTAGTCTTTGCTCAGAAGATGTTTTAAGAATCTGTTTTACTGATTGCATAAAAAATGAAGCCAGAGAAGTGTTTATGCTATAATCACAGAAGAAAGCAGTATATGGAAAGCCAGCAAAACTATAATTAACACTATTTTTTTAAATATATTTTGTGGTCAAATAACCTCAACATTGGTCCTATTTTAACATGGAAGTTCAAAAGGGAAACCATAGATTTCCCACTTATTTTTCTTTGGCAAAGTCTGTATTCACAGATGGTACAGATATTTTGACATTCTTAGCTAAAGCACCTCTACTTATGATTTTGTCTTGGAAGACTCTTCCGTGGTTAGACCACATTTTGTAAACTTCCGATGATAGACATCTAATCTGAGCTTAGCCAAGGTAAGGAGTAGGCCACATGAAACATCACCAAGGCTGCAAGTTACTGTTGCCAAAAAGTTGGAAAAGACAATTTTGCAGGTCATGAAGAAAATTGGGACCTAGATTAACCAACAAAGCATTCAGTGAATAGAAAAGCAAGGATGTGATGCTCATACAGAGTCAACATAGCTCTCAAAGGAAACTTATTTACATGAAACAGTGGGATAGGGTTGTCCAGCTTAAACTATTTTTTTATCAAGAGGGAAGGAGGAAGGTTGGGGAAGAATTTACTTGTCTTTGGAAAAAAATCACATTAAAAAAATAAGTTTATAATTTCATTAAGTGGCCACATATTTTGTATAACTCAAAACTCTTATCTTCCTTTTCCTTTAAAGATATTCCTCTTGCACCAAGGACAAACTCCATGTTTAAACAGCATAAAATATGACATATTTTTTATTTCTTATTTGCAAATGCTTGAGTTGCAAATTTATGTATGGTTCTTGTAAAAATCCTTGAGCCACAAATTGAAATTATTCACAAGATAAAAAGTTGTGTTATTATACAGATGTACAAAATTCACATCTTATAAAATGCACATTGGCAAGGAAAATAGAAGCACTAAGAAATTAACTGATTATGACACAATATGCAAATCAATCTTGGTTAATCCAAACCTCCTAAGAATAGCTCAAGATTGAAAAAAAAATTAGTTAGAATAGAGATTTTTACCTTGCCATATTATAATAACTGGGACTTGTCTTCTCAAAAGAAACAACTAAAATATTGGATGATATATAGGAAAGAATGATTTTGGACACTGAACAATTAGTAATTCAAGACCATGAAGTAAGATAGCAAGTAAAACAAATGAGATGAGCCTTATAATCCGCTAGCTTTCTGCCTGGAGGTATGTCACAGACTGTGCCACAGTAAGGGGCAACTCAAGCAGAATTGGAAGGTCCAGCGAGATGTGAAGATGGAAATGAGATGTGGAGACATGGAGGAAGCTTGATTTTGTAGGACAGGAAACTACAGATGGTGGAGTTGCCTTGAGAAAGAGTCCCAGAAATTAATAGTTAAGGTATTTTTGAACCTGTTTCTAAATATTAGGACTCACATGAATATGGTAGAATTTCCTAATAGTTCTCAAGAATGTAACTTGAACAATTCCAAGACTGTAGACAGAGCTAGAAGATATTTAAGTTCTATATGGAGGAGTGTAGGGACCGGGAATACACACATGGAACATTCAGTAGACGGCCTAGAAGAGAAACTTACTAACAAAATTAATGCAGAAACAGAGTGTAGACATGCCCCAACACATCTTTAAAAAAGTATGCAA
Organism: Neotragus pygmaeus; assembly: GCA_006410875.1. Taxonomy (NCBI): domain Eukaryota; kingdom Metazoa; phylum Chordata; class Mammalia; order Artiodactyla; family Bovidae; genus Neotragus; species Neotragus pygmaeus. The sequence continues at coordinate 2,189 of SJYV01053017.1, read as the reverse complement.
AAGATTAAACTGACTTGCAAGTTACTTAAATGCCTGCCAAAGTAAAGTTCAACATTTTTTAAAGGAAAAAAAAATACAGACTCTCAAAATCGTTATATTCCCTATACCTATTATCTAATAAAAATGATGAAACATATAAAGAAGCAGGAATCTATAGCTAAAAGAAAAATCTGTCAATAGAAATATAAGAAATAAAGTACTAAAAGACAATTGTTTTAAAAGAAATATTATACATATGCTCAAAGATTTAAAGGAAAACATGAATATCAGGTTGAAAGAGACACAAGCTACAAAACCAAATCATATGGAGCTTCTAAGAAGTTACCATAAGTTCTTTTTTTCAAAATGAGGAGATGAGTTTAACAAAAGATTAGACCTTGCAAAACAAAAAATAAGTGAACTTCAAGATGCTGCCATCAAAGTCATATAACATAAAACAGAGTGAAAAAAGGATTTAAGAAAAATAAAACTTCAGTGACCTATGGACAATATCAAGTAGCTGAATATACATATAAATGGAGCCTGTTTTAGCTTCCTATTGCTACTGTATAAAATTAATCCTAGTGGCTTAAACAAGTGTTATCTTCAAGTTCTAGATGTCAGAAATGGATTTCATGGGCTAAAATAAGGTATTGGCAGAATTTACTCCTTTTTGGAGACTCTGAACAAAAATACATTTCCTTGCCTTTTCCAGCTTCTGGAGACCATCTATATTTCTTGGCTTGTGTCCAGTCTTCTATTGTCAAAGTGTATCACTCCAACTTCTGCTTCTATTATCACAGCACCTTCTCATGCCAGCCCACCTTTCTCCCTCTTCTTGGAATCTTTATTACATTGAATCTATTCAGATAATCCAGGATTGATTTCCCATTTTTAAATCCTTAAACTAATCATCCCCACACATGTAAGGTAAAATGCTATTTTTTTACCAAGCAAGGTAACAAATGTCAGGTTCCAGGGATTAGGGGATGGACATTTTTAATAGACACATTATTCACCCTACTATGGAAAAAAGAAGAGAATGGGGAAAGGCAGGGGGAAAAATAGCTGAAATTTTTCTATGTTTGATAAAAGGCATAAACTCACCTTCTCCAGTGGCTCAGTGGTAAAGAATCTGCCTGCAATGCAGGAGCCTCAGGAGACGTGGGTTCAGGAATCTGAACCATTTCTGACATCTAGAACTTGAAGATAATACTCGTTTAAGCCACTAGGATTAATTTTATACAATAGCAATAGGAAGCTAGTACAGACTCCATTTATACATATATTCAGATGTGTGTTTCTTTCTTGGGTCAGGGAGATTGCCTGGAGGAGGGCAACCCACTCTAGTGTTCTTGCCTGGAGAATCCCATGGACAGAGGAGTCTGGTGGGCTATGGTCTATAGGATCACATAGTATCAGATATGACTAAAGCAACTTAGAACACATGCACACACATAAACTCACAAATCCAAGAAGCACACAATAAACCAAATAGGATATAATAAATCAAGGACCATCATAATCAAACTTCTGAAAAGCAGTGAAGAGGAAATCTTAAAAGCAGACAGAGGGTAGAGGGGAGTAGGTGAGGATGGAAGTCAAGTTATAAGAAAACAGATAATAGAATTTCTTCAATCTTTTTGTCAGAAATAATTCAAGACAGAAAATGGAGGAGTATTTGAAATATTGAAGGAAAAATAATTCCACTAGGCAATGACCCATGAATGTATCTTTTTAAAATAAAATAAAATTCTTTTTGACATACAAATGCTGAGAAGTTTATCTTTGTGTATGTGTTGGGAGAGGAGTGTTTGTTTTGCAGTAGAACTATCTGATAAGAAATACTCAAGGAAATTCTTCAGGCAGAGGGAAATTTATACCAAATAGAAATTCAAATCTATTCAAAGAAGTGAAGAAAGTAAAAAAAAAAAAAAAAGTGGTGAATATGCTTGTTTGTTTGAATGTCAATGAGAGAGATTTGTTTAAAGCAGGGGCCAGCAGACCATGATCCTTTGGCTAATTTTGCTTCCACTTCTTTTTGGAAATAAAGTTTTATTGCAGAGAGTCATATCCATTTGTTTATGTGTTGTCTAAGGCTGTTTTTATACCAAAGTGGCAGGCTTCAATAGTTTTGATAGGGACATTGCCCTGGCACAGCCTTAAATATTTACTATCTGGCCCTTCAGGAATAAAAAAAAAAAAAAAAA
>SJYV01053016.1:0-15960 GCA_006410875.1 Neotragus pygmaeus | reverse complement strand
GCATCACCGACTGGATGGACGTGAGTTTGAGTGAACTCCGGGAGTTGGTGATGGACAGGGAGGCCTGGCATACTGTGATTCATGGGGTTGCAAAGAGCTGGACACGACTGAGCAACTGAACTGGACTGAACTGAGGATAGAACAAAGGTTGGAACTGGTGGGAGGGTGTTATCATTCTACCTAGTCGTTCATTCATGGATTCTGGCTGTTAGTTTTACTTCACAGAGGAAAAAAGTGACATGGTTTACAGTATGGTATAACCAACTTAGCATCCCCATGTATCTGATGATCAGTCAAGGAACTGTAGCAAGGCAAAGAACTCTCAAGGAATCAGGAGGTTCTCAGCTGCTTGGGAGAAAGATGTTCTTAACACAAGCCAGGTGTCCAGTGGTTTTGCAATTGAATGTAACACAATATCTTGACTTTCCTTTCTTGTAGCAGGTTTCATTTCCAGGAAAAATGTTTCTTAGAAGTCTATTCCCATAAAGATCAATTTACTTCATCATTATTACAGAGCTCACAGAAATCATTTGCTTTAACATATATTTGCAAACATCAGTGAATGTAGTGAAGTGAAGTGAAGTCACTCAGTCGTGTCTGACTCTTTGAGACCCCATGGACTGTAGCCCACCAGGTTCCTCCTTCCATGGGATTCTCCAGGCAAGAATACTGGAGTGGNATATTTGCAAACATCAGTGAATGTAGTGAAGTGAAGTGAAGTCACTCAGTCGTGTCTGACTCTTTGAGACCCCATGGACTGTAGCCCACCAGGTTCCTCCTTCCATGGGATTCTCCAGGCAAGAATACTGGAGTGGGTTGCCATTTCCTCTCCAGGGGATCTTCCTGACCCAGGGATCGAACCCTGGTCTCCCGCTTTGCAGGCAGACACTTTAACCTCTGAGCCACCAGGGAAGCCCTAAGTGAAGTCACTCAGTCGTGTCCAACTCTTTGTGACTCTGTGGACTGTAGCCTATCAGGCTCCTCTGTCCATGGGATTGTCCAAGCAAGGGTACTGGAGTGGGTTGCCATTTCCTTCTCCAGGGGATCTTCCTAACCCAGGGATTGAACCTGGGCCTCCCGCACTGCAGGCAGATGCTTCACGGTCTGAGCCACCAGGGACTTAAAATCTCAACCTGTGTCAGTTTTATATATCGAAGGTCTATGTGAAGTTTTGCTTCAGAAGGGAGGAGGGAGGGCTTGATTGCTAAAAAGGCAAAAAAGAATTTTGAAAGCCAGGAAAGAGTAGTATTGTACTAGAATTTCAATACCAAGTTTGAAATTATCCTAATAACACTTCTGCCGCTTCAGAAATTCAGCTGTCCAGTTGAGACTCTAAAATGAATGAAAACAACTCTCATTCTTTTATGAGGATTTAAATTAATTATTGAAAAATGCAAATAGTACTTACCTGGGTCACACCATACCTGTTAAGATAGTGATTGGAGGAAAAACACAGAAGAAACACCACTCTTTCTTTTATTATATGTTTGATTTCTAGAACCATCTTACATGACATTTACAAACTTTCCAACTTATGAAAAGGCAGGTTGTGCAATGGGAAACTACAAGCTTTGGAGTTGTACTGTAACTGTCAACTGTCATTTACTAATTAGTTACTAGATCACAACAGGCCTTGCTGTTCAAGTCTCACACTTAAATTATGGGACCTTTGTGAAGAATAATTAAAATAATGAAAGCAAATCTTCTAAGGCACAGTAATTATAAAAAGTAATCTTGTTATATTATCATTATCAAATAGAAGTATATACAATAATTTACCAAATAATTTATTAAGCAATATTTACTTCCATTCCTTTAGCATTGTTGAGTCTTTCTGTCATTGTTAACCCTATAAACATTTCTTGTGTGTTCAGATTAGTTCTGCAAAACATAGACACACCCTAGTATCTTTTTCTTTAATGTTAGATATTTCTCATAAACCACAACACAATATTTATTTCATAGCATAATTCAATAGCAGAATCTACATCATTTTGTTATTTACCATTAGCTTTTAACATAATGTATTTCAANTGACATGAAAGTGGTATCCCTTACTCTATGAACTGTCCTCTTGGATCTCAGTGACTCATTTGGCTTCATCTTCTCTCTTAAAAGCCAAAGACAACCATATCTAGTTAAAATGTTAGAAACTACAACTGTGAAGCCCTCAGTCCCTGCTGGAGAGCCCATGTGGGTTTCCCCGTAAGTCCTTCCAACTTGTGTCCAAAACTGAGCTCAGTATTTCCTCCCTCCATCCCTAAATCAGCCAATTGCTTGTGCATTTACACATTCAGTTGATAATGCCACCAAGTCATTAAAGGAGGAAAAAAATCCGAGTGTACCCTTCCGTCTTTCCATTCTGTATTTCTCACATCTGATTCCCAAGTCCTCTGTTATCCTTTCCCAGTGTTTCTGCCTCATCTCATCTGTGTTCCTGCTGCCTCTGATTTGGTTCAGGCACTCACCACTTTGCATCCTACTATGTCCTCTTGCCTTTAGTCTAATTTATCCAGTCTGCTGTCCCAGCGTGAATTTTCCCAAATTCAAATCTTTAACCACTTTTTTTTTTTTCCCCCATTGCTTAAAACCCATCGTTGGTTTCCTAGTCCTTTCAGGATATATTCCTGTCTCCTTAACAGCCTGCACAGAGTACATCTGCTCTGTCTCTCTTCCACATCGGCAGCCACCGCATACTCTGTTAAACTCCTTACAATTCCCCAAATGTAAACCTTCCCCAGGCTCCTGTGCTCTTGACATATGCTCCCCCAGTCTCACACCCTCCCTCCCAGCACATACACTTAGCTTTTAACCTATTTTAACCTTTGAAAATTCAGTTCACGCAACACTTTTTGTTTTTTAATTCTCTAAGTACAATTTGGGTGTCTCGCCCATGTTTCCGTATCAACTTCCCTGGTGGCTCAGGTGGTAAAGTGTCTGCCTGCAATGCGGGAGACTCAGGTTTGAGCCCTGGGTTGGGAAGATCCCCTGGAGAAGGAAATGGCAATCTACTTCAGTACTATTGCCTGGAGAATCCCGTGGACAGAGGAACCTGGTAGGCTACAGTCTATGGGGTCGCAAAGAGTGGGACACGACTGAGCGACCCATGTTCCCTAGCTCTCAGAGCTGTGATACCACCACAGCTTATCTGTTGTCCCTAGGTTGTGGGCTCCCTGAGGGCACACTGTATGTGTGCGTACACACAAACACTCTCTCTTTTATCTTGTTTCGTTTTCATCCTTTATTTCCGAAAGGAGAGCAGAGGGATTGTGGGGCAGAAGGCTGAGAGAGAAAACACGGAGCCCATGTCTCTGTCAATCCTATATACATATCTTTATTTTTATCAGCAAATTAAGGCTTGAGATGACATTTAGGAATCTTATGAATAAGGATCCTATTTAACTTTTTTTCATTGATTTCAATTATTTGTATGAGCCAAAGTCATCCATCTTCCTTATATGTAATCATGATTACATATATAATATACTTAAAATTTAGATTTTGAAAGTTTACTGAGATCCAATCATATTTTCACATAAAAACCGTAACTGTGGCCTAGGATCATAACGTAACTGATGAGTATACTTCGCAGTAGAACAGTTTCTCAACCTTGGCACTGCTGATGTTTTTGGCTGGATGGTTTTTTGTCATAGGGGACTGTCTGTTGCATTGAAGGGTGTTTAGCAGTATCTCTGTCCTCTTATTTACTGGATGCTGGAAGCATACCCCTCCCCCACCCCAGCCATGACAATCAGAAATGTCTCTAAACATTGCCAGGTGTTCCCTGGGGAGCACAATTGCCCCCAGTTGAGACTCACTGCTGTCAAACTCTAAATAGAAATCTGACCCACAAAATGCCTAACTGTTCTTCCCTTTGAGAGTCACTAATATGTTTATTATATCCAGTTTGGTCTAAAGCATATGATGTTGCTCCAGTTTTGAAGAATTACTTTTGGTTTTGCCTCAGTCTTTCCAGAAACTTTAAAAAATCTGTTCATATTATCCTTGCTTCATAAATGACATTACCCTTCTCTTCTCCTTTCTCCAGAGGCTCATTTGAGTGTTAAACTTTTTGAAAATATGAGAAAAGTGGGGGAGTTGAAATTTTTCAGTGCCGTGTTCCACATATTTTAAACTTTAAAAATCATTACTGACAGCAGTTATGAGAAGAGCAGACTTCTGTTGGGCTATTATAGTTAACTGTATGTAGTCTGAATTTGATATAATGTGAAAACTTTTAGTCAAAATGCTTCTCACACCTCAGATTTCTTTGTATTTGATCTATTTAAATTTTGCCTCTTAATCTTCTTTTCAGGCGATCTATGTTCTTATGGGAAATGCTGTGCAACCCTTGCTGACTTCCGTGGGTGACGCCATTGAGGCTATCATCATCACTATGCATCAAGAAGATTTTTCTGGGTAATGACTTCCAGCCAAAGGTTTTGCTAACCTTCATAGCATTTGTTTTTCATTCCCACCTCCACCTCTACTCCCTAATTCTCTAGCTTCTAGAACATCTAGAACCTTGTTCCTCTTGTGATGGAGTTGGCCTCCACCCTTATCCTACTTTATTCGTTGTGCACCATTAACTGATTTTTTTCAGTCTTTCTTGTCATCATTTGTCTCCTGTTATTCAGACATGGAACCATTAACATCTGTGGGACTCAGCTTGTTATTAATACTTCAGGACGTTTGGTACCATCTTGTTTTTGCGATTGTATTTTTTCCTTACTTCTCACAAATAGCCTGTACTTGAGCCTTTGGTGTTGGCATGGTATTCCTTGTATAAAATGTCCTGTCTCTAGGCTCTGCTAGTCTGATTCCTACTCTGGCTTTGAGAGCAAGGTCCTGCCCAGCCCTCTGCAAAAAAAAGATTTTCCTTCATCAGGGTCTTAGTGCAGTCTAATGTGGTCATATCACTCCTAAACACTCCACAAACACTGGTATTATTCCATAGCTATTTCATATATGGACTGCTTATCCATATCTATGTGTTTTGAGAATAAAAATCATAGTTCCTAGCTTGGTGTTTACTGAAATCTTTTTAAGTAAAATGGTTTTGACTTAGTGTATTAGAAAACGAGAATTTGAAGCAGTTTGCACATGTTCAAAGTAATTAAAAAAATACTTTAGAACTAAACATTCATATATTTTGTATGTAGATATATATTCTTTATTTCTAGTTTATAGTTAATTTTTATTTTTAATTGCCCTGTTTCTTTACATTCATGTTGTCTAATAGAGTGCCTACTTTACTGAATTTCTAGCCACTGGTCTGTCTGTTTATGGAAAAATTATGTGACTATTGCACTGTCTTTTAGTTTTTCAGATCACTTATTATTTCATTAAGAAAGTATCTTTTGAAAGGTGAAAAGGTAGTCTATTTTTAATAATAATATGAAGCACAGAATGGTAGTGGGTTCTACACAAAAATGCTGTAATATTTGGATACAGGAATATGAAACTACTGATTACCAGTATTTGGAAATAAATGAATTTTGTTCAGAAGTGATCTGAAATGTCCTGGTTAGACCAATCATCATTGCCTCTGAAAAGGAAGCAAAACTGAAGTAATTTTTAAAGGCTTGTTCTAAGAGTGGTTAGATACTTCCTTCAGTAATTGTGTTGATGAGCCACGGCTGGTGCCTGCAGATAACTGATTAGCCATTAAAAGTTGGTTTCCCAAAGAGATGTGTTTTTATTAGTTTGCTTAAATACCAGTGAACCAGATTGGTCCCTTATCTGATAGGTTTCCCCTAGGAGGACCCTAGGTGCTTGATGTGGTGGACAAATACCTCAGAGGAGGGGAGAGCACACACAGACCCCAGAATAATTGGTGCTGCTTCTCAGGCACGCATCTGTTTATAGGCCTTCTGCCTCTGTGTGTGGGCTCTTACTGCAAAGACCCTGACATTTCTGCTCACCTTTCTGCTGCACTTTATCACTTGAGAGCCTGTTACTAAAAACTTTTTACATAACTGGGAAAACTGAGTTTTAGCAATTGCCAGGTAAGGTTTATATTCTAGTAAATTTAAATCAGGCTTCTAATCCACATTGAAAATTGGTGATAACATATTTCAGAATTTTGTCTAGTAGAGCATTTTACTTATATTGACACATGTTTATGAAACTTGTTTTAGTGAATTATTTTTTAATCCTCAAGGAAGTCATATCACCTGGCCAGATTAAAATTCTTAAAGCAGTCCTCCAGAGTACTACCAAGATGATGAGAGTGCTTTTGATAGAGCATGAGAAGGCCTTCCCCACCCCCCTAACATAGCCTTTCAGACTGACAACATCTGAGTAAAGATAGGCCATGAGGTCTGAACCTGGCAAAACCAAGCTCCATGTGGAGGTGGCCATCACCTCCTGTTCCAAGCAGCACTCTGGCCTGTGACACTGCAGTGTCCACCGGGCCCCCGCCATGGCCTTGCCGTAGTTAAGGTGCTGTTTCTTACACCCAAAGAAAAGCTCTTCCTGCCAGAACCTAGCCTGTTTTCTCTATTTCTATCTGCTTTCTGGAAATGCAGGACCTTCGGTTAGCATACCACTTATAATAACCATTGTCGTATTTTAAAATAATTAAGTTCACCTCATTCTCTTGCTCTAGGCGTTTGAATCATGTCTGTTGTTCTTCCCTAAACCTTTGCCAAATTCACTACATCATTCTCAGAATATGATTTATTTTTTGAAAAAGATACAGCATTATATATCCAGTGATCTCATTGGCTCTCTAATTAATATCAGGTGATTTCTAATTTTGGCATAACTCTTCTTTCCTATAAATATTGCACATTCTTTTCATATATTCTTTAAAGAGCAATTATAAACACTTATGAATTATAAATAGTATTTCATGGAGCATCAGCTGGCATCATCTGTTGATCCAAATTAAAGCCTTTCCAAACATCTTCTGGGAGGAAAAAATTGCATACCATGTGTATTGTTACATAACCAGTTCCACAGTCAGAATTCTACTATTGGACTGATTGGATTAAATAGCACAAGAGCAGAGATATTTTTGCCAAGAATTTGTTTGGGGAAGGCAGTGTTTTCCGTTGCTACTGAGTGTAAAATCCTGTTTCAGTATCTGATATTGATTTATTCGCTAACCAGGCAAACCATGTGAGTGGATGGAGAATTTTAAAGCTGGAAGAGTCCTTGAGAGGTCACAGTGCATAAGGCATTCTGTGAATCATCCAAGACAGATGGTTGTTGGTTTCGTTCTTCATAGTCTTTCAGTAAACAGATTCAAACATTCCTTCAGTCATCTTCCTAGCATCCTAAATCAGTCTTTAAAATAGATTTTAACATTGTATGATGCTTCTTAACTCTTAACAAAAATAAACAATGCCTTTTCTACCATTATGGGAAAAAAAATTGCTTAGGAGTGAAATAGCAGACAGAAGGGGAAAGGAAATGTCCAACAGTGCCTTTTCGTGAACTGGCTGTTTTTTTTTTTTTTTTCTTTTGCAGATCATTACCCAGTTCAGGAAAGCCTGATATTCCCTGTTCTCTCTACATGAAGGAGCTTCAAGGTTTCATTGTCAGAGTTATGAGTGACTACTTTAAACACTTTGAATGCTCAGATTTTGTCTTTGACAACACGGAAGCTATTGCCCAAAGAGCCATCGAACTTTTTATCCGCAACGCCAGTCTCATTAGACCTCTTGGTGAAGTTGGGAAAATGCGACTTGCTGCTGATTTTGCACAGGTAAAAAGGGAAAATATTTCAACCTCAGTATTATCCATTTAAATAAAAGACCATCTGTGTATTATTCAGTGTTTTAAAGAATTGAAACATGAAGAAAAGTAAAACTAAATAGGTAAAAAAGGAAAGAATTTAAAGGTACTTGTGTACAAGATATTTTTTTACTTTAACAAAAGAATCGTCGCTCCTCTTTGATAGTTCAAGGTACATCAAGTAGCTCATTCCACAGTAAAGTAGCATTTCCCATTTTTCATCATATGGGACTTTTTCATGGTTTTATTATCCTGTCAGGTCAGTAATGATAAGAATAACTGATTAACCTTGTTGGAAAATAATGAAGAGAATGAAATTTATCCTTCAGAGAGTGGGAAAGGGCAGTCTGCTCTCAAGTAAAGAGGAGCTCCAACACATGTGTGGTCCTCCAGGGTCAGCTCAGCATTCCAGGGCAGGTTCAAATTCGTTTACATGTACAGAGGTCCAGGTAGATTGTTTGATCTTCGTCTGTTAAATAAGAATACCTTTGTTATGCACAGCCAGCCTTAAAGTCATTCCACACTATCTGATGTGAATGAAGTAGAGTCACATTAAAATAGCAGAGTAATAATCAGCTCTTACAGAAAGGTCTTTTTTCCCTTTGTCCTTTAGACAGACTTTTAAAAAGCCTTATAAATAAAGTATCAGAAGCAGATGAGAACTACCTCACAAATCTGCTTTCATTAAAAAAAAAATTAGAAACAAATAATTCGTATTTACATAGCAGGTCAAAGGTGAACTCATTTTTTAAGCCTTTGAAAGCTGTTAGCCCTAGAGCTGTTAGCCCTGCTGGTCTAAACAGTAATCCAGATGGATGATTCCCAGTGGTGTGCCCCATCCTGCCTGTTGATAAAGGCAGACAAGTTATAATGTCCCTCCTCTTCATTCCTGTGCGTATCTGGGATCAAGTCTTGGTTCATCATTCCCGCTCCCAGGAGAGAACGTGTTGGGCTGCGTACACCAGGCAGGGGTTTTAGAGGCTCCTTCACACCCAGCAGTTAGAGCAAGGCACATATTCTGATGTTTCAAGAACCGGGCTGTCTGCACGTTAATTGGTCTAGAGTTAGTCGTTTTCATCCCCAAATGATATGCCCGAGACCACTAAATCAGAGTAAGGAGCCTTCCTTTGTGAAATACGCCTTAAGTAACCTCAGCGTGACAGTACTTACAAATGTCACCTTTGTGTGGCTCCTTTTACCCTTCCCGTTTTTGTCAACTTAGTTCTTAGTTAGGCACCTGTACATTTTGTTGTTACAAGTAAACTTCAGCTTAAAGAGAATTATATGTTGTGTCACACTTGTGGGTATGACAAATTTATTAGGGTTACAGGGGTTACAGGCTGATTATCAAATGAAAGCACAGTGATATACCAAGGCCTGCTCATATTTGTTAAAAACACTGTGAGCTGTACCCCAGTGAGTGTGTGTTCTTCTTTCCCCCATTCCTCCTTCATTTTGTTTTTCTTTCCCTGTCCTCTTCTCTCTCCTGGGCTCTCTCCCCCACCGGTTTATTTGCATTCTGCTCCAGCTGGTTCTTGAGTCACTTTCCTGGAGGCAGCACTTCAAGTCCAATTAGAGTGGCAGCTGAGCAGGAGATGGCCGACATGAGAGTGCTGCGGGAAGAAGGCTTTTTTTTTGTTTGTTTTAATGATATATCCCCTTATGAGTCCCGGGAGCTGGAGAGTGCTATCCTGTGACCCTTGCTGTCGCAGCCGGCACCTGCTTAAAATGCCTAGCTTCCAGGGGCAGGATTGAGCTTCTACCTTCCTTGAACCACACATTCAGAATTTTATTTGGCATTTCCTTCTTTCTGAAGATGTGTTGCCCATGAATCAGACCTTTTTCCAGGTCCCTTCTCTTAAGATAAATGAAATGCATCAATCGTTATTATATACTAACTTATTGTGCACCAAGGCCACCTGTTTTCCATCTCTTACTCAGTGTTAGAGTATGTTTTCCAGCCCTGCAGTGACCCTGGTGGCTGCACCCTCTGTGGGCTGATTCCTTCACTCCTGGACAATGTCCCTGCTTCACAACACCCTGCCCCTCACTGTGCGGCTTCTTCCCAGCCGTGCGGCTCATGGGCAGTGGATGACCGGCACAGGCACTTTGGAAGTTAGTCGTGGGTGTGGCCAGCAGCTTTGGCAAATATTCCAGCTATTGTATCTTCCCCTATATTTTACAAATATTAAAGTGAGTTTGGGGCTTCATTTCATTTAATGTAGTTTCTTACCACAACTACAATTATGTGATATTCTACCTCAGCTTTTGTACTTGGCTGGAAATATTTTTCTGAGGTAAGTCAAAATACTTAGATGGCATTATCCTGATATTTATATTCATGACAGGCATCACCTGGGACTGGAAAGCCTTTTGGCTGCCTCATTACTGAAAGTTCTATCAACTTGTATTCAAAATTAAACAAAACAAAAAAAAGCGGCTATTGGGGGTTTCAAAAAAAGTTCTTGTGATAAAAGTGCCTGCTATTCTGGCATAAATAAGAGAAAGAACTCAGAAGAGAGTAGTTTGGGATTACTGATAATTATTAGTCATCAAGTCCAGTTTGCGAAGGCAGACAGATAATGATATATTTTTAAAGATTTATGTAGGAATCCTAACTTCTCCTCACTGGCACCATTACACAGGTGAAAGAGAAAATATTTTCAGGGAGCCATCTGGTGGGTTCATGATGAGGACCGGGCCCAGCGCATAGCCCCTTAGGAATCAGGTCATGGGCATGAGGTGGTTTCCTCATGGTAATTAATTCCCTGCTGTGACCACATGGTCTCTGGGTTTACACTAATCACACAGCAGTCCTCAAGCACTAGGCTTGTCCAAGCCACTGGGGTTCTGCTGATGCAGAATCTCTCTGGGGACCTGTCCACACTGTCCTTAGAACCACACATGCCCCTCTGCTCCTCAGTTGTGTTTCTTTCCCAGAGAGAAGGATGGTGGTTTTGTTTTGTTTTGTTTTGTTTTTAAACATTAACGTTTTATTTCTTTATTTTGGGCTGTGCTGGGTCTCTGTTGCTGTGCAGGCTTTTCTCTAGCTGTGGTAAATGGGGCTTCTCTTTAGTTGCTGTGCTTCTCATTGCAGTGGCTTCTCTTATTCCAGAGCACAGGCTGTACCGCTTGTGGGCTCAAGAGCTGTGGCTCCCGGGCTCTAGAGCACAGGTTCAGTAGTTGTGGCATGGGCTTAGTTGTTCCGCGGCATGTGGATTCTTCCCAGATCAGGGATCGAGCCTGTGTCTCCTGCACAGGCACACAAATTCTTAACCACCGAGCCACCAGGGAATCCCTAGAGGATGACTTTTGATGTTGGCATCAAATTATTTACTCAGTGGCACTCTGAGCAGTTTCTGTTTATTTCTGGTTCCCTTTAAATATATATTTATATCTCTCTTGCTTTTTGCCTGAAAATTATAAATTGAGGGGGAAAATCTGCAAATAATCAAGATTCTAATTCCTGTTGCCTTTCCTTCTGAACAGTGTCAGGGCAGGAATGCCCAGGAGTATCTGAAGATGCCCTGTGGCTAGCCAGATGTCCGCAGTGGGCATGGAGCAGCTATGTAATTAGTTTACCGTGTCTGCTGCTAACTGTTGCCTCCAAACAGGAGAGCTGGAGAGAGGCAGTTGCAGGTGCTGTTTTGTATTGACAGCTAACTGCAGTCACCTTCTCTAAAAGGAACACTCCGCCCCTTCAGAAGCATGGCCTTTATTGTTTAGTGGAACTCTGGCAGAAGAAAATGGTTTTTAGTACCCTAGGGGTCCTTGATGGTTGAAAAATTTATGTTAAACATTTTGAAATTGTCATATGGCATAGAAATCTCCTGCAGTCATCAAAGATGACACAGCCATTCGAGGTCATATTCTCATACTGTAATTTTCTCCTAGCTGTTTTATTTCACATTCAGTCCTGCTCAAGTGCTAAGGCAAAGGTTGTTTGCTGTAATCTTTGAAAATGATAAAGCCCACTGGGGTAACTAAAAAAAAAATTGACAAATTTCAGTGTGTAAAAAACCATTATAAATACACCTCCACAGAGAAACAGATGGGCATAGGTACATGTTACAAGTCACACTTTTACTTTGTGCTCACTGTAAGATAAGTACCACATTCTGTAACCAGAAAGTCCTATCTAAACTAAATAGGTCCCAAGGAACAAACAGCCCATTGCCCACTGTCTTCAAGAACATTGGCTTGAAACTGCTCTCTTTTGTAATACTGGAAAGAATCTGACTTTTCTTCATCAGATTTCTCTTTTTATTTACTTATTCTTTTGTGTTTAAAAAGTTTGCTGACCGTGTAAGTTTTCTCTCTAGGACATACAGTACACTCTGTGTCTTCTGTATGCTGAGAGAGAAATCAGCCAGTCACGAGTCACCCTCAAGACCATCTGAAGAAAGGAAGCTGCTTTGTAATTCTCCCCTGACACTCAGTTCACACAGTTGATTTCACACTTGTTTGTTGTTTCTCTTAGTAATAATCAATATGTGTGTGCGTCTGTGTTTACACACACAGATCTCTCATAAGCTAGATGAGTGAAGATTATATTATTTAAATAAATATTTATCCTCTTCAATAAATTTGAGAGCTCCTCAGAGGTAAGACTGTCTAATTCATCTTCTTATCTCCATGTCTAGTTTGGTGCCTGATAATTAGTAGGGAGTAAAAAATGTTTCTCAAATGAGTGATTACGTCTCCGTGGCCTTCCAATGACAAGAAGATTTGAATAGTCTTTCAGAAAGATGGCCAGCAAGACAGATACCCCATTTTTCGTTCATATGTTTTTCTTGAAGAAAGATGTTGACTTACCAGGGAGCAGGCTTTTCTCAGAAGTTTTCTAAACTATTCTTTACCAGGGCTCTGTTCATAGCAAGTATAGTGAAATGGCTTACCATCTGCCATATATGCAAAAACTTTGCATATGCACTTGGTAGATAAAGAACAGGTAACCTAAAACTCCAATTAATGACAACATTTCCAATCAAAGGAGGAAAATAAAGAGAAGTAATAGTTGCTGAATTCTTCAGTCAGGAAGCAAATTAATCCACTTAACAATTCAAAAGAGGGAAATTAAAAAAAAATGATAGCAATTGCTGACAATAAGCACTTACTATATGGCATGTACATAGTGCTTTGTGAAATTATCTATTTTGTTTGCATAATTTTATGATGGGTATTATCTGTGTTTGACAGATGAGGAACTTGGAACATAAAGAGGTTAAGCCCAGAGCCACAGAACTAGTCACTGTAGATCAGAAACTGACACACATGTGCTGCCTCCAGGGTCAGTGCTTTTAATCACTTTTCACCAGCCTGGTGAAAACTGTCATCATTTCTGTTTAATAGAAAATGACTTGTGATGCTCCCTTAAAGTACAGACACATAGGCAGTCTTGAAAACATTTTTTTTTTCTGATTTTTCAATGGAGAAAAAAAAATCTAAACCTTCTTCTCATACACAACAAAAACTGCTTTTCTATTCTTGAAGGAATTATCTTATGACCTTTTTAGTAAATAAATGCAAAAGCTATCTAAGTTCTTGCCTTTTAATAAACTTGACATTCAAAACTGCCTTACAGTGCAGATCCAATTAAGTTCACTTCAAGCTACAACTTTCTGTGATCCAAGTGGGTCCCCAGTCATTTCAAGATTCTGATATAAAAAGCTATGGGGTATCTTTTAATATTTCAGATGGAGTTGGCTGTGGGTCCATTCTGCAGAAGAGTATCTGATTTGGGAAAGTCCTATCGAATGCTGAGGTCATTCAGGTGAGGCATAATTCTGTTATCACTGTTAATATAGCCATACCCTATTAGCAGATAAATCCTTTCCTATTCATGTTGATCTGCATGAATTGCCATTATTCAACCATTTTGTGATATACAACAAACAATGGCATTTTCATATGGTTCATCTTGAAAGTTATCCAAACCAGAAATTTGTAATGTTATATTCAATAAGGTGTGTGTGTGTGTGTGTGTGTGTGTGTGTGTGTGTGTGTTGCAGTTCAGTTGCAGTTCACAAGATTGAGCTGTTAAATTTTTTATTATGCTCTTCCTAGGGGAATTTTTTAAAATTCTCCATTCTTACAGAAATATATTGAATAATACCAGACAGTTCATAACTATATAGATGTCTTTTTCTGAAAATTTTATTGGTTCATTTATCATTTCCAACCCAGTCTACTTCTAAAAAGGTTATAGGTTGCATGCCATTAAAAAAAACAAAAACTACTAGATAGAGTATTTGAAGAACCAAGTTTAGTGTTGAAATGCAGAGAATGACTGTAAATGTAGTAGAGACTTTTAAGGTAACCATGGCTAATGCAATTGAGCACAAAATTTGGGATTGAACTTCCTAGAAATCAATTCAAAAAGAAAAATGAGTTAATTCAAACCCATGATCTAAGAATGTATCAGTTTAATAGGAAAATCCTTTTCAGTGCTGAATGTGTAGGTAGACCTTTTACCAACTCAAATTTTAAGGACCATTGAATAGATTACTGTCTAGGTCTTAAGTATCAGATTTTAGAAAATAAAAAGATGTGCATATGGCTGTTTATTCAGTAAGCCAGACTTCCCAAACTTTTCACATCATGGCACACATAGAAAATGTATATGTACAAAAAGATGACCGACCCTGAGAGCCAAGGAGATCAACATAATAGTTATAACTTGTGACTGAAGCATGCCAGATGGGAAGCCTTGATGTCACCTATCCATAATATCCTGGAATGTGATGTTTTTTAATATTTCTTTCTAAAGATAGTAAGAGAGTCCAGGCATGTGGCTTTATATAAACTGACTCAGTACTAGAAACTAGAATAATCAATAAGTAGTATATTCTTTAAAAGGTTGCTTCACTCTCTTATGTTCCCCAAGATCTTCGTAGAAAATTTAGGTATAACAGCACTTGAAACATAAGAACCTAAGGTTGTTGATTGAAAGGGGAGGCTTATCCTTTACTTTGCCTATGTGTACTTGGCAAAGATATTTTTAATGCCAACACAAGAGCCTGAACTTGTATTTTTCTCAAATACCTTATGTGTACAAAGTTGGATTTCAGAAAAAGTGGGGTCACAAGTGTTTCAGATACCTTCTTTGGATTAGCTCAAACCTTTTATAAGTATTTAAATATTTTGGAAGCCTTTGGGTTTGGCACTACCAAATATGGACAAGTTGAAAGTAGCACTGAGCTTACTGATCTTCCAGTCATCTCTATGTACCATTAAAAATAACCTTAATAAAACTCCTATAAAGAGATGGTTGGATGGCATCACTGACTCAATGGACATGAGTTTGGGTAAACTCCGGGAGTTGGTGATGGACGGGGAGGCCTGGCGTGCTGCAGTCCATGGGGTCGCAAAGAGTCGGACACAACTGAGCAACTGAACTGAACTGAAAGTTACTTACTCTGAGTAAGATGGAAACACAACAGTCCCAGTTGGATGATAAGATGCTGCCCTGAGTCACAGAATCTTAGCATGCTAGAGGACATTAACCAACTAGTTATTTTTAAAGGCATGGGAAAAGCTGTGATTTGGGATTTGCTAGTTTAAGATGAGATAAATATTTTTGATAGTCCTGCCTCCCATATTTGGTTGTTTATTCCATGTACGTGTATTAAAACAGTGTTTATCTTCCCACCTGCTAATGCAAGACAACCTTTATCCAGGTACTTGCTGCCCTTTTTTTTTTTTTTTACTTTTTGGCCCTACTGCGCAGCATGTGGGAACTTAATGCCCCAACCAGGAATCGAACCTGTGCCCCCTGCAATGAAAGTGCAGAGTCTTAACTGCTGGATCAGCAAGGAAGTCCCTATTCAAGTGCTTTTAAAGTTGTGTCATAATATGGAGATACATGTTCTGAGGGTTTCACATAAGAACATTTCTTAAGTCATTTAAGATTTTCTGTCAACCCACCCCAGTTTCCACATGAGAAAAAGAATCTTTAAAGGGATGTTTAAAGTTTGAATAGTAACACCTTTTAGTATCTATTTAGGGAATAAAAAATTAATGATTGGTGTATAGTTTTTTTAATCCTTGGTTTTTTATAGCTACCTTCTGTCTTGAGGCAATGGTCAATCTAGATGTGTTTCAAAACTTCAACTCTCACAGTAAGAGAATTTTATGTTCAGTTCAGTTCAGTCGCTCAGTCATGTCCAACTCTTTGCGACCCTATGAATCGCAGCACGCCAGGCCTCCCTGTCCATC
>SJYV01053015.1:0-21559 GCA_006410875.1 Neotragus pygmaeus | reverse complement strand
GACTGAGCAAGTGAACTGAACTGAAACTGAACTGAGGTCAAGTACTGAGTCCAATTCACGTTAATTTTCCCTTAAGGTCAGTCAAATTTCCTGGACCCAGGAGGAACCTACACACATCATCTGAATGAATGACTAACCAAATGAGTGCATCTCCTCTGGACCCTCTGGGTTCCTGGGGGAAATGCAAATGCTGCCTTGCAGGTCTGCTTCAGAGGCTTCTGTGTCTTCTAAATACATCAAGTCTGGACTTATGGTAGATTTCAGTCACCCACTTAAAAATAACAATTTATTTATTGTGAGTTCACTAAAAATTTTAAAACCTTTTAAAAAATTCAGTAAAGAAAGAAGTGGACCACAATGACCAGGGATGAAGCAGACCTTAATAACAGTGAACCTACAATTTCCAATATTCTTGTCAGTGAACACAAACTCTGAGTGCCCAGAAGGAAAACAATAACAGCAAAATCCACTCCCTAAAGTTGCAATCTGTCTTTACAAGGTCAGTACCAAGTGAGTACAACCTTCGGCTGTCTGGTCAAGGTTGAGGGAGTCGGATTTATTTGTTAAGGGTCCCACATGGTTTCGTAGAAAATTGTCTCCATCATGGTGCCCGTATGCCTCAGAACAAGAGCTATTCAGGGCAGAGGAGTGAAAGCCTTCCCTCTGGTGTGGTGGGAAAACTGCACATTCGCTGAGTTGGAGGATCACTCATCACGAGGATGGGTCCTACATGGCTCTGCTGTTTTGGGCTGCAGATCTGAAGAAATAAAAGGAGCAAAGGTATGGTGCTCTGAGAGGAGCACTGGGCTAGGAGTCCTGAGACTGTGGGTGATGGCTCTGCCCCTAGGTGTCTGATTTTATGAAAAGTATTGGACTTCTTTGAGTCTCTTTTTTCCACCTGGAAAACAGAGGGTTTGGGCTAGGTTGGAGAACCACTTGGCAATGGTATACTACAGCATACTTCTAAAAACACCAATACCCAGGCTCATTCCCAGAGAGGGACCAGTCTGTATAGGATGAGGCCCAGGCACCCATGATTTTAAAGTTGAGAACCACTGGGCTACAGCACTATCCATTTCAGTTGTAACACTCTTTGATTCTATAGGAATCTTTCTAGAAACCAGTAAGCTTCCTTTTTCATCATACGGGATCAATCTGAGAGAAGAATCTGGCAGAGACCCAAGTGATCTCTTTGAGTGAAAAGACTGCCAGTGTATTTTTCATCTCACCATGGTCTATAAACCTATAATCTTCGCAATAAGGCATCTTAGGGGGTTGGTTCCATGTCTCTGTCCCTGGTCATCCCAACCACATAGAGACCTTACTAACATAGGGTTTAAGGGGCTTCCCCAGTAGCTCAGTGACAAAGAGCCTGCCTGCCAATGTGGAAGACCTGGGTTCGATCCCTAATCCAAGAAGATCCCACACGCCATAGAGCAACTAAGACCGTGAGCCGCAACTACTGAACCTGTGGTCTAGAGCCCAGGAGCCGCAACTACTAGGCCCATGGGCCCCAAGCACTGGAGCCTGTGTGCGCTGGAACCCTGTTCCCCAAAAAGACAAGCCCCTGCAATGAGAAGCCCATACACAACTGGAGAGAAGCCTCCAGTGGCCGCACCTAGAGAAAGCCCACGCAGCAATGAAGACCCAGCAGGTTAATTAACAAATAAGTCATTTTTTTAAGTTGAAAACAGGATTTAGCCAAGAGAATGGGGTAGGAGTTGGCACCAATGAATNTTTTTGAGAGAGAAGTTATAGGCATTTAGGGGATTTTAAAACTTCCATTTCACATGAGCTCATTAGTGTCTTTTTTTGGCCTGTCACTAGTTAGGGCAGTGGTTCTCAAATTTCAGTGGGAATTTCTTAGAAAGCTTGTTAGAAATGACAGAACCCCAGGCTTTACAACCCTCAATCTGGAATAGAATCCAGGAAATTCAATTTAAAGCATGTATAATAGGCAGTCACATGTTGAGAAGCACTACTTCAGGAGAAGGCTTCCAGATGTAAGCCTGCCTTGACAGAGTAATTAAGGGAAGGCCCACAATCTCAATTTTATAGAATTACATTTTTGTTTCTACAATGCTTTTTGTTGAATGCAAAAACCAAATATAATAGTATTTTTAGGCCATCAGAGGACTTTTCCTTTAAGTACACTCACAAATCAGAAGAGAAACCTCTCTCAGCAAAGTGTTTTCCTGGTTTTGGTTCAAAGCATATGGTCACCTTTCAAGGGTAAACTTTAGCATGCCATTTGTTCAGATGCGGCAGTAATTGCTAACTCTCCAAATGCCAAGTGTGGGGCTGCTTAAGGCCTTGAACAATCCGGGCCTGCCACAGAAAGACTCTGGCACTTGGAGTATTTTCAATATTTTAAAATTCCTGTGCTGTTCTTTGCTGAATAGGTTTGCTTTTTCTAGCAATGGGATCTCTCCTTGTGAATTAGGACAAATTAGCCTGTGCTCACTGTGCACTTGCTGGAGGGTCTACTTTGGGGCTCTGCCCCTTTCCTAGCAGAGCTGGGCACTCCCACTGCAGAAGTGGGGGCAGAGAGTTGCCTTTGGAGATGGACTAGAGGCAGGTAGGTGGCCAGTCTTGGCAAATGAGGGAAAGGGATGGAAGCCAGGACGCTGAAGACAACCTTGACCTTTTGGGCTGGTCCCAGACAGGTTTAAACATTTCAGCTTTCAAGATGTGGAGACAGAGAATGGGGATCTTTGTTTGGAAAGGCTCCTGGCACAGCAATATCAGGAGTATCCAAGAGAAAACAGGCGAAGATGTGAAAAGGGAAATGGTGTCAAATTAGTAGAAGAAAAGGGGCTGAAGAGATGATGTCAGAGCATGGGCATCAGAGGGAGGCAAGCAAATGTGGTTTTGAGAGAAAATTCTGGTGCTAAAGAGGTTTGGGTTTGAATCAGCGCTCTGCCACCTGCTAGCTGTGTTTCCTTGGAAAGGATACTTCACCTTTCTAAATCTTAATTTCTGTAAAATAAGGGAAGAATATCACTTACTTATAAATTCTTATGTGGGTGGTGGTAGTGGTTTAGTCGCTGAGTTGTATCTGACTCTTGCTACCTCATGGACTCTGTAGCCCACCAGGCTCCTCTGTCCATGGAATTCTCCAGGCAAGAATACTGGAGTGGGTTTCCGTTTCCTTCTCCTGGGGATCTTCCCAAACCAGGGATCGAACCTGCATCTCCTGCATTGCAGACAGATTCTTTACCACTGAGCCACCAGGGAAGCCCCAAATTCTTGTGTAGATTGAAGTAATTCATACGAAGGGCTTAACAGGGCTTATCTGGCATGCATTACTGTGGATTGACTGCTAACTGTTATAACCATAAACCACCTTCACCTTCTTGATTTTGCATAAAATTGTTAGGAACTGCCTTCCCAACTTGGTGTACAAGCAAAGTCACCTTGTTTGAAATTTCCAAGCACCCACAGTCCTGTCTTCTAGCCGGAAATCCAGTATCTTCCACTCAAGATGTCTTTTCCCTTGAATTTTCTACTAATAACCTCAGAGGTTTACTCAGTCCAAACGTACAGTCTTGCCTCCAAATGCTTAGCAGAGAACTCTAGAGTGTTATTGGTCCAATGATGATGTTGCTGCCCCTGTTTCTGTTGCCATCATATGGTGTCACAGTTGAAAAACGTCTCAAATAGTTGTGATCATTGCCATAGCAATGCCTTCATTGGTTTAGAACTCTTTGTGGTAGATTGTCTTTACCCTTCTTGTGAAAGGGTTGTATTTTTCACTTTGCTGATGTCCAGCTTGGCCTTATGACTTGCTTTGGCCAATGAAACAAAAGTAACACATGCTGCTTCCAATCAGAAACTTCAAGAGCCATCACTCCCTGTCTTTTTCTTTTGCCACAAAATTGGCAATGTGGGGTTGCTTCTTTAGTTTGAGTCCTGGAGTGAAGAGTTCACGGAGAAGAGTCAAACCACAGCCAGAATGCAATATGACTAAGACATAAACCTTTACTGTTGTAAGCTGCTGAGAATTTGGAGTTTTTTGTTACTATAGTATAACCTTCTCTAACTGACTGATATATCCTCTTGAGTCACAGGAGTGGCTCTTATTCAGGTTCTGAGGTTATAGCATTTTTGAAAAGACTTATTTATTTGGCTGTGCCAGGTCTTAGTTGTGGCACTTGGGGTCTTCAGTCTTCATTGTGCATGCAGACTCTTAGTTGTAGCATGGGGGATCTAGTTCCCTGACCAGGGATTGAACCTAGTCCCTCTGCATTGGGAGTGCAGAGTCTTAGCCATTGGACCACCGGGGAAGTCCCCTAAACTTATAGTTCTTTTAGTTCATACGTTTGACTCAGGCTTTACACCCAAAGCACACCATTACATCAGGGTGGCTTGGTTGAGAGGGGCCTGCAGCCTCAGTTACAAGCTCCACCATCCCCAACCCCCTTCCTCTGTAACTACTGAGGCTCTTATCACAGGTCCCAGCCCAGACCCTCACGGTGTGTGCCCCTCTGGGGCCCTTGGTATCATTTTCTGCTCACAGATTCCAACTGGGGCCCTCCCAATACATCAATGAGATTATAATAATATTCCTGCAAAAAGAAAGGGTTAGGGGCTCAATGCCCTTGCTTCCTATGCAGATTTACCATGGTGGCCATATCACAGATGTTTGGGAGAGATAGTCTTTGTCAGACTACAGGAGTTTGTTACATCTCTTTCCTGTGTACAAGTGCTTATTTGCCTTGTATTAGTTAGAGGAGGTCACTCAGTTGATTTACCCCCATAGTAGATACAGTCTACCCCAATGTAGTTTGCTAGTCCCACTTCTAATGACAGCAAAAATTATAGGGTTTTTTTTTTTTAAGTCCACATTAGCAGCCCCTCTGTTATATGTAGGTGTTATATGGAGGTCTTAGTGAGAGGGCCTGAGGGCAAAGCGAAGAGGTAAATGATTCATAAAGAGGCAACATCATTTGTTCTACCCCATTCTCCTTTTTCTCCCTCTAAAAACTCCAAAAAATAAGATAAAACTCTGAGAGTTCAAAGAATTATTCTAATGCAAAGTCGAAGGCACTATCACTCAGGCTTCCATATCAACACAACTAGAAAAGGTATGTGAAGGGCCTATGGCCAGCAATGGATCTACTTTTTTGTTTTGGCTGTGCTGGGTCTTTGTTGCTGTGCAGGCTTTCCCTAGTTGCAGCGAGCAGGGGTTATTCTTTAGTTGCGGTGTGGGGCTTCTCATTGCAGTGGTTTCTCTTGTTGTGGAGGACAGGCTCTAGGCACACGGTTCAGTAGTTGTGGCTCATGGGCTTAGTTTCTCCATGGCACATGGGATCTTCCAGGACCAAGGATTGAACCCGTGTCCCCTGTATTGGCAGGCAAATTCTTAACCACTGGACCATCAGGGAAGTCCAGCAATGAGTCTTTTAAGCATGAAGGAGGAGGAGGGAAGACCTAGCCAGGCTCAGGGAGAGGAGCTCTCAATACAGGGAGTAGAGAGACCTTTCAGTCACTGTTGTCTGGTCTCCCTCTGCCAGTGGGTGTAAGCAACAGAATGGCATTTTAGAAGTGTCTTTCTGGCTACCGAGGTGGCGGGGGGTGGGGGGACTGGATTGGATTGGACAAAGGCAAGAGTAAAGGCAAGCAGACTCATTAGCAGGAAGTAGAAAAGACACATGTTTATTGAATGAATGAATGAAGAAACAAATAGTAAGCCATGGATTTTAAGCTGTGACTTTGAGTCCCTGAACATGCATGTGCTAAGTTGTTTCAGTCATGTCTGACTCTTTGTAACCCCATGGACTGCAGCCCACCAGGCTCTTCTATCCATGGGATTCTCAAAGCAAGGATGCTGGAGTGAGTTGCCATGCCTTCCTCCAGGGAATGTTCCCAACCTTGGGATAGAACCCATGTCTCTTACATCTCTTGCATTGGCAGGCATGTTCTTTACCACTAGCACCACTGGGAAGACCTTTCCATCCCTACTTTTGGCCAAAGGCCATTCTCTGCAGTGTGTATCATGTTCCCTAAGGGCTATGGCAGGTCTTCAGACTTCTGGAAGAGTAAAACTCTTCCCTTACTGCTGTCCTCCACTGACTCTACAGATCCCCACTCTCTCCCTTCCTGGCAGGTCCCTTGGACGGTAGCCCCTGAGATCCTCTCCTATTTTTCTTTGAGCAATTTGGAGTTTTGGGAGCTTGACCATAAGCTGGCATAAAGTCTGGTTCTAGGCTTTGGCATGTTCCCCCTTCTTCACCTCTCATAGTTCTGAGCTGTGGCTTACTTAATAGCAGGTACCACCTTTTCTCCCTGCTTATTTAACTTATATGCAGAGTACATCATGAGAAACGCTGGACTGGAAGAAACACAAGCTNAAAGGAGATCAGTCCTGGGTGTTCATTGGAAGGACTGATGTTGAAGCTGAAACGCCAATACTTTGGCCACCTCATGCGAAGAGTTGGCTCATTGGAAAAGACCCTGATGCTGGGAGGGATTGGGGGCAGGAGCAGAAGGGGACGACAGAGGATGAGATGGCTGGATGGCATCACCGACTCGATGGACGTGAATTTGAGTGAACTCCGGGAGTTGGTGATGGACAGGGAGGCCTGGCGTGCTGCGATTCATGGGGTCGCAAAGTCGGACACGACTGAGCGACTGAACTGAACTGACTAACGAAGACAATTTAGCGAAAGCAGCTAATACTTTTCTGTGCGCCAATCCCTGCTTTAGGAGGCCCGTTGGTTGCTAGATAATGTTTCCGTATCCACCGCACAAAGGAGGAAACTGATCCCCGACCCGCTGCTCGTCCGCACTCACCTTCTTGAGCTGCTGCTGCTGCACGATGCGTGCCTTCTTGGGTGCGATAACGCGACCTGGGGAGAAACGCGCTCTCGTGAGGCTGGAGAATATCGGGCCCACCTCACCCCCGAGTCCCCCGCCCGCTTCTCACCGCCTTTCCTCGGGCCCCGGTTCCGCGCCGAGGCCGCCGCCGCCGCCTTGATCTTCGCTGGCCTCTGCGCCTGGAACTTGCGCTGCCCCTGCGCCATGATCAGGCACGCATCGGAAGAGGCGGAAGTCGCAGAAGGAAGTCGCAGGGCACGATGGGATACAGTGGGGCTGAAGGGCGCGATGACTGACGGGATACAACGTGGCAAAGTTCAAGGGACGATCACAGTGGTAGTTGATCATAGCCAGCGTTTGGCAAACATTTCGAAGTAAGGGTTATGATGATAGCCTAACATTTATTGGTCACTTGTTTTGTAAATTTAAACTCTTTATGTTTTTTGTTAGTAAAATTCAGTTTACCTAAAAAAAAAAAAAAAAAAAAGTTAATGGTGCCCCACACTTCAGTGGGCTTCCCTGATGTCTCAGAGGGTAAAGAATCCACCTACAACGTGGGAGACCTGGGTTCGATCCCTGGGTTGGGAAGATCCCCTGGAGAAGGGAATGGCAACCCACTCCAGGATTCTTCTCTGGAGAATCCTATGGACAGAGGAGCCTGGTGGGCTACAGTCCATGGGATGACAAAGAGTCAGACACGACTGAGTGACTAAGCACACCAAACGTCAGTAACCATGACAAAAATATTTTCAACATTCANCAACCCACTCCAGGATTCTTCTCTGGAGAATCCTATGGACAGAGGAGCCTGGTGGGCTACAGTCCATGGGATGACAAAGAGTCAGACACGACTGAGTGACTAAGCACACCAAACGTCAGTAACCATGACAAAAATATTTTCAACATTCAAAAATAAGATTTTAATATTAAAAAAATCAAATTGTCCACTACAGCCTGTGGACTGGCTGTCTGATGCTGTAAATAAATGTTACTGGTATGAACACTGGTTATCAAAACTTAGAGAAAAGTCAGGATAGGCAAGGTCAGGGTTTCATTTTATTGAATAGCTTGATATTTTGTTCATCATGGAGGTCTCTCTCTTTTTTTTTTGGCATTGATTTTTCTGTTCTTTTTTTGGGGGGGTGGGGGTGGGGCACACTATGAGGCACATGGGATGTTAGTTCCTTGACCAGGGATGGAACCTGTGCCTTCTGTATTGGAAGGGCAGAATCCTAACCACTGAGCAGGGAGTGGGAAGTCCCAATTTTTGGGGGGTTGTGCCACTGGCATGCCGGATCTTAGTTCCCCAGTTGTGCCCACTGCAGCAGAAGGGCAGCGTTCTAATCATTGGACCACCAGGAAATTCCCTACATTAACTTTGATTAAAAAAAAATACATGAAGCTGTTATTTATCTTGATTGAAAGTAAAAGTGACTCAGTTGTGTCTGACTCTTTGTGACCCCATGGACTATACAGTCCATGGAATTCTCTAGGCCAGAATACTGGAATGGGTAGCCTTTCACTTCTCCTGGGTATCTTCCCAACCCAGGTCTCCTGCATTTCGGGCGGATTCTTTACCAGCTGAGCCACAAGGGAAGCCCAAGAAAACTGGAGTGGGTAGCCTATCCCTTCTCCAGGAGATCTCCTGTCCGAAGAATTGAACTGGGGTCTCCTGCATTGCAGGTGGATTCTTTACCAACTGAGCTATCAGGGAAGCCATTTATCTTGATTACTGAGCTTCTTATGACATCCTTTAAAATGGAGGTGTCACCTTCATTTCAGCCCTGAGAGCAATTTAAGAGGGAGGTACCAGTATCATCTGCACTTTATAAATGAGGAAAAGAAAGTATGGGAGAGACGAAGTGATGTGGCCAAGATCACACTGCAGAAAAAGAGGTGGAGCTGGGATATGAACTCAGGCAGCTGGGCTCCAGATGCTGGCCTCTCAAGAGCCACACGCAGGCTCTTCCCGTATCCTGCCTGATGTCCCTGCTCTGGGAAGTACTGTGGTTGTGGGAAGAAGGTCAGTGGTTGTGCAGAACATACATTAAGTTTATTATAAAAATAATGGGGATATGGAGAGCACATAGAAGCTACGGAGAGCTAGGCTGGTTATTTCTGGGGTCCATCTAGGGTGTTCCACTCAGGAGATGGTGCCACTAAGGGCTGCTTGGAGCTCCTCGGGGGCAAAGACGCCCAGCTCTGTGATGATGCCGCCAGTGATGAGGTCGTGGGGGGTGACATCAAAGGCAGGATTCCAAACTCCAATTCCTGCAGGGAAGAGGAGAAGCAAGAAGGCAGGTATTTGGTCAATGGATGTACTTAAGCTATTGTCACATGTCTCCCTCACGGTGGTTCTAGGGGTTGGGGAATCCTTGAGAATCTGGGGATCCTTACCCCCAAAATACACAAATGCATGGGTTTTGACACCCAGTTATAAGTTTAGACACCCTGACATTCCCAGATTGTTGCTAAGAAGGCTTCAGAGTCTTATACACATCTACCCCACTTGTGCCTGCTCCAAGAATCTCTTTAGGAACCTCCAAGAGTCCACCCCAGGGCCTTTGCATGGACTATGCTCTCTGCCTGGATGCTTTCCCTCAGATATGCATATGATTTAATGTTTCATTTCCTTTCAGGTCTTTGCTCAAATGTCACCTTCTCAGTGAGAACTTCACTAATAATCCTATTTAACCCACTCTCTGAAGAGACACTTCCCGTATCCTTCTGTGCCTCGTTTATTTATCCCCTTCTGAAAACATACATTGGAATTTTACTCTTTGTCTCATCTGTCATTTGTCTCCCCACTGGACTGTCAGCCCCACGAGAGTAGGGACTTGTATGTCTTTTTTTTTTCTTGGTCGTGCCAAGAGGCATGAGGGATCTCAGTTCCCAGACCAGGGATCAAACCCAAGCCCTCTGCTATGGAAGCATCATGTCTTAGCCACTGGACTGCCAGGGAAGTCCCACTTTTAGGTCTTTCTTCACTCCTGTATCCCTGGCCCCTAGCATGGCAGCTGGCATTGATCAGGCACTCAAAATACCTGGTAAATGAATAATAACCTCTTACACAAGAGGCTGCAAACTGTTTTCTTGGTCTCAATTATTTTTTTAAGACCACCGAATTATCAGTCAGCTTTCAAAAAATCCCCTGGCGAAGGGAATGGCNACTCAAAATACCTGGTAAATGAATAATAACCTCTTACACAAGAGGCTGCAAACTGTTTTCTTGGTCTCAATTATTTTTTTAAGACCACCGAATTATCAGTCAGCTTTCAAAAAATCCCCTGGCGAAGGGAATGGCTACCCACTCCAGTATTTTTGCCTAAAAACTCATGGCCAGAGGAGCCTGGTGGGCTACAGTTCACGACATCGCAGAGTTGGATACGACTGAGCAACTAACACTTTCAGTTTTCAAAATGTGGGAGATTTTACCCATATAACATATGTTTAGGCTTCTCTGGGTAAGGCTTCTCTTACCTGGGGCCTACATTCCTGTGACCCTTGGCCACAGCTGAGTACTGGGGTCGCTGGATTGCACCTGGTCCGTGTCACCCAGCTTTCTTGGAGGGAAAAGCAGGATGAGTTGTCAATTCCGCTTTCCATGGTCTTGTGGATTTTGACCAGTGCTAAATAATTAAGCCCCTAGGAAGGCAGGGGCATCAAAAATCACTGAGAAAAATTTTTTTCAGAATTAATGTATCTATTTTTATTTATTTACTTTTCNGATGAGTTGTCAATTCCGCTTTCCATGGTCTTGTGGATTTTGACCAGTGCTAAATAATTAAGCCCCTAGGAAGGCAGGGGCATCAAAAATCACTGAGAAAAATTTTTTTCAGAATTAATGTATCTATTTTTATTTATTTACTTTTCAGTCTTTTCCATTATGGTTTATTACAGGGTGTCGGATATAGTTCCCTGTGCTATACAGTAGGACCTTGTTGTTAACCCGTTGTATATATAATAGTTTGCTAATGTGTCCTATTTTTAGAAAGCTGTAAGGAGTCCCAGCAGAAAACAAGAGAATATTAGGACTTCCCTCCACTTCGCTGTACAGTATTGTTTTACACTCATTCCNGCTTATGGAGTCTGGCTCCCTCTGTTAGCAAAATAGAATAAGCCCGAAGTTTTTTTCTAAAGACCAAGTCTAGTGAAACCCATTACTGTCCAGCTCCAAATGCAGAGAGAAAGTACAGCAGGTGAGTGTGTTTGCTGTGACTGGGATGACGGGTTTGCCAGATGGTTCGTGGATGGTAGTGCTTGGACAATTGGCGTAGAAAGGAGCTTGTTGAATGGATGTCTTAAGGGACAGACCCATCCTGTGTCACTGTTGGCAGTGACGTTTGTACTACCCACAACCTCTGAGCTGTCACCAACCCCTATGGGCTGCTGGGATCCTACTGCAGGTTCTTCTCCCCCAACAGCTCCCCTCCATCCCATCACTGCAGACTGGAGTACAGGGATTGTGTTTCCCCGGAAGCAGCCCTCGGTCACTGACATGTGAGAACTGGGGTATAAGTGCCCCAGTGGGCATAACTCAGACATGTTTTATACAAGCTCCTAACAGTCTTCGAGGCTAGCATCCTCATTGCCCACAAGGGCAGCTTGCTCAGCAGTGTATCCTTGATTGGCTTCTTGCCTTCTGGCCCCATTTCCCCTCCCCACCTCAGATGCTTCCTGGATCCTCTCACAAATAAGGTTCTGGTAATCAAACCCTTGTCTGGGGTCAGCTTCTAGAGAATCCCATCTAAGAAAGCCCAATATGAGGGTATTGGTAAAAAGGCAAGGTGAGCTTGTTTCTGAAGAATTTTCCCCAAAGAGGATTAGAAAATGGCATAAAGAAGTTGGTCTAGTGAATAGATGGATGGGGGTTATAGAATATTAACTTCCTGATCCAAATGTACCCGCAGAGCTTCCCTGGTGGTGTAATGGATGAGAGTCCACCTGCCAGTGCAGGGGATGCAGNGTAACTGTTTACCAAGTACCTTCCAGGCACTCCCCTTTCTCTTTAGTTCTTACAGTCCCATAAGAAGTGGAGGCCACTATCATCCTCTAAATGAGACAGCTGAGACTTTCAAAAATCCAGTGGCTTGGCTCAAAGATCTAGGAAGTGGTACGAGCAGCCAGGCTCATTCTAGGCACATCAGATACCGGGTTCATTTGCTAAAGACATCTTCCACTTTCACCAAATCAACCCAATGAGACTCCTGAAAAGCTTCTGAGTCTTCTGTTCAGCTGGAGAGGATCAGATAAGATGGATGTATAGGACAGTGATCAACCAACTGATCAACTTACATATGACCAGATTCCAGAGTGTTAAGAAAGCAGCTATGGCATTTCAGTGTCTCTTTCCAAATCTAGACTCCACTCCACTTTCCACTTTAGAGACTTTTGGGCAAGACAGCTTATTTCTGGTGCCTCAGTTTCCCCACTGTAACACTGATGATAACAGTCATGAGCACTGCACTGGTGTGACTGGGAGGACGCAGACACCACAAGACTTTGGACCACCCACAGATTCCAGGCTCATCGACTAAGTCAACCTCAGTGATTCAAGCCCCACCATCTCTGGATGTCTCATCCTGCTTCTCCCCGCGGTAATACCGGAATCATCACACAGATACCCTGCTTTTGCTCTGGGGATGTTTCAGATTATGAAGACTGATGCCTTGATAAATGTTTTATAGGACATTTCCTCTCGCACTGTGAATGTTCTCCCATAAATAATTAAACTAAACTGGTTACTGAAAGAAACGATCAAAACCCACAGCGGGAGGGCAGTAGGGACTTTGTCCCGACAGTCTGTCCAGCCACTTACCGATTCCCTCTGGGGCCCAGGGGGATACAGAGAGGAGCACAGACCCCACTGTGAGGAGCCTGCACACTGGAGATGTAAAGGGAACGGGTCCGAGGGTCAACACAGGGCTCAAACTGAGACAGACATGAAGACTGACAGGCAAGAAGACAGCTAGACAGACTTCCTTTGAGAGCGGCCCCTGTGGGACCGATGCAATGCCCAGGTGGGAGCAAAGCAACGAGGTGGTGGCTTGGCTAGGTCAAAGGTCTAGGAAGCGGCAGAGGCAGGAGACAAACGCAGGAGATACAACATATGAGACGAAAGCAACCGGGCAGCAGGGGGCTTCCCTGGAGGACAGGACTCCGCCTGCCAGCGCAAGGGACGACGCGATCGCTCCCTGGTCGGGCAAGATTCCACATGCAGTGGAGCAGCTAAGCCCATGCTCACAACTTCTGAGCCTGCAAGCCCTAAGTACTGAGCCTATGCGCCGCCACTAGGAAGCCCACACGGGCCACACACCGCAACTACTGAAGCCCGCGCACTAGTCTGGGCGCAGCAGCAAGAGAAGCCCACACAATGAGAAGCCCGCAACAAAGACTAGCCCTGACTCGCTGCAACCAAAGCAAGCCCACGCGGAGCAACGCTATGGCACAGAATCCCCTCACCCAAACAGGGGCCTTTAGTTCTGTTCAAGAACGCTCATTTCTTGGACATTTCTCTCCTGGGCCCAGACCACTACTCACCTTTCCTGGAATTCACCGAGGATACGCTGAATCCCTTGAGGAAGCTTTTGCATATGCTTGTCTATGTATCCATGCCCCTGGTTGGGGGGCGGGGGGTAATATTTCCTCACGGGGAAAGCCTTCCTCTCACTGCTAACAGGCCCTTTTCTCCAACAATATTGCAATAAGACCATGCTCACGGGCCCTAACTGGACTGTTCTAATGAAGTGGGCATTAAAGCACATTTAAGAATAAACGGAGTCTTCTTAGGGTCTAGCTCAGAGAATGAAGAGTCAAGGCAAGGAGCTAGCAAGTGGTCTTGGCGAATGTATAAATGCTTGCACCAGGAGATAGGAATCAGCTGTAACTGGGTTGGTAGGCTTGTGAGCAGTTTGTTGGCCTTTAGTCTTAATTAACAAACTCCTTCCCTTCCTCCAACTCCCTGCTCCATCCACTGTATGGATAAACTCTAGCTCACCCAAGGACAAGCTTATTGCTAATGTTACATGGAGGAGGCCCTGTCATTCTGAAGACAGCTCTACTCAAACTTAAAAAACAATCTAGGGTGGTAGGGCAGTGGGGAGGGGAGGGAGTTATAAAGCATTCCTAATAGGCTATGAGCAAAACCCATTGTCCTCCCCACCCCTAAACGTGAACTTCCTTCATAGACTCCAAGAGGGAAAAAAAGGTTACGCCAGAGACCAAAAGGAAGCAGCAGGATTTGCTTGGTATCTAAATGTATCCATTTCCCACATCTTCTTTCCCCTAACAGTTCATGTCTTATTTCTCTTCCTGTCCTTGATTCCCATACAAAGGTGATTGGGGGGAATTCTCCTTTTGCATTTTCACAGAGCAACATTTCAGGGTAGCTATTTCGTGACATTTCAAGAGGAAAAGGCTAATTAAGCCAGACCAAACCTCCCCCAACCCCCACCCCTAAAAGGCAGAAACCTGCAAACCAACACACTTCAGAGTCTCTAACTTCGCAGTTATTCCACTTGGGAACAGTTTCCTTTTTTATTTCATGCTTCTAAGTTCAGGTGGGCGTCTCCTGATCTTTGTTTGTGTTTAAGATGACACCTTTGCAATAATCATCAGAGGCATTTCTGCATCCACGTCTTTTCTGGGGAAAGATGAACTCTGGGTTTCCCTGGACCCCACAGTGAAATGCTGAAGCTAAAATGCCGCTGGCGTTTCATGGTTCTTTTCCAGTCACTCCTACCCCTGGCCCTTCCTGCCTTCTGAATTCTGCAAGTCTTAATAACCCTATTTCGTGCACAAGCTGAAGAAAAGAGGCAAAGCTGCTTCCTAGCGGTCTCAGTGCCTCTAACACTGTGCTGGGCACACGGTCGGCACTGGATGAATAGCTGTTGATTGACTTCTTGATTGATTGGCCCGATTAGAATACAAAGCCTTAGCTCTCCCGCATATTGAATCATATACTCTTTCCCAGAAAAAAAAAGAAAGAAAGAAAGAAATGGTACAGTGACTCTGCTAGGAAGCTTTCTCTCAACATCATCATCCCTCCAATCCACCTCAAAATACTAGATCTGTCTTCCCACCAGCTGATTCAAACCTTTGCCTGCAAGAGTGTATTTATTCATTAATGAACACTTGTGGAAGACAACGAGGGATAGTCCAAAATGACCAAACACATAAGTCAGAGTAGATACCTCACACTCATCTAATAATCTCAGGAACAGATATAAAATTACATGATGA
The DNA here is from genome assembly GCA_006410875.1 of Neotragus pygmaeus. Lineage (NCBI taxonomy): Eukaryota > Metazoa > Chordata > Mammalia > Artiodactyla > Bovidae > Neotragus > Neotragus pygmaeus. Next base: position 6,499 of record SJYV01053015.1, on the reverse strand, counting down.
TAAGAATTCTAAAGTGCTGCAAGGATATTCAAAGAGGGAACACAGATTCCCTATTCTAGGGAAGATTACCTGGGAAAGCACCAGATGAGCAAGCCCTAGAGGATGAAAAGAGGTAACCTGGGAAAAAGGGTGGAGTGGGAGCAGAGACCTCGGCTCCAGACCTCCACTTTGAGACTGTGTCACTCCTCCCAAACTTCCATGACCCATGAGGAAGGCAGGGCATCTGGCTTACCCTGCAATTGGAAGCGAACGCTTACCCTCCATGACCCAACTAATAAATGCAGCAGCATCCAGAAGCAAGTCTGTCCAGCTCCTATTGCAGTGTTCATGGGATGAACATGCCACAGTAGAAACACCTGGTATTTGTTCCCATTTTATGTTTGGAAAGGTGATATTTAATTGTAGAAAATAACTTGGCCAGATGAGTTCAAATAAAAAAAATTAAAATTATCTGGTACCCAGAGACAGTTACTAAAAAATGTGTGTTTCTTTAGAGAATTTTTTCTAGGGATGGATATAGATATCAAAGTCAAGCTCATATTTTATAGAAAGAAATCTTTTTCAAATTTTACCTAAATACATTTATATCTATATTTATCTAACTATATCCATGTTATCAAATACTCTTTAAAAAAATGTTTTNTCTGTGCGACCCCATGGACTGCAGCCTACCAGGCTCCTCCGTCCATGGGATTTTCCAGGCAAGAGTACTGGAGTGGGTTGCCATTGCCTTCTCCTGTAACTACATAGTGATATGTATCCTTAAAACCAGGGTTTTCCACCTTTTGCACTACAGACATGTGGGGAGGATGATTCTTTGCTGTGCGGGGGTGCCCTGAGTCTGGAGTGCTGTTAACAGCATCTCTGGCCCTCGGCCCCACCTCTGGGATGCCAGGAGTGATCCCCTTAATACTCCCCATTCCTGATGGAACACAAAATGATTCTAACTGCCTGAAGGCATTCCAAGTTTCAAGGTGGGGATTGTTGACTGAACTTTACCATTCATTCTTTCCCCTCTGGGAGTCTAGTTGACACTAATAAACACAGGGAATTGAGCCAAAATGGAATCAAAGTCATCAGCTTTATTAACTGCACAAGTTGAGGCATCCAGACCCCACATGAGCCTGCACTAGTTTCACTCATCCAAATCAACCTAAGATGTTGGGACTGGAAGAAGGAGCCTGACTTGGTCTCTGAGGCAGGAAACAAGGCTGCCAACCATGTGGGAGCAGGTCCGAGAGGCTAAGAAAGGGGAAGGCTCTGTGTCAGGGTTTTGAGGCAGAATGGCCCCATCACCTTCTGTGCCACTGGCTTCTGTGACATAAGCCAGTCTCTCCAGGGTAAAGGGTTGGTGCCAAGGCTGGGTGCAGCCTCTTCAGAGCTGTTGAGAAAGCCACAGAGTTGTTTTATGAGTCAAGGCAGGAATGTTGGGGGCAGGCAGAGAAGGGCTCTAATACATAGAATTTTCTTTCTGTGAAGATACAGATACACCTATGGAATGTTTTTAGTCAATTCACTTTTCGCTGTTGACTTTTTTTTTTACTTCCTCTATTATGAACATACTTGAGCATCTAAGAGGTTAAGGCTGCACAATAATTATTAGATTAGAAGCACAAGCATTGGTTCAAATGGTATGTATTGCAATGCCCTCCTGGAAGGGAACCCCAAATTGTATATCTCTTAAGGAGCTAAGATAGCTGGGGCATAAATGAAGAAAGAGCAGCTTAACAGATGACTGCATATTTTTCTAGCTTCTCTGACGTTCATATGACTGCGGAAATCTGGGACCCCCAGTTTCAAAGGCATGAGACCCAGAAGTGGGTTTTGCTGCCCCCTCCCCATCAGCCATCACCCCTGGGAAGACTCTCCCTGCCCATTCCCAACTGCACTTAACTCCTGGCACACTATGTGCCTCGTTGCTGGCATGGTGCTATGCACAGAACTTTGGGATTTGGCATCCCCGATGAGGTTAGGTGTATTTTCATTGACTGTGGTCTCAACTGGAGAAGACTATTGTGTATTATGTGCACGTGTGCGTGCTAAATTGCTTAGTTGTGTCAACTCTTTGTGACTTCATAGACTGTAGCCCACCAGGCTCCTGTTTCCATGGGGTTGCCATTTCTCCATACTGGAGTGGGTTGCCATTTCTTCCTACAGGGCATCTTCCTGACCCAGGGATTGAACCCACGTCTGCTGCACCGCTGGCAGATGAATCCTTTACCACTGGGCCACCTGGGAAGCCCATTGTGTACTATAAATATCCATAATTTTCTGTATACTATGATGTTTCCCCATCTTAGAAAAATCTTTTGACTGCCCCTCCTGGGGCTAGCCAGTTATTAGAAGTAGCAAAGGAATGAGCCAGGAATGTGTCCATGATATGTGAACTAACGAATCCAGAGCTGTACCTGGCCCATGCACCCTAGAAGGGTACCTGAATCATTCTAGGGCCAGGGCTAGGTGCCAGGCAATGCAAATCCAAAGCCCACTGAAAATATTTAGATGAGCCAATCCTAAACAGTTGACCCTGCCTTGCCTTTCCAGTGGAATCCCAGTAAGGACCATGACCTGAACATCCCCCTCATTCTGAAGGTCTCCTGCCTCCTGACCACCTTGGTTTCTTTCCCACATGGCCTTGTGCAGACATCATGCTTCCTCCCTCCAGGATCCATGAGTATAGTAAACGTTGGCTTTTCCTGAGCCTCACCTGTATCTCCCCAACCAGTTATGCTGAAGAAGCTGAAGTTGAATGGCTCTATAAAGACCTAAAGACCTTCTAGAACTAACACCCCAAAAAGATGTCCTTTTCATTATAGGGGACTAGAATGCAAAAGAAATGGCAACCCACTCCAGTATTCTTGCCTAGAGAATCCATGGACAGAGGATCCTGGTGGGCTGCTGTCCATAGGGTTGCATAGAGTCAGGCATGACTGAAGTGACTTAGCAATAGCAGCAGAATGCAAAAGTAGGAAGTCAAGAGATACCTGGAGTAATAGGCAAATTTGGCCTTGGAGTACAAAATTAAGCAGGGCAAAGGCTGACAAAGTTTTGCCAAGAGAACCCACTGGTCATAGCAAACACCCTCTCCTTACAACATATGAGAAAATTCTACACACGGACATCAGCCGATGGTCAATACTGAAACCAGATTGATTATATTCTTTGCAGCCAAAGATGGACAAGCTCTATACTGTCAGCAAAAACAAGACTGGGAGCTGACTGGGGCTCATATCATGAACTCCTTATTGCAAAATTCAGACTTATATTGAAGAAAGTAGGGAAAACCACCAGGCCATTCAGGTATGACCTAAATCAACTCCCTTACAATTATGCAGTGGATGTGACAAATAGATTCAAAGGATTAGATCTGATAGAATGCCCGAAGAACTATGGATGGAGGTTTGTGACATTGTACAGGAGGCAGTGATCAAGACCATCCAAGAAAAAGAAATGCAAAAAGGCAAAATGACTGTCTGAGGTGGCCTTAAAAATAGCTGAGAAAAGAAGAGAAGTGAAAGGCAAAGGAGAAAAGGAAAGATATACCCATTTNCTTTTTTTTTTAAAGAAATACCTTTTACCCAGGCCTGGGGAAGGAAGTGCTGTTCTAGTAGCCTGCCAAGGCGGGTATCTTGGCCGCAGACTGCTGGCATCCTATGGCTTCTGTGGAGCCGTTTTCCAATGGTTGTGCTCTTGGAAAGTGAGAGCTACTTTGACAGACCCACTCATTTCTAGGCCTTCATTTATTTACTTTTACAAAAGTATTATCCCCGTTAAGAGAAAGCATTGATTAAGGCTGTATTGTGAATCTATGCTACAGTTTAAATGGATAACCTATAAGGACCTACTGCATAGTACATGGAACTCTGCCCAATGGTATGTGGTAGCTTGGATGGGAAGGGAGTTTGGGGAGAATGGATACATGTATATATATATATATATATATGCCTGAGTCCCTTCTTTGGTTTTACCTGAAACTATCACAACATTGTTAATTGGTTATACCCCAATACAAAATATAAAGTTAAAAAAAAGCTTATATTTCTCATTTATCACCTGATTGCTTCCTGAGAACTGAGCTGGAAGAAAGTGGGAAGATGAAAGTGGTCAGAGATTCAGGGCAGATCCAGGTGAGTCAAAATGATGGGCTGGAAATACAAAAGCATTTAAAGACAAAACCAAGTGAAGAAAGTACTTTGCAAATGAGGCATTCATTGAAGGTATAAACTCTCTCTAGTATGCTGTTATTGCACATGAACAAACTGCTAGGCCTTCACCCTCATGCATATGATGTCAGTTGTTCCCTCCCTCCAAGTACCTGTATTTCTAGGGTCAATTTTCTTGTTTTTAGAGTGATGGGACTTCTGACTTGAAGTCCTAGTATTCCTGAACCCGGTAGGACATAAGCAGGCACTCCTGGGCCTCCAGAGCAGCCCTCCAAATAAGCACTTCTCTCAGTGTGCAACCAGTTAAGTCTCCCATTAATTCAGGACCTTGAAGACATGAGAACAAATGCCTAAATGGGGACTGTGCAAACGTGTGTGTGTGTGTGCATGTATGTGCGTGTGTGCATGCACCTTATGTAAAAGCACACACATGCATATACACACGAGCTGAAAGGGAGCATAACAACTCCCCAGTATGCCACAAATAAGAGAACAGCTGCTTGTTTCAGATATTAAAAGAATGTAAATTGGGCTGAGCTTTCTTTTGGCACAAGAACAAGGAATGCTTAAGTTTCCCACTTGCACTTAATTTATTTTTAGGTTTATTCACCACCATTTGTCAGGTTTCTTGAGCTTGACCTGAAACTAACCTTTCGATAAACGTGAAGGCAAACAGAGCCCTGAAACTCTATCTGTATGTTCTTTTGTCTTGGGAACTGTAAATCGGGGCATTAGGTGAATAACACAGCTTGGCTTTGTGTCATGAAAAGTAATTTGGGGCTGCGGTAAGGGCAGGATTTATGAAGCTGTCTGGCCAGGCTTGGGCAGAATGCCAGCTTCCACCTGCTCTGCAGACATGGCCGTGTGCAGTTGGTCACACTGCTGAAGTCGCCAAATTCCTTTCACTGGATACAGGCACGGCTGTGCAGGCCAAGGCAAAAAAGCAGGTAGGGGAGGAACCTGGGGTGGGAGGGAGCTGGAGCCAACCCATCTTTAGGAAACAAATCAATTACAAACTTTCCTTTATCTCATTCCTGAGCAGAAGTCCCTCAGAAAAAATTCACCTCTGTTTCCAAAACACTGTAACTAAGTAATCTTGTGGTATTGGCAAGAAAAGGAAAGTAAATCAATTTTCAAAGTTGTTTTATTTTTTTAAAAATGAGGGGCTGTGTCATAACTGAGGTAGTTATATCATTCATCATCCAAACAGGGGCCCTTTTCAAAGTGAAAGGGGGAAGGCTATAATTAATTATGCTGGGACAACACCCGTAAATTAGGACTGTCTAAGGCAGACTGGAATGGAGGGTGACCCAAGCCGAGAACGTTTACACTGATCAACAATGAACCCGCTAAATGACTGGTGTTACAAGGATGCTTTTCTGAGAAGTGACAGAAATTATATTGTCTCTTTGATGGAGCTGGACTACCTCCATGAAGCAGATGGCCAAACTGTCAGGGTGCCAAATCTTCATGCTCCCTGGATCTCAATCCCTTCCCCTTCTGAAAAAAGTGCAAAAATCTCAGCGCAGCTCTGTTTTTTCCAACAAGGGATGGCCAGCAGGTAACATATAAGGCTTGTTGGCATCTGATTAACTAGGATGAAAGGTGCGAGGTGGTGCTTACATGGGCACCAGCACTGTTCTTTGTGATCTCAGTGACGATGAAGTTTGATGTGTACTCCCCACTCTCAAAGTCACTTCTTAGAGTTTTCAACCTTCTTCCCAGTTTCCCATATTTACAGGTTCTCTCATGAACTAGTTTCCTAGGGGTGTTATAATAAACTACCTAAACTTTGGTGTCTTAAAACAATAGGAATTTATCTTCTACAGTATGGAGGCTCATTAAAAACTCAAAACAGATTTATCATATGATCCAGCAATCCCACTCCTGAGCATATATTTGGAAAAGACAAAAGTTCTAATTCGAAAAGATACATGCACCCCGATGTTTATTGTAGGACTATATACAATAGCACTACATAAAATTGTCTATATGTAGCACTATATACAATATATACATAGAAAAAGAAAGAAAGTGAAGTCGCTCAGTCGTGTCCAACTCTTTGCAACCCCATGGACTGTAGCCCACCAGGCTCCTCCTTCCATGGAATTTTCTAGGCAAGAGTACTGGAGTGGGTTGCCATTTCCTTCTCCAGGGGATCTTCCCGACACAGGGCTCAAACCTGGGTCTCCCTCATTGTGGGTCAAGGCTTTACTGTCTGAGCCACCAGGGAAACCCACAATATATACACGGATGCAACCTAAATGTCCATTGACAGATGAATGGATAAAGAAGATGCAGTGTGTGTGTGTGTGTGTGTGTGTGTGTGTGTGTGT
>SJYV01053013.1:21568-36369 GCA_006410875.1 Neotragus pygmaeus | reverse complement strand
AGAGATGGTGATGAACAGGGAGGCCTGGCGTGCTGCGATTCATGGGGTCGCAAAGAGTTGGACACGATTAAGCAACTGAACTGAACACACCCATTACTAGGTTTTGTTTCTCATTCCTCTCATCAAGACATAGAGACTGAGACTTTGTCCAACCTTATAGGTGTGTTTCTGGAGTAGAAACATGCATTTTTCTGACACCAATTCCCATAACCCACCATGCTGGCTTCTTTTCTATAGCCATTTGCCAGAACTGCATGCTTTGTTTAAAAATAATCTTTCTCTATTAATTTGGCCAAACCTTAAAGTCTACTTAAAATTCACTCCTCTTTGAGTTCTTCTCATCCAGATCCTGTGAATTTTCAGAAATAATATAATATTTTCACAGCATGTCCCTCACATTGTTGTTCATCATGTGGACAAGGAGAGTTTGGCAGTGGATGACATTAAATGATTGCTCCCCCTACCTGAGGATCCCTCCTTGCTCTTGGTGCATATCTGCTTTCTCTGCACCTTCTTGTCCCACCAAACGGCCATGGCTGAGAGAGTCGGTCCAGAGAGTAAGTGGCAGGTTTCAACACTTGAACATCTGACTTCTAAAAGTGTTCCTGAATGTGAGTATTATCAGGTGGTTCAAATCCTTCCCAAAAGTTGCAGGAGGGAGTTCAGGGCAAACAATCTGTGGACAAACACATCACATACCGTTAGTTTTTGCTTCCAGGGTTGTATGTCAGGTGGGTATTTGGAGTTTTATTTCCTTAAGCTCCAGTGAGACTCCTGGAAAGATAGAGTGTAAACAAATTGTCTGACATACACACTGGGGGACCCAGTTTCCACATGAACACACCTAATGAAATTTCATTAATTGTGCACATCCTGCTAGAAATGCTGCTGTGCCAGATGAATTGAAGGCTTTTGTTCACCAGCCTTTTATCTTGTTTCGTGATGAATAGAAATACTGTATTTTTAGTTGCAAGTTTCCATGTGTCTTCTGAAAAGGGATTTGATATGGCATCCATTTAATAATTGAAATGCTTGGGTCTAAGGCTTAATGTGAGAGCCTCATGAAGTCACTGACTTGTGACCGTTTGTACTCGGCAAAGCAGAAGTATCGTAGAGGGGATTTCCATGAGTGTAATTGGAATGACAGCCTAGGTTTCAGGCCGCGGGTGTGCAGACTTGGCTCCATGGGGTCTGATGGATGGGAGCCTGCCCCAAGAGGAAAGAGCCATGCCCAGGGCTCCTTTCAGCATTCTTTCACATCCACAAGTGTCTGCACCAGGTGCCCCTTCCCACCACCCTAGTAGGAATGCCTTTCTTGAAGCATCTGCAAGAGGGTGCACGTGACTTCAAGGAATGATTAAAGCAAACTAAATGGAGAGTCCAAGTCAGCTTGGTAGCATTTACTAAATACTTGATGTGTCCTCATTGCTCTGGGAGACACTAGAGACATTTGGTATCTTCAGGGAAACTGGCTTAAAAATTAGTTCAAATGAAATTGGCAGGAATGGCAACAGAGTTGAATTTATTTATTTTAAATTAGTTTTTCCCAGCCACCGGATTTTCATATCTTGGCATTGTCTGCATGTCTGAGTTGTATATCTTGGTATAGACCTATTATAATTTATGTCCATTTTTCACAATTTAAGATATTTTTGTAATGTTTTAATGAAACGACTGATGCTTTTGTAATATTATGGGTATGTTTTCATTTCTGTGTTTGTTTGCAACTAGAAGTAAATGTTTTAAATCATCCTTAATAATTTCTATTCACTCGTTGGCACTATTCACATTAAAATGTTAATACTTTTTTCCTAAAGTAAGATCGATTGAAATCAAAATTCTCATTCTGAACAAGGGAGAAAAATGCCAAAACATTCATATTCATATATCTCCCTAAAGCCTCTTTCCTCTTCTCTCTCCATTGATGATACAGTTTCAGCCAGCCCAGGTCTCACGACTGTCTCTGACTGTAACAACCCTAGCTTAGCCTGGCTGACAGATAACCCAGGGCATAAAATAAAGTGATTCTCCAAAGTAGAATTGGAAATTTTCTTCCTTTGAAAGTCACAAATTCCAAAGAGTTAAAATTGTGTTTAAACAACATTTTAAAAATAGACTTATTGCCTTTGGAATAGTGGATGTAGGCTTAAAAACAGATTTTCTTTTTTATAAAAGACAACAAAGATGGTTATAGATTATACTGAATTATTTTCTATTCTGTTATCAAACGGGTTTTTGTAGGCTATTTTCAGAAATTATTTTCTAAAAACTAGAGGTGTGCAAACTTTGACTACATAAGTAGTAATTTCACAAACATATCAATAGCATTAAACATTTAAATTATGAAAAAAAATTATGGCATTTGTTTTGTAAGTGTTTCTATATGGCTTAGTTCATATGTATTTAAATTATATAAAAGTAAAATTAACCTTTGAAATAAATGAAATTTCATCCCCATTTACTGGAAAAGATCTGTTTATCTCTCAGCTTAAAAAANTGAAAAAAAATTATGGCATTTGTTTTGTAAGTGTTTCTATATGGCTTAGTTCATATGTATTTAAATTATATAAAAGTAAAATTAACCTTTGAAATAAATGAAATTTCATCCCCATTTACTGGAAAAGATCTGTTTATCTCTCAGCTTAAAAAAAAAAAAAAGAAAAAAGAAAAACTTCTCTGTATTTTATATACATAGCAAAATGTGCCCCTATACTAATGCAAAAAAAAAAAAAAAAAAGGATACAGAAGTAGAACAGTTTTGTTCATTTGGAAATAGTTTTTTATTTGTAAATCATTTCTTTTAAATAGTAGGATCTTTTGCTTATTTGAATTCTACATCATAGCAGCTAATTTACAGATGATATGCTAAATATAACCAGAAATATGGCAACAATAGCCAACAATTCTCCACTTTGTTTATTCAGTCAAGTTCAAAATTGCATTCTGTGAGTATGAAACAGCATCATGTCCATGTGGTTGGAAGGCAGCTGAATTAAACAGAGAGTGCTGTCAGTGTGAACAGTGAGGATGCCAGGCAAGACCGGAACCAGGGCTGCCCTGTTGAAACTCAGATGAAGACAGTGCTTGCTTTGTCAGAGCCTACACCTGAAACTTTGTTGTGAGTCAGATGCTCCAAATGCACAGAGCCTTACAGATGGCCGGGAATATAACAATGTTTATGAAAGTCTGATAGGTTAGCAAATGAGATTTTTATTTTATTCTTTAATTCAGTTATTTATCCATCAAACATTGATTGAACATTTATTACTGGTGTGTGTCAGGCAGTGCTGGTCTGGGGGAATAAGGAAAAATATAGCGTGCATATCCATTCATGTGCTTCCATTACCACTTTTTAAGCTATCCATATTCTGCTATATTATCTAATTGCTAATTCTATAGACCTACAGAATCTCATTATTAGGAAAATAATCTAGATATCATATAGAACATTGAATCTAAGCAGAACTGTATTTTTTCCTCTTAACAGAATCCACTTAATTATATATATATACGTGTGTGTGTATATGTGTGTATATATATATACACACACACACACACACACACACACACATACATATACATATTTAGGAGAAGGAAATGACAACCCACTTCAGTATTCTTGCCTGGAGAATCCCATGGACAGAGGAGTCTGGTGGACTACAGTCCATGGGGTTGTACAGAATTAGACACAACTGAGTGTGCATGCACACAAATATATTTTTATAGGAGAACAAAATTGTAGATTTTATACAACATGAATCCATTTCACTACTTGCATTTTAGGCAAAATTAAGATAGCTAGATTTGCTAACCTAAGTAATTTAAATGAGGTCTATGTTGTGTGATATAGACTGGTGTCAGTAGAAAATCTTCAACTTATGTTTCTTTCTCTTTTTTTTCCTTCCCAATAGTTTTACCCAGCCACACATGTGGAAATCCTGGGGAAATCCTGAAGGGAGTCCTCCACGGGACACGATTCAACATAGGAGACAAGATCCGATACAGCTGTCTCTCTGGCTATGTCTTGGAGGGCCACGCCATCCTGACCTGCATCGTCAGCCCCGGGAACGGGGCCTCCTGGGACTTCCCAGCCCCGTTCTGTAGAGGTAAGTGCCCAGGTGGGGAAAGCGTGATGCGCTCACTCGTGGATTGAGCAAGTGGCTTTGGAACTGACGTCGGGAAAATTTCCACTTAGCAAAAGCAAGGTACAGCATGCTGGGTCTTTCCATGTCACTTTGTTCTGTTCCCAATAGCGATATTGTAAGTTACCTAAGAACCCGCGTTGTTGTTCATTCGCTAGCTAAGTCAGGTTTGACTCTCTGCGACCGCATGGACTGTAGCACGTCAGGCTTCCCTGTCCTACACTGTCTCCCAGAGTTTGCTCAAATTATGTCCATTGGGTCGGTGATATCATCCAACTGTCTCATCTCTGTTGCCCCCTTCTCTTCCTGCCCTCAATCTTTCCCAGCATCACCGTCTTTTCCAATGAGTCAGTTCTTTGCATCAGATGACCAAGTATTGGAGCTGTGGCACTCGTCCTTCCATTGAAATTTTAGCATTGATTTCCTTTAGGATTGACTGGTTTGATCTCCTTGCAGTCCAAGGGACTCTCAGGAGTCTTCTCCAACACCATGGTTCAAAAGCATCAATTCTCTCGTGCTCAGCCCTCTTAATGGTCCAGCTCTCACACCTGTACATGACTATTGGAAAAATCATAACTTTGACTATATGGATCTTTGTCAACAAAGTGAGATCTTTGCTTTTTAGTAAGCTGTATAGAGTTGTCATAGCTTTCCTTCCAAGGAGCAGGTATCTTTTAATTTCATGGCTGCAGTCATTGTCTGGAGTGATTTTTAATCCCACCAAAATAAAATTTGTCCTTTCCATGAAGTGTTGGTACCGGATGACATGAGGCCATTTAGTTTTTTGAATGTTGAGTTTTTAATTTTTTAAAATATAAACTTATTTATTTTAATTGGAGGTTAATTACTTTACAATATTGTATTGTTTTTGCCATATATCAACATGAATCCGCCACAGGTATACATGTGTTCCCCATCCGGAACCCCCTTCCCTCCTCCCTCCCCGTACCATCCCTCTGGTTTTAAGCCAGACTTTTTACTCTCTTTTTTTTTGCCCTCATCAAGAAAACACCATGACTGGACCCTATAAAGTCAGTAACAAATATAGATACACTCTTTAAATAGCAAGTTTTCTTCATCTGATATTCTGTGGAATTCCGCACATTTTTATTACGATTTATCCTGTAGCATTCTAAGATTTAGTACACACATTTTTTTGGTCTTCTTTGAAGTTTCTTTTTTAATCTTTTTCTCATTAAGAATGGCAGATGTTCCTTGATAATTAAATTATATCACAGAAAGGCTCTTTCAACACTCTTGGTATTTGGAGACAGACCATAAAGGCATGCTCTCATCCAAGTGTTCCTCCTCAGGGTTTGGTGCAAGGTTGGACTCAGTTTCTTTTTAGAAACCTTTGATTTTCAGCCTTTTCTGTGATGTTATTTTTGTGATCCAGTAACTTTAGGAAAGAACACACTTTCACTCTTAGGTTTTGACTTTTCTGAGAAAAACTCACCTTATGATGTCAAAACTAATAGTGTAGCTTACATTTGTGTGTGTACTCAGTTGTGTGTGACTCTTTGCAACCCCATGGACAGTAGCCCACCTAACTTACATTTATTGATGTCTTAATGTAATTCAGAAAGTTTTTGGAGTGTTTTACCTAAGTCATGTCACTGAATTCTCATAAGACCTCATTGAAATAATGAATGTTCATGCTCATTTCACAGATGAAGAAGCACGATTTTAATTTTTAATTTTCCAAAGTTTCCAAAGTCAGTACATGATGATGAGTTAAAACTCAAATTCATGACTGCTTTTTCAAAATTGAAGTGTGTTTGATATTAAATATTGTGTTAGTTTCCAGTGTATAGCAAAGGGGTTCAGTTATATCTCTTTGTATATATCTATATATTTTTATTCTTTTTCCATTATAGTTTATTGCAAGAACTATGTCTGACTTTTAATCCATATACATAAGCAGGCAGATTCAGAGCCTTAAGTCATCATATCAAAATATACTGTTTCCATCAGTATGTTTATGTTTTAGTGTATGTTATTTAATGAATACTTTTGGCTGTTTTAATTAACTTATTTATTTTAATTGGAGGATAATCTCTTTACATATTGTGGTGGTCTCTACCATACATTGACACAATGGGTGCACACGTGTCCCCCCATCTGACACCCCCTCCCCACCCCATCCTTCTGGGTTGTCCCAGAGCACCAACACTGAGTGCCCTGCTTCATGTATTGAACTTGGACTGGTCAACTATTTTACATATGGTAATATACATATTTCAAGGTTATTCTCTCAAATCATCCCACCCTTGCCATCTCCCACATAATCCAAAAGTCTGTTCTTTATATCTGTGACTCTTTTGCTGTCTTACATATAGGATCATTGTTACCATCTTTCTAAATTCCACATATATATGCATTAATATACTGTATTGGTGTTTCTCTTTCTGACTTACTTCAGTTATTGTACAGAGTGACTTACTTCACTCTGTATAATAGGCTCCAGTTTCATCCACTGCTTTAGAACTGACTCAAACCCATTCTTATCACTGAGTGATATTCCATAATGAATACTTTTCTATTTTTTTTTCATTATCTCTGTAAAGTGTGGCAAACTCATGAGATGTTTCTGATGTTAACTGTCTCAGGAATAGCATATTGGGGCTTCCCTGGTGGCTCCACAGTAAAGAATCTGCCTGAAAATGCAGGAGATGGGGTTTGACCCCTGAGTGGGGAAGATCCCCTGGAGAAGGAAATAACAACCCATTCCAGTGTTCTCGCCTGGATAATCCCATGAGCAGAAGAGCCTGGTGGGTCACAGAGTCAGATATGACTGAGCAACTAAACGAGTGGCTACTACTGCTGCTACTGTTACTGCTAATGATACTAGTATTATTACTACTGCTGTCACAATAAATACAGCTGCTAACCAGCACATGGTGGTTACTTACTATGAGCGAGGCATTCCTCTTTCCTGCTTAATCTTCATGGTAGGTATTTTATTAAAGCATCATCTTACAAATAAGGCACCTAAGGGTTAGATGAGAAAATAACTTGTTCAAGATATTCCAGCTGATAGTGGTTGGGATTCAGATACACCATGTTCAAACCACTGCTGTGTCCTAGAGAAATTCCTGTCATGGGCATCTTATACCTCATCCATCATTCTTCCTGAAATCCTCATTTCTTTGCATGCTCCTCAGGTCTGTTACCTCTCACTTCTTTTTTCCCATACTGCTATTATTTTCTATCTTCTGTTGTCAAAGATGATGCCCTTAAAATCCAGAATCTCCACCCTTGTCTTTTCATTGATTTCTCTCGACTCAGTGACCCCATTTGAGGACGCTGCCATATGGGTATACTAAATGTACACTTTCTTCCTTCTGTCTCCCCTTGTGTCTCTGAAATTCCCATTAACTCTGTGAAACATTGGAATCACTCTGTTTTCCCCTGCTCACCACTCTTCCTCTGTCAGACTTTTATGCATCACCATTCCCTCTCCAACTTTCCCTTTCCAGGCATTTTTTTCCTTCTCACCCAGACCTGCTTCATGTTGGTTAAATGACTCCATGTCTAGAATGTCTGCCTCCACCCTGCACTCTCCTCCTTAATTCCACTTCCCACACCCAACATACACACACACACACACACACACACACACACACACACCCAACACACACACACACACACACCCCAATTCTTCATCATCACCCATTCTTCTCTCAGTCAGACCACCTCAGTGACTCAGTAAGAACTAAGTGAAACCTCTTCAAAGAGCTGCCCTGATGCTACCTCCCCTTGTCTTAACTGACTTGTCCACTTTCAGCTCTTAGTGTTCCGTTTGTTCAGTCGTACAGTCACGTCTGATTCTTTGCAACCCCTTGGACTGCAGCACGCCAGACTTCCCTGTCCTTCACTGTCTCCTGGAATTTGCTTGTTAGTGTCCGAGACACAGATGTTTTGCTTTGTCCTCCATCACACGATGCTTTGCTTGGGTTGACTCCCCCAAGGCCAGCTGTGAGCGTCTCCCAAGAGCTGCGTTCCCCCTCACCCCACTTGCCGCCGCCCCATGGTAACAATAGAAACCAGCAAATGCTACCAGGCAAGGTTTCTTCCCGAAAAGTCCCTTACCAGCTCACCACTGGAAATCCAAACGTTCACTTTTCCTGTTACAAAGTTTTCCCTTTCACCTCCCTTAGGGCCATAAACCTGACTTAGTTGTCAAGTTCACACTTGAGTCCAAACTTTAGTCACTTACAACCTGTTTTTAAATTACTGTAAGAAAACACAAGTCCTTTGTCTTTAGCATTTATTTCATTGGTATTTTATATTTTAATCTATATTTTAAGAGTATTTCCTCAACAAGTTTTTTTTAATATACATTTATTTATTTTTATTTTTTAATATAAATTTATTTATTTTAATTGGAGGTTAATTACTTTACAATATTGTATTGGTTTTGCCATACATCAACATGTATCCGCTCCAGGTATACATTTATTTAATTTAATTGGAGGTTAATTACTTTACAATATTGTATTGGTTTTGCCATACATCAACATGTATCCGCTCCAGGTATACATTTATTTAATTTAATTGGAGGTTAATTACTTTACAGTATTGTATTGGTTTTGCGATACATCAATATGAATCTGCCACAGAGGGGGGTTCAGGAAGGGGAACACATGTATACCTCAATGAGTTTTTAACCTGCCAGGAGATCATTTACAGTCATAAAAACTGTGACTATATCTTGACTTTCTCTGTGCCTTAAATTTACCCTAATCCATAGCCACTTGCCCTTAATGCGGTATTTAACCCCCCATCCCAACATCTAGTTGATGAATAGAAATGTGCTAGGCACCCGATGAGGAGTTATTATAGACAAGAAAATGAAAAAGTAAATGTTAACAGCAATTATGCCAGTTTCCATTTTCCTCATATCTCCCAAGCATTTCCTTTTTAATTGGAGGGTCTTTACTAATTTCACAACTTGTAAACCTCAGAAAGTTAAAGTTGATATAACATTCAGCTCATAATCTTTTCCTATCTTGTCATCAATTTATTAAATCCCAACTCTATCACAGTGTTTTTTAAATGATCAATCTCTTCTGTATCATAGATTATTAATGCTTAAATTTTGCTTTTCTCAATGCTTGGAGTCATAACATTTCAAAGGGAATTAAGTTTGATATAATTATTTTATGAAACAAATCTGAAAGATACAACACAGTTTGTCATTGATGTTGGATAACTGGATCTTAAAAAAAAAAAATCAGTGATCTGATTCTTATAAATATTTAGAGGTGCCATATCGGGAAGAGATTAATTTCAGCAATGTGGACTTAGATAATTTTCAAAAATAAAATTAGTATAATTTCTGCTTCCCCAACATTCTGGTTATTTGTTCCAGAAATTGCTTGAGAAGTCTTCTTAATAGTGCTACTAACAGTACCAGCGAATCTCTGCAGTGAACATTTGCTAGTGTTGAAAAATTTACATTATAGTTCCAAGTGGCAGCATTTAACCTGAACAATGGCACTTAAATGTGTGTATCTTTTCTAGAATCACATGGTGCTCTTTAGAGAAAAAGGATATAACCATGTATTTAGTAAAGTGAATGCATGATGAAGTGGGAGGCCAGCCAGATCTACTTAAAGCCTATCCCCTTCAACAGGAGGGCAGCATCAAACTGACTTCTTTCAAGGCTGAGGACTTGGACCGTCTCCTTCTGGAGATGCCGTGTTTCCATCTTCTTCATTTATCCTTGAGTTTGCACCTAAATGTCTACATCTTTTCTAATCTCCCCTCACTGTTGGTTATTGTCTTGATTGTCTCTTCTAGTCTTTACAAAAATGTCCTGTTTCTGTATGTGCAGTTATATATATTAGATGAGAAACATAAAAGGGTTTGAAAAGAAAAAAAAAGTAAAACTAGATACATTCAATAATGCATATTCTCAGCTTAGGCAGGGGCTCACGGCCATTTAACTTGACATGCCTACTCAAGAAAAACTCCAGGTCCTCAGCATTTAGAGGCTCCGCTCACGGCTCAGATGGTAAAGAATCTGCCTGAAATGTGGGAGACCCAGGTTCAGTCCACGGGTTGGGAAGATCCTCTGGAGAAGGAAATACCAATCCACTCCAGTATTCTTGCCTGGAGAATTCCACAAACAGACGGGCCTGGCAGGGTGCAGTCCATGGGATCGCAAAGAGTCAGACACAACTAAGTGACTGACTCTTTCGTCAGTATTTCGGTCAGGTCAGTTTGCTAGAAATATAATGTGATCCAAAAGTGAGAGCCAAGTATGTAATCAAAACTTCCTAATAACTACATTGATAAAGTAAAAAAAAAAAATCTGCTGTGTTTAATTTTAAAAATGTACTTTTTTAACCCAATATAACCCAATTATGACCATTTCAGTATGTAATCAGTATAAAATATTAATGAAGTAATTTGCACTTTTTTTTTCCATACTAGTCTTCAAAACCTGGCATGTAATTCACAGTTGCAGCATTTCTCAAAGTGAAATAACCACATTTCAAGTTCTCATTAGCTATGTATGTATGCTAGTATCTCCTGTTTCAGAGGGCTTGGACATAGCAAGCAGAGGAATTTTAGTTTTCTTTTTTTCCTTCCACAGCAGTTGCTAATGTATGCAGAGTCCTGGTGCTATGCATACATTTTACTCATGATGTAGGCTTCAGTAGACAGTGGTAGTTTCATGACAAGGATTCACAAGAAAATGGGTCTGAAATATATGAATCTATGCCATTGTCTGATTGGAATTCTTCCTTTCAGCTTCTTAGCAGTTACTGAGACAGATTTGAGCTGAATAGCAGCAGACGGGAGAAGTCTATTTTCACAATTACTTTTAGGCAGAAGATAAGGGTGAGCCTAGTCCTGCATTAATCCAAACAGGTTTCTCAAAAAAAACCCATTTCAGACGTTGCCTTACTTTGGGAAGAAATGGCACTGGGATCTAATGAATGAAGATTATGGAAAACTTTGAAGGTGAGACTAATTAGCTATTGGAGTAAGCAGAGAATTGAAAACAGTTTCGTGCATGTGTGGCTCAAGATATATAAAGAATAAAATTAAGAGAACTCTAGGGAGAAAACAAACTATCCATAGGTTCAGTTCTGAAAGATAGCAGTTACAATCTATGTTACTGTAAGTACATTGGATTCCTGTACCACATGTCTTTCCCATATGTAAATTACTACATATACTACAGTAAGATATTCACACAGTAACATAGCTCCAGAGACCACATACCCAATCTCTACACAGTAATGTCAATAGACAAGCAAAGATTTTGGAAAGATGATATTCTCAGCTTTAGTATGAAGATGAAATGGCATATGCATAAACTGTAAAGAAGGTAAATGGAACATAGATGATATAGCATGACGTTTATAGGCTGTGTGGTGTTATTTTCTCTCTGTCCTCAGTTTTCCTCCCTGTACAATAGTTCCTATTTCCTAGGTCTGTTGGAAAGGTGAAATGAAATATTCCATACAAAATCCTTAAAGAGACATCAACACAGTGAAATTCTATATGTATTAGCTGTTATAATTACCATCTCAATCTTCTCCCCCTTCCAATCTTGAAAGCAAATTCAGATTTCAGATTTCAGTGATTGGAGACAAATCAAAAGAAAAAAAAATTGAAAATAAATTCATATAAATTATATGATGCTAAATTATCTTAATGCTACTGGCTCTTAAGCAAATTTTTTTATGCTTTATTGGAGTTCTTTAGAATAGAAAAGAGAGACTACCAGGCTGATTTAAGAAGAGAAAATGAATAGAGACTCAGAAAAGGAGTGAGCACCTACTGAAGGGTGAGTCTGCGTCAGGACAGGCCATTGTGTTTCACATGCCACTATGTGGATTGCAGTGATGAGACAAAAATCACATATCCAGCATGCATGGAGATATATACGAGTATATAAATAGCATGATGGTATCAAAAATATAGATGTAACAATATTCAGATGGAAATTATCTCTAGATTCATTTTTCTTAAGGGTCTAATAAATCAGGATCCAAGTATTTTTAATAAGGTTTGACAGAAAACAGCAAAATTCTATAAAGCAATTATCCTTCAATAAAAAATTAATTAATTAAAAANAGATTCATTTTTCTTAAGGGTCTAATAAATCAGGATCCAAGTATTTTTAATAAGGTTTGACAGAAAACAGCAAAATTCTATAAAGCAATTATCCTTCAATAAAAAATTAATTAATTAAAAAAGAAAAGTCATTTCAGTCATGTCTGACTTTTGGTGACCCCATGGACTGTAAGCCACTAGCCTTCTCTATCCATGGGATTCTCCAGGCAAGAATACTTGAGTGGTTGTCATGCTCTCTTCCAAGGGATCTTCCCAACCCAGGAATCAAACCCATGTTTCCTCCATCTCCTGCAGTGACAGGTGGGCTATTTGCCACTAGTGCCACCTGGGAAGCCAGAGGGATACATGGGCTAGCATCAATTATCAAATGGTGAGACATTTCTGCTTGGGCATTCAAAATGTAGATTTTAAAGAAAAAGATGTGATAACAGTTAAACGTGTATCAGTAATCAAACATCAGGTATCATTCACATGCTTTACAAATATCTTTCTATTTAATTTTCTCCATGGCCCCGGCTTCCCTGGTGTCTCATATGGTAAAGAATCTGCCGGCAATGCAGGAGAACTGGGTCGGGATGATCCCCTGGAGAAGGGAACGGCAACCCTCTCCAGTATTCTTGCCTGGAGAATCCCACGGACAGAGGAGCCTGGAGGGTACAGTCCATGGGATCACAAAGAGTCAGACATGACTGAGCAACTACCGTTTTCACTTTCTTTCATATCCCTGCAAGTGAGGTGTTCTCGTTGGACTTGTTTTTCATGCAAAGAGTTTGGGGCACAGAGGCATGAGGTCACACAGTGATAAGTGGGAGAGGCTGAACGGTGACCTGGGATCTTATTCCATCAGTCCCTGCAATGCTCGGCCTGTTCCCTTTTAATTTAAAAGAAAGAATAAAAATAAGTTTCTTTAAAGAAGAGACTATGCTTTCATTGGAGCACAAATTTTTGAAGTGGGATTGAGCAAACAGATAGTTTCCTCCTGACAAATTCTTCCTCGAGTCTCGAGGAGCCTGGGAAGGGAGGGGAGAACGTGGCCCCTGCTCCGGTTCTCCTCACTTGGGGGCGGGGGGGGACGTTGCTGCGCCCCGCACCCTCCCGCTTCTCCTCCTGCTCCTTGTGTGGTGCGGGTGGAGGTGTCTGGCCGGCCTGCAGGCCCCTCAGGGATTACGAACCTCCGAGGAGAAGCAGAAGGGCAGGCGGACGGCAGCAGGGCGGCTGTGGCGGCTTTCTGTGAGCTCGGTGGCATGACACCAGCCCTAGCCGAGCGGCCCTCAGATGAACTCCGCGCATCAGCGCAGCTCGGAGGAGCCTCACACCCACAGAGGGATGCCCGGCTGGAGGACCTTTCTCGTACTTTACTCTGAAGGCTAGATGTGATTGGCTACAGCTGTTTCTTTATAGAGTCGGTCAGTCTTGGAGCAAAGGAGGCAGGCAGGGGTCTGCTCCCAGCCAGATAGTCCTCCTCTTGGAAAAGGCTCTCTTTGCATCTGGTTAATCCTCTCTCCCCTCTCTTCACTGCAGCCCTAAATCTCCCTACCCCCAACTTGTCCTCCCAGGATACTTGTTTAGGGGCAGAAAGGTGAGGCCTGAAGGATGCTGCTGGGGATGGGGCTCCCAGTACCTGCAGCCAGGGGTTCTCTGGCTCCAGGTGAAGTGGACTTAGACACTTGAGGCAGGAAACGAACCACCTGACCCATAGCTGGTTGATCATCCTTCCCTCCTTATCTTTCCATTTTCAGCCAGCAGAGTCTTTTTTCACCCACTAAGAATTATTTCAAGAAAAGCCACAGGGAAGTGTAGGCATGGCTCAACATTTTATTTAGACCACACCTCTGTGGCAGGTGTTGTGTTAGGAACTTGGCATGCATTAGTTGATATTATCCTGTCTGAAAGTGTTCAAGTTTAATATTAATCCTCAGAACCTGCAGGTAAGGACCCTAAGCCTGTGCAATGTGAGGGGTGCTGTCCAGAGCTGCAGAGACAGTGGGTGCAAAGGCGGGTCTTACACAGCACCTCCTGCTTGGGGCAGTTAAGGACAGGTCTGTTTGCTTTTCCTCTTTTGCTCTATTGAGAAGCATGACCTGCAAACCACTGAAAAATAACTGTAAATGAATTATCATCAGAGTCTATAGCTATTTACTCACTGAGGCTGTCACTTTGTCTCTCTGTCTCAACACATGCATTTAAGATAAATGTTCACTGACAAGTGTCAAAACCCATTGTTACTGTTACGTGATAGTTTGAAAGAGTACAGGATGTGGCAGCTGTTTTGCTTGTTTTAGAGAGTTGATGGATTTTATCTGTTTCAGGACAGTTGTATTTCCTTGGAACAATGAATGATAGCAAGCAGAGATGCCACCAAATAAAGTGCCAGGAGAAGTCTTAGCAATACCCTTAATAAAACATGCTAAATAATGGATGCCATGTTTCATTTAAAGTTGCCTAAAGCTGCAAATTTCTTTCTTTATTTTTTTTTAATTTTGATACAGGATACAGGATGCTTGGGGCTGGTACACTGGGATGACCCAGAGAGATGATATGGGGAGAGAGGTGGGAGGGGGG
>SJYV01053013.1:0-20309 GCA_006410875.1 Neotragus pygmaeus | reverse complement strand
GGGAGAGAGGTGGGAGGGGGGTTCAGGATTGGGAACTCATGTACACCCATGGCTGATTCATGTCAATGTATGGCAAAACCAATACAGTATTTTAAAGTAAAATAAAAAATAAATAAATTAAAAACTTTTAATAAAAAAATATATAAATTTATTTATTTTAATTGAAGATAAATTACTTTACAATATTGTGTTGGTTTTGCCATACATCAACATGAACCCGCCACGGGTATACACGTGTTCCCCATCCTGAACCCCCCTCCCTCCTCCCTCCCTGTACCATCCCTCTGGGTCGTCTCAGTGCACCAGCCCAGGTTCGATGCATGATACTGCATGCTTGGGGATGGTGCAAATTTCTTTAATTGATAAGCCTTACATAATGTGACTCGAAACAACAATATTTCACTTGCCAGTGCTTTATGAAATGTCACTCAAGGTTTTTAATTGGAGACATTGTGCCTCTAGTGGTGATGGGGCAGAGAAACTCTGGGAGAAGATACAGCAGGAGGGAGGCAGCGAGGGAGAGAAGTCATGCTCTTTTGTGGGTCTAACTCTGTGATATTTAAAACACAGCTGTGTTTTTATCAGTTTTGTTACAGAGGTAACATTGTAAAAATGAATCTTAAATGATTAGTCATGTCAGGACTAAGCATTGCAAAATAAGGTTGAATGGGATAGTCTTCATTTAAGAACCATAGCTCTGTAATAAGTGTGGACAGCTTTGGGGAGTTTAGTTTTCAGCACTTATCTATATATACCAGGTAATAAACAACCCTAAGTCTTACCAATTGTTTTTAAATGTTGAAAATATATGTCAGTGTTATTATAGTAAATCTGGTGTGTATGCTTTGCATTTCACAAGGCTACAAGGCTTTCTGATAAGCACTTTTTTTTTTTAACATTATCTCACTGAATACAATCTAACATTTTAAAGCATAATCGTAAGTGCCTCTATACCAGTTATTTTGAGGCTCAAATTGCAGTATTTTTCCAAGATTTTTTCTCATGTAAATACCATCTTAGGTTTTAGGACTGAAGCTGTCTAGTGACCAAATTAATACTTGTCCAAGGAAATGCCATTCCTTGTGATGGGCAGTGATGGACGTGTTTACTAGCAAGGACCCTGTTTTCTTACTAGCTAAGACATCCTGGACAAGCTGTTTGCAAAGCCTCTGCCTGTGAATCTGTTGAATTGGATTCATGCTCCTTTTTTTTTTTTAAGTTTAGTATAGTTGATTCACAATGTTATGTTAGTTTCAGGTGTACAACAAAGTGATTCAGTGTGGAATATGTGCATATATGTGTGTGTGTGTGTGTGTGTGTGTATCTAGATTAATACAATTAATGCTTTAAATCTCATGGGACTGGTAAAGATTAAATGGGATAGAAGTACTCAGCACCAATAATAGCCATCATTATTGAAATCATCATTACTGACAAGCTAGAATGGAACAAAGGTGGAAACGAAAGGAAAGCAGTTCGTCCTCTGAAACTCTCAGAGGCTAAAGTCGTAGAACATAGTACATTTTGGTTTTCTTTTTAAGACTGGTATTAAGACATAAACATTTCAGTCTTAATTGACAGCATTTTCTTCTCAATATCCTCAATATTATACAAATTAATAGTTCTCTCTCTCCCCATAATTGAGCATAATGAGTGTTTCCAGTGTTTGCTTCTACACATAATGCTATAATTAGTGTCTCTGTATATATAGCATTGCCTTTGTTTCTTCTGTTTAATTATTTCCTAAGGAAAGAATTCTTGGGATGTTATTTATGCTTTGCAAACTTGCTGAGCAAATTTCCATGCCACATGTATTTTTACTGCAATTACTCTTGGATTTGATGTTAGCATTTCCTTTTAATTTGCTGAGGATTTAATAGCATGAAAATGATGCCCCAAAGTTGGTGGTTTTTTTAAATTTTTTATTTCCAGTAGGCTATGTCTGTGTCTATTTGTATTTGTTCATTTAAGAAACATTTATGCAGGACAGACAAGATGTCAGATATATTTAACAGTCAGGTCAGTAGACTCTGTCAAGGGCCATAAAGTAAATGTTTCATGTATTTCAAGCCATATGGTCTGTGTTTCAGCTACTGTAGTCAGTAATTTTAGAGCAGAAGTCTCCAATGACTACCTAAACAAACAGGCATGACTGTTTCTACATGCAGCCTGGGGTCTATTTACAATAATAGATACCAGGCTGCATGCGGCCCACAAGCTGTAGTCTGTTTACATAAGTTCTTCGCTGAGGCTACAAAGTGAACAAAATAAGAAAAGCCCCAACTGCCATACCTTCATGGGGAGAAGTGAAAGTCACTCGGTCTCATGCCCAAGTCTTTGTGACCCCATGGACTAGAATTCTCCAGGCCAGAATACTGCAGTGGGTAGCCTTTCCCTTCTCCAGGGGATCTTCCCAACCCAGGGATCGAACCCAGGCCTCCTGCATTGCAGGCAGATTCTTTACCAGCTGAGCCACCAGGGAAGCCCTCATGGGTAGAGGTCGACCACATAAACCAAAACAAAAAATGAGTAAAAACAAATCAACATGTCACACACCCAGTTGTAATAATTGTTTACTTAAGTGTTGACAGATGCATTCACTGAGACAGTGACTTCTGATTGAGCTGTGGTGACTACTGCTTGGTTTGCTGAAGACAGTCCTGGTGTTAGCGCTGGAGGTCCCCTGTCCTGGGAAACCACTATCCTTGGCCAACACAGCAATATTTGGACCCCTCGTGGGGGTGAGAGATTAAATGACATGAGCATGTTGAGAGCATGGTCAAGATCAAGGAAACAGCCAGGACTTTGATTCTGAGCAACCGCAGGGTGAGTGAAGAGCAATGCAAAAGCCAGTGTGGCTGGAGGGGACTGGACAGTGGCATGGCTGTGGGAGAAAAGGTCAGAAGGGATGGAGGCTGAGAGATTCTGGGGCCCTGTGACCATTATACAGAGCAGTATGGGAAGACAGCAGATGATTTTGAAGAGAGAAGCAGCATCGGTGCATTTCGAATTTAAGAGACTCACTCTGCTGCTCTTTTGAGCCAAGAATGTGTGATGGGAAGGGTGGAATGGGGAAACCTGTTTGGAAACCACTCCAGTCTTCAAGGCAAGAGAGATGATGCTATTTTGAGAGGTACTAGGAGTGGTGGGGCTTCCCTGGTAGCTCAGACGGTAGAGAATCCACCTGCTAATGCAGGAGATGTGGGTTTGATCTTTGGGTCAGGAAGATCCCCTGGAGAAAATAATGGCTACCCACTCCAGTATTCTTGCCTGGAGAATTCCGTGGACAGAAGAGCCTGGAGGGCTACAGTCCATGGGGTTGCAAAGAGTCAGACTTGACTGAATGACTCATCACTTTCACAACACAGCAGTAGTGGAGGTTGCAAGATGCATTTGGATTCAGAATACAGATTAGAAGGGTCAGCTTTTCAAGGAGAATTCTCTGAGAACTTCTTGGTTAGCAGATTCCCTCCTACCTCTGGCTCAGGGCATTTTTTATCCTCTCATTCTTATTATTTAGCATTACATTAAAAAAAAAGCTTATAGACTTCATGTTTTTTTCTTTATATAATCTTTATTTAGCTCATGTTGATGTAGACTTCATGTTTTAGAGCAGTTTTAAGATTATAGAAATCTCGAGCAGGAAATAGCATTCCTGTATATGAGTTCTGTCCCCCTGCAAAGTCTTTCCTACTATTAATATCTTACAATAGTATGATACTTTCCTTACAACTGGTGAAATAATGTCAATGTATTCTGACAAAGGCATAACGCCATTTACCCACCTTTGCAGTGTTGTATAGAATGGGCCCGCTGCCTTTACAATCCTCTGTGCTCCAGCTGTTCATTTCTCTCTCCACCCTAACCCCTGGGTGACCTCTGATCTTTGTACTGTCTATAGTTGTTCCTTTTCAGAGTGTCATATAGTTGAAGTCATACAACATGTAGGTGCCTCTCTCTTCACAGTATGCCCTTAAGGCTATTGTGTCTCTTCATAACTCGGCAGTTCATTTCTTTATATTTCTGAATGTTGTTTGTTATTTAGTCACTGAGTCATGTCCAACTCTTTGCAACTCCATCTTAGTTCAGCCAACCAGGCTCTTCTGTCCATGAGATTTGTACAAGCAAGAATACTGGCGTGGGTTACCATTTCCTTCTTCAGTCTATTTCTGAATAATATCCCATTATATATGCAACAGAAATGGCAACCCACTTCAGTATTCTTGTCTGGAGAATCCCATAGAAAGAGGAACCTGGTAGGCAAAGTCCATGGGGTCGCAAAGAGTCAGATATGACTGAACAACTCACACTTCCACTTTCAAGCTATTGAAGGACATTTTGATCGCTTCCAGTTTTCATCAGGTATGAATAAAGCTGTTAGAAGAAGCAAAAAATCAAGCAAAAGAATACAGCTTAAAGAAATTGCCAGTAGAATTTTATGACACAGTGGTTGCAGAACATGAGAGAAACAGGAGAGTACTGTACGATGCCAGTTTTTTCTAAGCCACTGGAAGAATGGGCTTCCCACTTATTGAAATAGAGAAGACAGTGGAATTTGACTTGGAAAAATAAAGTTTAAGAATATGATCTGGAAACCAGTAGATCTGGACGGCTATTTAGGCATCCATTTGGATATGCCAAGTTGGCAGTTGAATACATAAAAGTGAAATTCAAGAAAGATCTGAAATCAACCTTCAAGCTAGAGAACTGTCAACATATGTACACTATTTAAATCCATAGAACTGAGCCTAGATGAGACTACCCAGGTAGCAAATTAAGTTAGGAAGAAAAGAGGGCCAAATACTGAATCCGAGACACTTTTCTAAGGATTGAGAGATGAAATCAAAATAATGAGGGGACCGAGAAAGCATGTCCTTAAGGCTAGAGGCAGCCATGGCATTGGTATGTAAGGAACTAGTGAGCAAAATCTTATGTGCACATTGTAAAAGTGTCATTTTTTGATGCTATACTGTACCCAAGTAAGATGTAATCGTTGGTGGAAAGCGGAAGGAGGGTACACAGGATCAGTCTGTACTATGATTGCAACTTCTTGTGAATTTGCAATTATTTCAAGATATAAGAATTTTACAAGTCTATTGACGAAAACGTACTTCAAGGAAGATGAAGTGGATAACTGTGGGATGTTGTTGACAGTTTGTATGAGATGAGAACTGAGAACTGACCCGTGGGTTTGTTGGTGTGGCTGACATGAGATGGGCAGTTCTTGTGGACCAAGGAGGACAAATCCTGACTCATGCGGATTCAGTGGAGGATGGGAAAAAACTGAAGATTGCAGTTATAGACATTTTTAAGGTGTGTTTCTGGGAAAGGGATTTTAATAAATAAAGCTAAAGGTAGATATGGAGTCTGGAAATAGATGTGGAAACAAAAGTTCAGTTCAGTTGCTCAGTCGTGTCCAACTCTTTGCAACCCCATGGACCACAGCACGCCAGGCCTCCCTGTCCACCACCAACTCCCAAAGTTTATCCAAACTCGTGTCCATCAAGTTGGTGATCCAATACAACCATCTCATCCTCTGTCATCCCCTTCTCCTCCTGCACTCAATCTTTCCCAGCATCAGAGTTTTTTTTTTTTGAATATATATTTATTTTAATTGGAGGTTAATTACTTTACAATATTGTATTGGTTTTGCCATACATCAACATGAATCTGCCACAGGTATACACATGTTCCCCATCCTGAACCCCTTTCCCTCCTCCCTCCCCATACCATCCCTCTGGGTTGTCCCAGTGCACCAGCCCCAAGCATCCAGTATCATGCATCGAACCGGGACTGGCAATTCATTTCATATATGATATTATACATGTTTCAATGTCATTTTCCCAAATCATCCCACCCTTTCCCTCTCCCACAGAGTCCTTAATGAGTCAGCTCTTTACATCAGGTGGCCAAAGTATTGGAGTTCAGCTTCAACATCAGTCCTTCCAATGAACACTCAGGACTGATCTCCTTTAGAATGGACTGATTGGATCTCCTTGCAGTCTAAGGGACTCTCAAGAATCTCCTCTGCCGGGAGCCAGCGTGAGGAATTCCACCCATGACAAGGTCATGCGGCAGAGCTCTGATGGCAACTCTAATCAGACCTCAGGTTTTCCCCCTGGTATTTCCTGAGCATGTACCCCCCCAAATAAAAATCTGCCTGCTTTTCCCCTCTTCTGACACATCTGGAAAAAGTCAACTCAGGGCTTTAGTCTTCTGCATTTGAAGGGGATGTTTCAGCTCAAACCCCCTCTGATAACTCTCTGGCTTGCCTAACAGGTTCCCCTGGACCTCTTACAGCTTGTGAATTGCTTACAGCCCCTCAACCATGAGAGGCACAAAGCTTAAAATCATCTTAAAGATACTGAACCTTTTCTAAAGAGTTAAAAATTATATTGGTAGAGGGTTTTCACTGTTGACTTAATGACTGCTGCCAGGCCTCCATATTCTTTATCTTTTAGGCACCTGGAAGGATGTTAATCGATGTAAACGGGATATGGAAAAAATATATAGTAGTTTTGATGTTAGCAACACTAGACTTTTGAGTTAATTACTTTTCTTTTGTTATAAATCACTGTACTCCTTTTACTTTTTATAAATTGCTGTATCTTTGCTATGTAAGAATGTAACTTTATTTAGTGCTTTCTGAGAGTGGCACCAGACTTTGGGAAGATCAACACAAATAAGTCTTCTGGTTGACAAACCCTTATCAGAAAAAAGGCTGTAAAATGTTAATTGGCCCTTTTGGCCAGAAGATGATGTAAATCACCTAAGATTTGTGTATACAACTAGGTATGCAGAGAGAAAAGCCTGGTTTTGATAAGAATCTGGGCTGCATAATTTTGTATTACCCATTGATCTCTATGTACAATCAAAAAGGTATAAAAGGCCTTTCTAGACAATAGAGGCCGGGCCAGT
Source organism: Neotragus pygmaeus (assembly GCA_006410875.1). Lineage (NCBI taxonomy): Eukaryota > Metazoa > Chordata > Mammalia > Artiodactyla > Bovidae > Neotragus > Neotragus pygmaeus. The sequence continues at coordinate 13,391 of SJYV01053013.1, read as the reverse complement.
CATTGGAAGGACTGGTTTCCCCCGTGTCTCCTCTTTACTCTAATTTCAGGTTGAATTCCCACCTGGGGCATGGAGGCTTGCCATGTCTACTTACTTGTCCTGGCTTCTAAGATCCGTAAGAGAGAAAGCCCAAGGTGGGGCACTCTCCAATATTCAAATGGACGCTGGTGGCCTAACGTAGATGGTGCAGGTTCCTTGTCTGGAACTTTATTGGCTTTCCACATAAACCAAGTTATTCAGCATCTTTTCTCCACTTAATTTTCCTACTACACTACTTCTTCCTAATCTAATCTTATATTAATAAATAAATAAGATTTTTCCTCGCCTACTCTGTCTCCCCTTCGAATCACCCTGGATCCACTGGGGCTGGACCCTGGCACTCCTCCAATACCACAGTTCAAAAGCATCAATTCTTCAGTGCTCAGCTTTCTTTATAGTCCAACGCTGGTATCCATACATGATTACTGGAAAAACCATAGCCTTCGCTAGATGGACCTTTGTTGGCAAAGTAATGTCTCTGCTTTTTAATATGCTCTTTAGGTTGGTCATAACTTTTCTTCTAAGTAATATGTATCTTTTAAAAGAGTTACTTAAACAAAAGAGTTACTTAAAAAAAAACACAACTTTTTTTGAATACAAAGTTTTTTTAAATATAAATTTATTTTAATTGAGGTTAATTACTTTACAATAACATGTTTTTATGGGGCTTCCCAGGTAGTGCTAGTGGTAAAGAATCCACCTGTAGTGCAGGAGAACAGGAGATGTGGGTTTGATCCTTGGATCAAGAAGATCCCCTGGAGAAGGAAATGGCAGCCCTCGCCAGTATTCTTCACTGGTGAATCCCATTTACAGAGGAACCTGGCAGCCTACAGTCCATGGGGCTGCAAAGAGTTGAACATGACTGAGTGACTAAGCTATGCATGCTGAGAGCAGCTCTCCAATCAAAGAGAAAATGATCATTTGTTGAGGGATTTGGCTTAGATGAGAGCAATAGCACAGGTATAGGTGTAAACTGTGGAGAAGGCAATGGCACCACACTCCACGATTCTTGCCTGGAAAATCCCATGGATGGAGGAGTCTGGTAGGCTGTGGACCATGCTAAGGGTCGGACATGACTGAGCAACTTCCCTTTCACTTTTCATTTTCATGCATTGGAGAAGGAAATGGCAAGCCACTCCAGTGTCCTTGCCTGGAGAATCCCAGGGATGAGGGAGCCTGGTGGGCTGCTGTCTATGGGGCCACACAGAGTCGGACAGGACTGAACTGACTTAGCAGTAGCAGGTGTAAACTGTAGGCTGAGTGTTTACCGCTCATCCAGGGAGGACATTTTGTGGGCAGAAATGCAGTTAGATGATCATACATGGTGTCAATAGATCATAAAATTTCTCTTTCAATCACTTCTATTTTCTTAGGGAAGTAGGAAACAAAATCACATTAAGAATGCAGCAGGAGATGCTGGCAGGAGGAGGAAGAGGGTACAAGATGGCCCTTCCTCCCAACAGAGGACTGTTCCTTCCAGTGGAGAATGGATGTGGGGAACAGAGTAGGGATGTCATCATTAAAAGCCAGGTCGGATGTGGTCAACCCATCACTGCATGTCTATTTGGCTTTTTTTTTTTTTTTCTGCAGCCACATTTACCTTGGGAGTCCATGTGGATTTGGTCCAATTTGAATCTAAGGTGCCGACAGTGGAGTGACAGCAAACACAAGGGAGTGACTGAAATGAAGGCTGCAAAACCTGAGGATGGCAAGGGGAGACATGGGGACAAGAGGGGCAAGAGGGAAGGAAGCGAGAAAGAGGCAAGAGGGAGGGAAGCGAGAAAGGGGCAAGAGGGAGGGAAGCGAGAAAGGGGCAAGAGGGAGGGAAGCGAGAAAGAGGCAAGAGGGGAGGAAGAGGGACAAGAAGGAAGGAAGTGAGAAAGATCAGGGAGTGTTGGCCCCATCAGGGTCCAATAAGGATTGGAGTGAAGGTATTTGAGGACGTGACCTGGAAATGTAGAGAGTGGAGGTCTGAAAATGGGGCAGCCCACTTTGCTTCTGGGAAATGATCATTTATTGGTTTTAAGAATATGGATAATGAAGGTGGGGATAAAGGACTGCCTTCGAACTGGGTTGCTGGAAGAGGGACAAGGGAACCAAGAGACCAGTGTTCAGAAGATGGTCTAGCTTGATACTGAACTCAGTGAGAAGCAAGCCAGATGTACCGTTGGAGACACTGAAAGTGAACCAGAAGTAAAAATCTGCAGGGACTGGTGAAGCTGTGCCAGAGATTGTGCAGATGACTCCAAGGAACAAGGTGCTAGATTCTGAGGATGAGAGACTCCCAACTGGAGCATTTCTGGGGGGGAGAACAAAAGTGGTCCTCGAGTCACGATGAAGTGCGTGTCTGTGAGCATGTAGTCCAGGACAGTGGCATTCAGGATGTGGGTACAAAACTCAGACCTCAGGGAGGATTTCATGATGCAGCATCCTGAAAAGACATCTGATTTCCATAAGTGTAAAGAAGTAGGGGTTGTACCCCAGAAGTATTTGAGATGTGGGAAATTTTGCTGATAGGAGCTTGGGAGAGAGGAAGGAGCCATGCACGTGAGCTGTGTTGATCTTTGAGGGGAGCTGGGGTGACCTGAAATCAGTGCTTCTCACAGTGTCTTCAGTATCCAAGGATGAAGGATGGAAGGGGATGGTCCGCCAATGGTCTCAGGTATAACACAGGTGATGAGGCCACAGAAACAATAGCATTAGATCAGGGATCCATTCATTCCAGCCCTCCAGAGGAGTGGAATCCTCGGGAAGGGGGCTGCCTTCCGACCACTGGACTCTGTGATCATCTTCTCCCCTTGTGGCAGCTGCTAAGCTCCTGGTGAAAGCAGTGTGTAGACCTGGGAGAACAGTCTTACTCAAAACAGTGGTAAGATGATCAAAATAATTAAATAATCTGTCATTAAGCAATGACTTCCCTGGGTCAGGAAGATCCCTTGGAGAAGGAAATGGCAACCCACTCCAGTATTCTTGCCTAGAAAATTCCACAGATGGAGGAGCCCGGTGGGCTACAGTCCATGAGGTCGCAAAAAGTTGGACATGACTGAGTGGCTTTTTTTTTTTTTTTTAAGCAATGACTGCCTGCTAAGTTGGAGAAAATACAAACAGCCATTTTTATGGAGTCATTAGTATTTGCCCGCAATATTTTGAACACTTCACAGCTGTTGATCTATTTAACCTTCACAACCACTCTACAAACTGTTGTTGTTGTTTAATCATAAAGTCATGTCCAACTCTTTGCAACCCTATGGACTGCAGCACACCAGGCTTCCCTGTCCTTCACTGTCTCCTATAGTTTTTTCAAACTCTTTTCCATTGAGTCAGTTTTGCCATCCAACCACCTCATCCTCTGTTGCTCCTTTTCCCTCCTGCCCTCAATGTTTCCCAGCATCAGACTCTTTCTAGTGAATTGACTCTTCACATCAGGCGGCCAAAGTATTGGAGCTTTAGCATCAGTCCTTCCAATGAATATTCAGGACTGATCTCCTTTAGGATTTACAGCTCTGATCTCCTTGCAGTCCAAGGGACTCTCAAGAATCTTCTCCAACACCACAGTTCAAAAGTATCNGATTAAATACTTAAATGTAATTCTTGAAACCATAAACAAAGAAGAACAAACAGTGAAAAATTTCTGATACTAATATTGGCAATGATTTTCTTTTGGAAATGACACCATAAGAATGGGAAACAAAAGCAAATATATACAAGAGAGACTACCTCAAACTGAAAAGCATTTGCATAGCAATGGAAATAATTAACAAAGAGAAAAGGCAAACTATGTACAGAATTGGAGAAATATTTGCAAATCATAACTTCTTAAGAGGTTAATATCCAAAATACAAATGAAATTCATACAATGCAACAGCAAAAAAGCAAATAATTCAATAAAAATGAATAGATATTTATCTAGAGAAGACTACCTATGACAAACAGAAGAAAAAAGTACTCAATTACTATTCATCTGCTACTGTTGCCAAGTCGCTTCAGTCGTGTCCGACTCTATGTGACCCCCTAGACGGCAGCCCACCAGGCTCCCTGTTGCTGAGATTCTCCAGGCAAGAACACTGGAGTGGGTTGCCATTTCCTTCTCCAGGCATGAAAGTGAAAAGTTAAAGTGAAGTAGCTCAGTTGTGCCCGACTCTGTGTGACCCCATAGACTGCAGCCCACCAGGCTCCTCTGTCCATGGGATTTTCCAGGAAAAAGTACTGGATTGGGATGCCATTGCCTTCCCCATATTATTCATCAGAGAAACATAAATCAAAATCACTAAGGGCTGTTTCTCACACCTTTTAGGATAGTAAATTTCAAAACAAAGCAAAAAATAAGTGTTAGGGATGATGAGGTATAAAGGGACAACTTGCACATATTGGTAGGGCTCTAAATTGGTACAGTCATAATAAAAAGAATATGAAAATTTCTCTAAAAATTAAAAATAGAAGTAGCACATGATCCAACAATTCTGCTTCTCAGTACATATCCAAAGGAAACAAAATCAGACTCTTGAGGAGAAATCGACACTTTCTCTTTCATTACAGTATTACAGTAACCAAATATGGAAGCAACCTAAATGACCATAAATGGATAAAATATTTAAAAAGAGACATATACATATAATGAAATATTCAGAGCTAAAAAAGGAGACGCTGCCATTTATGACAACATGAATTGTCCTGGAGGGTATTATGCTAAGTGAAATAAGTCAGAGAAAGACAAATACTGTAAGATTTTATATATGGAAACTAAAATAATCAAACTCACAGAAGCAGAGAGCAGAATAGTCTCAATTATGCAAAATAAATAAATTCTGGAGATCTTGTGCCTACAGCTGACAATATTGTCTAAAATCTGCTATGATGATAGATCATTTGTTAAGTGTTTTAACCACTGTATATAATATATATTTGTTCTTATATATTACATATAGTAAATAAATAATAAATATGTATTTAATAAGAATAATAATAAAGGTTAGAGGAAACTTTAGAAGATGGTTTCTATGGTCTTGGCCTTGGTGGTGGTGACAGTGTCTTGGTTTTGTTGTTTTCTTTAGTTTCTAAATCCTGTCCAACTCTTTTGCAGCCCCATGGACTGTAGCTGTTAGACTCTTCTGTCCATAGGATTTTCCAGGTGAAAATACTGGAGTGGGTTGCCATTTCCTTCTTCATGGGGAACTTCTTGACCCAGGGATCAAATCTGCATCTCCCACATTGCAGGCAGATTCTTTTCCACTAAGTCACTTGGTAAGCCCTTCTTGATTTTATACTTATTCCTAAATTCTTCAAGTTTTATACACTACATACAGCTTTTTACATGTCATATCTTTATTTCAGGGTACAGTGTTTTACATGTCAATCATACCTCAATAAGTGATATATCTCAATAAGTTTAGAAAGGTGAGATTAAGGTGTTGAACCACAGTTTTAGGTAAAATTTGTAAAAAGTAGGGTCAGGAGCCAGTTTATGCACAGATTAAACAATAATGTTGTTTGTCTCTAAAAAGCTTAAGTATAAAGTTCTACTGAAGATAGTGGAAAAAAAGTTAAAAAAAAAAGAAAGGAAAGAAAAGATAGTTGACAGGCTAAATTCCAAGATTTTAGAGATTAAGTAATTTAACTGAAGGCAGAGGAAGTTTAACTGAAATAGAATTGAAGTGAGATTCTTTAAGTTTCAAAGAATGTTTTGCTTGATTTTAGAAAAAAGTATCTAAATTCTTAGAAATAATCATAAATGATTGTTGGCCAGTGTAATTCTGATCATCTTAATAAACAATTTAAAGCTCTGGGGCAGAAGTTAATTTGTATATTTTTGTCTAGTAGAGATTTGAATAATCACAGATATATAGCCCCAAATATTTTGGTTTATTGCCTTGTGGAACATTAACCAGTTTTGTATAAACAGCCATAAATTTGTACTTTTCCTAAATTTATTTATTAAATTGTCCATGTACACTAAACTTCTAAAGTTTTTGTTTGAATTTCAACATCTATTGGTCGCCTCATGATGAGTTAAATAGAATCTCTAACACATGTTTATTTTGCATATGCTTACAAAGTATTAGGCACAACCATTCAATTTCATTATCAGATTTTGACCTAGAAAAGAGAAGAATCAGAGGAACATTAATAATGATCTTTTGTTTCCTGTGGAATACAGATTAGAGATGATCTCTGAGTTTTTATATAACAAATCATAATGACTGCATTAAATGGAAACACATGTAATACAAAATCAAGAAACATTTTCTTTGCAGTCAGTATATTATAATATTGACCTTATAAATGTCTCAGATGCTGTAAAATGTATTTCACTTAGCAGTTATATATTAACACACTAGGTAAAGAAGATGGCACTTTAACATTCTAAGCATGTTTCTGCTATATGGCTATTAATATTCTTTAGGACTGAATTACTCTGTAATTTGGCTATCCCAACTAATTTGCCTTTGGAAACATTTTATATGTTAATAAAATAGGATGATTGATTTCATTACTTATAAATATACTAAATTTTTTGGAAAACAGATTGGAGCTTAATTCTCANTATGACATCCTTACTATCTTCATTTATAAATAGCCACACTGAGGCCCAGAGAAGAGAACTTGTTACATAAAGGGGCGAAAACTCAGATTCCAATCCAGGCATCCAACTTGAAAGCTCGCACTGGTACCAGTGTTCTACACAGCCTTAGGGAAGGCATGTTAGAAACGAATAGCCAGTATAGGTTCGATGCAGGGTGCAGGATGCTTGGGGCTGGTGCACTGGAATGACCCAGAGAGATGGTGTTGGGGGGGAGGTGGGAGGGTGGTTCTAGATTGGGAACACATGTACACCCATGGCAGATTCATGTTGATGTGTGGCAAAACTAATACAATATTGTAAAGTAAAAGAAAAATAATAATAAAAAGAAAACATTGCCTAGTATTAGCAACTGAACATTTTAAATGTGTAGGCACATCTTTCTTCTTTGCTGAATATTTTTCTATACAATTTCTAAAATTGAGAAGTTATGCAGGGTATACTCTGCATTTTATAAATTTGATTTGTAAGTCAGGGATTGGCTGAAGCAATGTTACAGATGCTTGGTAAGCACAGTATGGTTTGGTTGCATTGTAGTTTATTTAATGATTTATCTGTTGTTAAACATTTAGTTGGTTTCAATTTTTCTTTATGATAAATATGGCAAAGTATGTCTCTAAATAATGTTTTATTCTGTATTTTGCCAGAAGTTAAATTAAGTTAACTTAATTTAAGTTAAATTCCTAACAACATGCCATTAAGTTAAATTCCTAACAACACTGATACCCAAGGAAAGCTTGTAATATTTTTAGTTTGGGATGAAACTTCTTAAAAGTTGTGAAATTCCTTAGGGGACAGTGCANAGAAGTTAAATTAAGTTAACTTAATTTAAGTTAAATTCCTAACAACATGCCATTAAGTTAAATTCCTAACAACACTGATACCCAAGGAAAGCTTGTAATATTTTTAGTTTGGGATGAAACTTCTTAAAAGTTGTGAAATTCCTTAGGGGACAGTGCACTCTAATTTCTGCTTACAGTTAGAATTATTTTTCCCACTTACAGAAATCAGTACATTCAAACACATCTTTTATTAAAAACCTTATCTTCTTCTTGGATTAACTTGATGGCATTCAAACTCCTCTAAGCTGTGGAATTTTTTTTTCAAATGCAAGATTTTGTGAAAACTCAATATAGGAAATGGATTTAAAGAAATAATTGCCCTGATAGTTGCTGCAGGATTAGATTCCTTGACTCCATTTTTCCACTTATGCCTTCTGACCCCTTCATGTGGCTGTCCCAGGAGCACAGTTTTTACCATATGGAGTGAAGGGACTCGATATTCAGCATCTTATTAGGAAACATTTTGGGTGCTAATTTTTATAGTCAAGTATTTACCTGGCAGTTTCAAACCTAACTTCATTTTCTTTCTGCATAATGTGTTAAAAAAAAAAAGTGTGTGTGGGGATATGATGTAATTGTAAATAACACTTACTTAAGTAGATACCCTCCCCTAATTTTTCAGCTTCTAGACAAAAAAAAAAAAAAATTTCTCTGTATATAGCAGAATTAATATTAAGGTAATTTTTTTGGTACATTTGTTCTACTGTTAATATCCAGGGATAAAAAAAAAACTTACATTATATTGATATATAACTATAATATATAAATATTGGCCAGAATTATCTAGCTTATTTTAATAGTTATTTTTTAATATATTTTACTTTTTATATGTGATTTCTAAGTTTACATTAAATGTTTATGGAGCTTGAAATAACTCTTTAGTTTCCGAGAAGTTTGTCCATAATCTCCATTTCTTAATGTTTTACTTTGATTATTTTGCTTTGTCTGCCTGCCTTGACTTTATTTCTTCTTGAAATTTCCCCACTGCTCTGCTGATAAAAAGAGCATTTCTGGACTTGTGGCTCAGCTATTTGCTGAAAACAAACAGCAAAACAAACACTCAACTGAACCCCTTCTGGGTTGCTACCATGATGAAACTTTCTTCTTATAGGCTTGCTGCAGTTTTTAATCAAATATTATTTTTTAGAACTTTATATTTGAAAATACCTTATAGTACTATAACTAAATTAGCTTACTTTTCTGCTTTTACTCTTTGAAATGATAAAGTTGGATGTTATCTTAAGCCCAGAGGTGTATTATTATAGTCCCATTCCTCCTACTGAGGATGGCTGAGTGAAGGGTCAGTATAACTGACTCAAGTACAGGATATGTTGATTCTGGCACCTGAGGAGGGAAGAAAGGGGACTTTACTGGGTTCCAGACTACCTGTGAGGCCCAGGGGAATCCCTGAGCACAGCCAGGCTCATGAAGCTTGTGATCCAAGGCTTTGTCCTGAGCAAAGGGCTGAGGAGTGGGGCAGAGCAAGCTGAGGAGACAGGGAGAAAGCCAAGGTAGATGAGAGAGGGCAGGATGTTGAACCCAGGAAGGGGCCAAGGAACAGACATGGAGGCAGTGGAAGTGGGGTATCGGACAGGATGATCACTGTGGAGTCCCTGGGGCTGGGACGACGCAACTGTCATGTATTGACTCCAGGGTCCCGAGCAGATCACAAAATCTTTGGATACTCAGTTCAGTTCAGTTCAGTCACTCAGTTGCATCTGACTCTGGGACCCCATGGACTGCAGCACACCAGGCCTCCCTGTCCATCACCAATGCATGGAGTTCACTCAAATTCATGTCCATTGAGTTGGTGATGCAATCCAGCCATCTCATCCTCAGTTGTTCCCTTCTCCTCAAACCTTCAATCTTTCCCAGCATCAGGGTCTTTTCAAATGAGTCAGCTCTTCGCATGAAGTGGCCAAAGTACTGGAGTTTCAGCTTCAGCNGGTTCTGTCTGACCACAGGCCACTTAACTAGCCCCTGCGATCCTGTGACTTGAGCATCACTCCTGTCTATGAGGTGCTGTCGGCATTAAAGCCCAGGACCTGCTGCTAAGCAAATGTACAATAAATGCTCGCCACTATGATGATGGAAACAAGCACATCCTAAGCCCTCTTCTCAGCCTGATTCTCAAACTCAGTTGTGGACCAAAATAGCTTCCATCTGGGTCTGCGCCCCTGCTCACTTATAACACACCCTCAGACAACTAGATTCACCTCTCTCGGCTTCTGTTCAAGGATGGATACAATCAATAGTGGTTAGCGCCATTGTCACTACAGTAACAAATGTGATTATTCGTCATTAATGTAACACTGGGACATTGCTGGTCCAAAAGACTGAAAACTCAGGCTGCAGTATTTTTCTTGAGCCAGGTTTGTACTTCCCCAGGGACCCCTGGGGCCTCCCTCTCCTTGGTGCTTCTCAGCACACCCTCCTCCCCTCCTCACAGCTGGAGCAAGAAGACTAAGGACACGGCTCGGGAGAGTGACCAATATTCTGCAGCACTGCTACCTCAGGCAGTTGTCTAGCCCCTCTGCATCTCACATCTTTATCTGTAAAACGAAGATAATAATAGTAACTCAGAAGACCATGATAAGAATTAAATGTATGGATAAAAGCAAAGTACTTAGAAAAGTGCTGGCACATAGCAAATACTCAGTAAATGTTAGCTATGACTATTATTTCCTGTGTTTTGATATTTTATAAGTCAACATATTTAATAAACAGCTGTGCATATTTGATAAAATATATTTGCATTTTTAATGATTCAAACATAACAAAATATCTATACAATCTCTAGTTCTTCTAACAAACTTAAAAAAAAATCAACGTTTATTTATAGCCAAATCTCTGCCTCCTCCTCGGGTGCCTGACACCATTTCACTCACCTCACAGTGATCACTGGGCAGTTGTCCACATGACCGTGAATCCCCCTGAGGGGACTGGCCTCTCTGGGCCTCCCTGAAGAGCTTCATGGATCTGGCACTGTGCCAGACAATAAACACCAAAGGAACCCAGACTCTGTCCAGTACATCTTGAAGAAAAAACATTTTTTAACTGAAAGCATGCAGGAGTGGTTCTGTCCTTTTCATGTCTGAGACAGGGTAGAGAGGCTGGGTGACAGAAATGAAATACCGAGAAAGGTTCTCACAGTTCAGCTTTTATTAAAATTAAAGGAACATAAATTACAGGAAACTAGAACACGAGTCCTGTTAAAAGAGTACATGTGAGGAACTGTTTTCCTCAGCTAGCGCTGTAACCGATGGAGCAGGTGACAAGTGTTCTTTCACAAGCTCTGTGGTTCCTACCATCTAAGCAGAGAACACCGGATCAAGGGCTGACTCACGCAGTGTGGTGTACAGGGCGTCAGGGATCAAGTCTGCCTGCCAATGGACAGCCACACGGACACAGCACCCACACAGACATACAGATTCAGTGCCTTGAATTTGCTTTCAAAGAAAGTATTTTACACATTATGTACGGATTAAACAAGAAGTCCAGCAAAGGTTCTTATTGCCACTGAAAAGGGGGAAAAATAATTTGAAATCTCATAACCAAACGTGAGAACGTAGCACTGCGGCACTTTGTTGCTCCAAATGCTCCAGTCCCATGTACCACCGCCTTGGCCAATGCTGAATCTGTAAGTCACGAGCCCCATGACAAGGGCTGCACAGGGGCTCTGAGGTTGTGATTATCCACTACGGAAGAGGCCTCNTAATGGCCACAGCTACAGTGGAGTGGGCAGTTTCTCTGGAGAGCAGTTCGCTCTGATGGGAAGGTTTACAGAAAGACATTCATGAAGCATTTATGCTGGCGGAAAGAAACGCTCTTCTCCCCGTGTTGCCACGGTCCCTGAAAAGGCAAAGGAGTAACAGTGGCTCGGCCTCCGCCTGCTGTGAAATGGTCGTCCTGGGAGCAGGTTTGAGAAAGGCGCAGCTCCTTGTGATGTTGAGGTGGAATATTGCTAAAGCCTGTCACCTTAGGTGTTAGGTCTTCCGACTTGTCGCCAGTTACACAAGCTTCCAGTAATGATGTTCAGAAGAAAGACGGGCCTCTTAGCATCAGAAGTGGACCCCGCTCGCTCAGGCTTTGTCAGAAACTGTTCCTTGGCCCCATCATCTCTTTGAGAAGTGGCCGCTGTAGCCGTGGTCACGGGAGTCTTCTGGAGAAGCTTCCCTGCTCATCCAGGTCGTGCTTTGGTCCTGTTTTGGCTCCAGCCCATCGTCAGTCATGTGTTAACATGCTAATAGCAGAGGATATTAGCATCGATCATTTTTATTGAGTCCATAGAGGGGCAGGGAAGTTATGTGACTTGCCTGAGATCGTGCAGCTACTAAGAAGCCAGAGCCGAGGTTCAAACCCGAGTGTCTCTAAAAGGGCACCAGAGCTTATAGGGGAGCGTGGAGGAAGATGGTAGGGAGAGATGGATGTCGGTGAGAAAAGGCGATGCTGTCATGAGTGCATCACTCACATGAGAAGGAGGTAGTGCTTGTGGGGCAGAGAGCGTGCGCTCTGCCTGCCGGGAGACTGTGCCGTGCCTTCCTTCGAGGGAGTGTGAGTGCCGCTTTGCTGATGTTTATTCGCTAAGTTGTGTCAGACTCTCTTGTGACCCCATGGACTGTAGCCCTCCAGGCCCCTCTGTCCATGGGGTTTCCCAGGTAAGAATGCTGGAGTGGGTTACCACACAGGCAATCAATTGTGTATCAGGATGTTTTCAGCTGCAGATAACAGAACAGGAGTAAACAGCTGGTGTAAACACTGGGGATTGTTGTTTTCTTATATAGCAGGCAGTTCAGGTCTTATGGCTGATTGGGGGCAGGGCGTGGGGTTAGTGCCTGTGGAGGCTGCCGCCTCCCCTCCTCTCAGGACGGAGTCCGGAGGAGGGAATGGAGCAGGTGGGGCTTGCTCCTCCCCGTCCTCTCTTCATCCGGGCGGAAAATCTTGCCCAGAAGTTCCCAGCAGGCTACCTGTCAAATCGCATCGAGCAGAAGTGGCACAGGACCCTGCTCTAGCCACCCCGGAGGCTGGGAGAGCAGGTGTCTGGCCCTCAGGCTCTGCCGTGTGGCCGGCTCCATCAGTAAGGACAGCAAGGGGAGGCATCTGTCTGCCACGTTCAGAAAGCACCTTGCGCGCAGCAGCTGCTCTGCAGGGGGGTGGCCACAGATGGGAAGGTTACACGTGGCGCAGCCGTGGGTGGTCCAGCACGCAGGGAGTGCTGGCGTGGTGCAGACGTGGGTGGTCCAGCGCGCAGGGAGTGCTGACGCGGAGCGTCAGGGGAGCTGTCCGGCTAGAGGAAGGGCCAGGATTTCAGGAGACAGACTTGAGCCCGGGCAGGTGTCTAGGGATGAGGGAACCGATCAGAGTGCGTGAGGGACCTCAGACCCAGTCTGTCTGGCTTTAGAGCCTGGTGTTTCTAGTCTGCACGTTGGGGCAGTGAACTTGAGCTATGAGTTGAATGACGAGTGTAATTTCAACAGTTGAGCAAGGTGGCAGGCTTTCTAGACAAAGGGAATAAATACCTCATCCTGTAAAGCTAGGGCGGTGTGTTTGGAGCACAGGGTGGCTCAGTTGGGCTGAGGGTCTAGTGTGAGAAGGAGCGGGGTGGCCTGTGAGATTGGAGCTAATAATAGAAGTTTGACGTGTGGACCTTGCGTCTGGTTGCATGATTATCTTTCACGGTGATGGTGCCATCAAATGGTTTTGAGCAGAAAAAAAGAAGAAACCATGAACGGACTGTGTTTAGGATGATCTTGTTGGGTGAGGCAAATAGGGCAAAAATACAGCTGAACCACAGGGGCAGAACAGAATGGGCCAGGGTGCGTGGCATTTTGGAGGAAGAGTTGGCAGTCGCTCTGGCCTGACTGCGGAGAAGAAGAGGCTTTTGGGCTGGCTCCCAGGTTTTCAGCTCGGGTTTGGGTCTGTCTCTTATACAC
>SJYV01053010.1:0-12120 GCA_006410875.1 Neotragus pygmaeus | reverse complement strand
AATAAAAGCAAAAATAAACAAATGGGATCTAATTAAAACTAAAAGCTTCTGCACAACAAAGGAAACTATTTTTTTTTTATTTTTTACATTGGCAATTAATTGTTATTTTGATTTCTGATATACAATATTGTGAATCAGCTATAAGTATACATATATCCCACCCTCATAAGCCTCCCTCTCAGCCCCCACACCTACCATCCCATCCTTCCAGGTCATCACAGAGCACTGTGTTGAACTCCTGTTGTTATACAGAAACTTCCCACTAACTACATATTTTACATATGGTAATGTATATGTTTCAAACTACTCTCCAAATTCCTCTCACTATCTACTTCCTTTCTTATGTCCACAAGTCTGTCCTTTATGTCTGTGTGTCTATTCCTGCCCTGCAGATACATTCATCAGTACCATTTTTCTAGATTCCATGCATATGCATTAATGTACGATATTTGTTGTTCTCTTTCTTGCTTATTTCACCTATATAACATGCTGACAGGCTCTGTGTTTATTCACCTCAGTTAAACTGACTCAAATCTCTTCCTTTTTATGCTTAATTAATATTCTATTGTGTATTATACACACACACACACACACACACACACACANTAATGTACGATATTTGTTGTTCTCTTTCTTGCTTATTTCACCTATATAACATGCTGACAGGCTCTGTGTTTATTCACCTCAGTTAAACTGACTCAAATCTCTTCCTTTTTATGCTTAATTAATATTCTATTGTGTATTATACACACACACACACACACACACACACACAACTTCATTATCCATTCATCTGTTGGGGCATCTAGTTTGCTCCCATGTCCTGGCTGTTGTAAACAGTGGTGAAATGAACATGTGGTACGTGTGTCTTTTAGAGTTATGGGTTTCTCAGAATATATTTTTCAATGGAGGTAACAGAATGGTGGAATAGAAGGATATGAGCTCATCTTCTCCTGCAAGAACTCCAAAATTATAACTCATTGCTGGACAACTGTCGAAAGAATGTTGGGTCCCACCAGAAAAAGATAACCCAGGTTCAAGACCAAAGGAAAAGCCCCAGCAAGATGATTGGAAGGGCAAAAATCACTTTTAGAATCAAACTCCATACCTACCAGAGATCCATGGAAGGCTCAAACAAACCTCACGTGCCATAGAACCCAGAGACCTCACAGAGACTGTGGTAGAACTGTTTTTGAATGTCTCCTGTAAAGGTACACATCAACAATGGCCTGCCACAGGGGTAGGGGCTCTGGATGCAGCAGACCTGGTTATGCCATAAGCTCTCTTGGAGGAGGTTGCCATTAACTCCATCACACTACTGCCAGAACTTACACAGGACTGAAGACATGGGCTCTTGGGGGCACAAGGACCTTGTGTACACCAGGACACAGGAGAATAAAGCAGTGACCAAACATGAAACTGACCCAAACTTGCTCGTGTGTGTCCAGGATTGTCTGGGGGAGGTGTGAATTGGTGGTGTCCTGCCACAGATCTGGGGCACTGAGTCCAACAGTGCATGCTTGGGACCTTTTGAAGGAGTCTGCATTATCTCCTTTATCTCCATCATAGTTTGGACTCAAGTCAAACAACAAGGAGGGAACACAGCCCTGCCCATCAACACAAAATTGGATTAAAGATTTACTGAGCATCAAACCAAGACCCAGTTTCCTCCTCAGTCAGTTTCTCCCATCAGGAAGCTTCCATAAGCTTCTTATCCTTATCCATCAGAGGGTAGACAAAATGAAAACCACAGTCACAAAAAAACAAACCAAACTGATCACATGGACCACAGTCTTGTCTAAGTCAATGAAACTATTATCCATGCTGTGTAGGGCCAACCAAGATGAACAGGTCATGGTGGAAAGTACTGACAAAATGTTGTCCACTGGAGAAGGGAATGGCAAACCACTTCAGTATTCTTGCCTTGAGAATCCCATGAGCGTCATGGAAAGGCCAAAAGATAAGACACTGAAAGATTAACTCCCAAAGTCAGTCTTAGATGCTATAAGAGATTGGTGGAGAAATAATCTCAAAAGGATAAAGAGATGGAGCCAAAGTAGAAACAACTCCAAATTGTAGATGTGACTGGTGATGGAATTCAATGCTGTATGAGCAATATTGCATAGGAACCTGGAATGTTAGGTCCATGAATCAAGGCAAACTGGAAGTGGTTGAACAGGAAATGGCAAGAGTGAACATTGACATTTTAGGTACTAGTGAACTAAAACAGACTGGAATGGGTGAATTTAACTCAGATGACTATTGTATTTACTACTTTGGGCAATAATCCCTTAGAAGAAATGGAGTAACAATCATCGTAAGCAAAAGAGTTGCTCCTTGGAAGGAAAGCTATGAGCAACCTTGAGAGCATATTAAGAAGCAGAGACATTGCTTTGTCAACAAAGGTCCATCTATTCAAAGCTATGGTTTATCCAGCAATCACGTATGGGTGTGAGAGTTGGACCATAAAACAAGCTGAGAGCAAAAGAATTGATGCTTTTGAAATGTAANTTAAGAAGCAGAGACATTGCTTTGTCAACAAAGGTCCATCTATTCAAAGCTATGGTTTATCCAGCAATCACGTATGGGTGTGAGAGTTGGACCATAAAACAAGCTGAGAGCAAAAGAATTGATGCTTTTGAAATGTAATGTTGGAGAAGACTCTTGAGAGTCCCTTGGACTGCAAGGAGATCCAACCAGTTCATCCTAAAGAAAATTAGTTCTGCATATTCATTGGAAAGACTGATGCTGAAACTGAAAGCCCAATACTTTGGCTACCTGATGCGCAGAACTGACTCATCTGAAAAGACAGGGAAAGATTGAAGGTGGGAGGAGAAGGAGAAGGTGATAACAGAGGTTGAGATGGTTGGATGGCATCATCAACTCAATGGACATGAATTTAAGTATGTTCTGGGAGTTGATGATGGGACAGGGAAGCCTGGAATGCTGCAGTCCATGAGGTTGCAAACAATCAGACATGACTTAGTGACTGAACTGACTGAACTAACTGAAGGGCACATACCCAGTGGTGGGATTTTTGGATCATAGATTTGTTTTATTCCTTGTATTTTGTAAAGTAATCTCCAAACTGTTCTCCATAATAGCTGTGTCAATTTACATTTCCACCAATAGTGCAAGTGGGTTCCCTTTTCTCCATATCCTCTCCAGCATTTACCATTTGCACACTTTTTTATGATTACCAGTCTAACCAGTGTGAGATGATACCTCGTTGTAGTCTTGATTTGCATTTATCTAATAAAGAGGATATTGAGGATCTTGTGTGTGTGTGTGTGTGTGTGTGTGTGTGTGTGTGTGTGTTTTGCTTGTCTCTATGTCTTCTTTTGAGAAATGTCTGTGTAGGTATTCTACTCATTTCTAAAGAGCTTCCCTGGTGGCTCAGCTGGTAAAGAATCTGTGTGCAACAAGGGAGATCTGGGTTCAATGTCTGAGTTGGGAAGATCCCTTGGAGGAGTGCATGGCAATCCACTCCAGTTTTCTTGCCTGGAGAATATCCATGGACAGAGGAGCCTGGTGGGCTACATTCCACAAAGTCTCAAAGAGTCAGAAACAACTGAGTGACTAAGTACAATACTCATTTCTAAAAGATTATTTTTTAATTAAGTAAATAGTTAATTTTTGGAAGCTAATTACTTTACAATATTTTATTTGTTTTGCCATATATTGACATGGATCTGCCACAAGTGTACATGTGTTCCCCATCCTGAATCTTCCTCCCACCTCCCTCCTCATCCCATCCTTCTACAAATCTCAATGCTGGAATCTGTTGTTGAGACTGGAAAATTAATCTACAACCAAAATCCATCATACCATGACAGGTGAATGTTTTAAATAATATCTTTATATATATATAAATAAATATCCACTGAGAATAGTTTCCTGTTCCTGTACAGTAGGCTCTTGTTTATTATCTATTCTGTATATAATAGTACATAGTGTGTATATGTTAAGCATTCTTTCTTGATCTCTCCAGCTGGAGGTTTGTCAGTCTTGTTCTCTAGAAACTATCTTTTGACTTCATTGATTTTCTATTTGTTTGATTCCTGCTCTCATATTCATCATTTCTTGTCTTCTTACTTTGATATTTTAAGATGTTTCATTATTTTCTAACAAATTATCTTTAATGAGAAATCTGCAATTTTTCTTATTTTTGTTTTGGTGTATCTAGCATATTTTACTCATTCTGGCTGATGGTAATTTTTTAAAGATTTGACAGTTATGTGTCATGATGTAGTTTTCTTCAAATTTTTGTGTTTACAATTCAATGAGAATCTTAGATACGTGGGTTTATACATTTGTGACATGTTAAAAACTGCAGATGTTTCTCCAAATATTTTTCCTACCCCTCTTCTGTTTTGCTGACTTCACCCATACATATATAAAACTTTTGACATTTCCTTAAATCACTGATATTTGGTTTCTTTTCCCAAATTTTTTTTCTCCGTGTTTCAATTTGGATATTTTCCATCACACTCTTTCTTGCTACATTACTTAATCTACTGTTAGCCCAGTTCGGTATACTTTTTTATGTTTTGTAATATAGTTTTAATCTTTAGAATTTAACCTTGGTCTTTTTCTAAATTTGCAGTATAATGCAATCCTCTGAGGTTCAATGTTCTACTTTTCAAACATATGGAACACACATATTTTTAATATTACAAATATTCCAATATTCTAATTCTCATTTCTGGGCTGGTACTAATTTTTTTTAATAATTAAAGATTATTTTATTCTCCTTAGTGCTAAGAAAATCTTATGTAATTTTATTTTCCCCAAATCAACATACATAGAATTCTATCAAAAAATATTTAAATATAGCAACGACTTCTGGGAATCTTTTCCACTTCAACAAAATTACATGTTCAGTTTTCTATAAGAACACATTGACTCTAATAAGTATATTACTTTATACTAAATATTGCTATTAATTCATAATTAATCCATAAGTTTTATTATTTTGTAAATTATTAGTAGACAATATTATATGAAAAATTTAAAATACCTTCTGAAATTGAATAAAGTGTATTTACGTAAAATTTAGGGATAGGTAATAAGATAACTAAACAGTCAATTCCAAGAAGAAAACTTTAATTTGTATCTCCAAAATTAATAAAAATTAATGAAATTTAAAACTAACATTTTATTTATTTTCCATGTACTTGTAATGGTCACTTCCAATTATTACTGATCTGATTGACCAGATCAATGTTTTAATTATTTCCACAACTATTTTCATGAGTAACATCCAAGAATCTCAGAGTCAAAATATACTTAAATATCATAAATAGCTGTTATCAACTGGATATGGGTTCTGTGTTCAAATATTTTAATTTCCCCAGGTTTTAATTTCATTTTTCTTTTATTCTCCATCCTCCAGCAGATAAACTAACTTCCTTGTTTGTTGTGTTTTTTTTTCTCTTCTTCTTGGAAAATTTTAGATTTACTCAAAATATGACAAGAACAATTTTTGCCATCATCACTTTATTAAAGTTGCCTGCACTAAAAATGTGACTTATTGCTGTAAAGTCAGTGAATCTCCTCAAAACCTGAGAGGAACAGAAAAGTGGGATGCTGTTTCTATATCTAAATTCCTATAAATAATTTAAATCCCTTCATTTGGGAAACTCATCTTTTTGACTTCTCATGTTCCCTGACTTCTCATGTTCATACTTGCCAGAATACATATTGCACAGACAATTGTAGGGCATTTTCACTGTTCCTTTAATGTCATATCTCATGACTCCTCTGTAGTTTCAAAGAAGAAAAGTTGAACTTATAATGTCCTTTTCTTCAGATGATTCCTTGATAGGCTGTTTTTGGATCCACCTGTTTCTCTGTAGCAGTGTTGTTCAGTGTGGTCCAAAATCCTAGTGAATACTCAAAACTGTTTCTGTAGATCTGTAAGTCCAAGTTATCTTCATAAATGATAATTTCTCTCTCTCTTTTTTTTTTTTTGCCTCAGTCTTTCATTGACTACACAATAAGCCATATTGTAACAGATTGTATGTGTTATCAGATATGAGACTCCAACCTTCTTCTATTTAATCACACATTAAATGTATTTGGGAAAATGTAAAACAATGAGAAAACAATATCACTATCTATCTAATATTTGTATTTGCTTGCAAATAGAATTAAATGTTCTTAAAGAGTACCCCATGTCCAAGGAGCAGTGGCTGCACGGGCCCCGGAATGCCTAGAGGAGCTATTCAACATTCAAGGTCTGGAGGGGTGGTGGTGAGGAGAAACCCCTCATCCAAGGTAAGGAGCAGCAGCTACGCATTGCTGGAGCAGCAGTGAAGAGATACCCCACGTCCAAGGTAAGAGAAACCCAAGGAAGATGGTAGATGTTGCAAGAGGGCAGATACACTAAAACCATACTCACAGAAAACTAGTCAATCTAATCACACTAGGACCACAGACTTGTCTAACTCAATGAAACTAAGTCATGCCCTGTGGGGCCATTCAAGATGGGCAGGCATGGTGGAGAGGTCTGACACAATGTGGTCTAATAGAGAAGGGAATGGTAAACCACTTGAGTATCCTTGCCTTGAGAACCCCATGAACAGTATGAACAGGCAAAATGATAGGCTACTGAAACAGGAACTCCCCAGGTCAGTAGGTGCCTAATATGCTACTGGAGATCAGTGGAGAAATAACTCCAGAAAGAATGAAGGGATGGAGTCAAAGCAAAAACAATACCCAGCTGTGGATGTGACAGGTGATAGAAGAAAGGTCTGATGCTATAAAGAGCAATATTGCTTAGGAACCTGGAATGTCAGGTCCATGGATCAAGGCAAATTGGAAGTGGTCAAGCAGGAGATGAAAAGAGTGAACGTCGACATTCTAGGAATCATCAAACTAAAATGGACTGGAATGAGTGAAGTTAAATCAGATGAGCATTATATCTACTACTGCAGGCAGGAATCCCTTAGAAGAAATGGAGTAGCCATCATGGCCAAAAAAAGAGTCAAAAATGCAGTATTTGGATGCAATCTCAAAAACGACAGAATGATCACCTTTCGTTTCCAAGACAAACCATTCAATATCACAATAATCCAAGTCTATGCCCCAATCATTAACCTTGAAGAAGATGAAGCTAAATAGTTCTATGAAGACCTACAAGACCTTTTAGAACTAACACCCAAAAAAGATGTCCTTTGCATTATAGGGGACTGGAATGCAAAAATAGGAAGTCAAGAAATATCTGGAGTAACAGGCAAACTTGGCCTTGGAATACGGAATGAAGCAGCACAAAGACTAATAGAGTTTTGCCAAGAAAATGCACTAGTCATAGCAAATACCTTCTTCCAACAACACAAAAGAAGACTACACATGGACATCACCAGATGGTCAACACTGAAATCAGATTGATTATATTCTTTGCAGCCAAAGATGGAGAAGCTCTATATAGTCAACAAAAACAAGACTGGGAGCTGACTGTGGCTCAGATCATGAACTCCTTATGGCCAAATTCAGACTTAAATTGAAGAAAGTAGGAAAATCCACTAGACCATTCAGGTATGACCTAAATCAAATCCCTTATGATTATACAGTGGTAGTGAGAAATAGATTTAAGGGATTAGTTTTGATAGATAGAGTTCCTGATGAACTATGGACTGATTCATGACATTGTAAAGGAGACAGGGATCAAGACCATCCCCATGGAAAAGAAATGCAAAAAAGCTACATGGCTGTCTGAGGAGGCCTTACAAATAGCTGTAGAAAGAAGAGGAATGAAAAGCAAAGGAGAAAAGGAAAGATATAAATATCTGAATGCAGAGTTCCAAAGAATAGTAAGAAAAGATAAGAAAGCCTTCCTCAGTGATCAATGCAAAGAAATAGAGGAAAACAACAGAATGGGAAAGACTAGAGATCTCTTCAAAAAAAATTAGAGACACCAAGGGAATATTTCATGCAAAGATGGGCTCGATAAAGGACAGAAATGGTCTGGACCTAACAGAAGCAGAAGATATTAGGAAGAGGTGGCAAGAATACACAGAAGAACTATATTTAAAAAAAAAAAAAAAGATCTTCACAATCAAGAAAATCACTATGGTGTGATCTCTCAATTAGAGCCAGACATCCTGGAATATCAAGTCAAGTGGGCCTTATAAAGCATCACTACGAACAAAGCTAGTAGAGGTGATGGAATTCCAGTGGCACTTTCTCAATTCCTAAAAGATGATGCTGTGAAAGTACTGCACTCAATATGCCAGTAAATTTGGAAAACTCAGCAGTGGCCACAGGACTGGAAAAGGTCCAATCCAAAAGAAAGCAATGCCAAAGGATGCTCAAACTACCATACAATTGTACTCATCTCACACGCTATTAAAGTAATGCTCAAAATTCTCCAAGCTAGATTTCACCAATATGTGAACCGTGAACTTGCAGATGTTCAAGCTGATTTTAGAAAAGGCAGAGGAACCAGAGATCAAATTGCCAACATCTTCTGGATCATGGAAAAAGCAAGAGAGTTCTGGAAAAAAAAATTATTTCTGTTTTATTGACTATGCCAAAGCCTTTGACTGTGTGGATCAGAAGAAACTGGTAAATTCTGAAAGAGATGGGAATACCAGATCACCTGACCTATCTCCTGAGAAACCTGTATGCAGGTCAGGAAGCAACAGTTAGAACGGGACATGGAGCAACAGACTAGTTCCAAATAGGAAAAGGAGTACATTAAGGCTATATATTGTTACCTTGCTGATTTAACTTATAAGCAGACTACATCATGAGAAACGCTGGGCTGGAAAAACACAAGCTGGAATAAAGATTGCCGGGAGAAATATCAATAACCTCAGATATGCAGATGACACTNCTCCCACCACACACAGGCCTCTAGCCTCCTTCCACGCAGAGTTCCACCTAACTTTGCTGACATGGGTTTTAGCTGGAGCGGTTCTGCAACAATAGCATCCCTATATTGGTGTCTGGCTCTTAGGGTTTGGGCATTGAGTAGATATTTCAATTTTACTTAAACCATTTTGATGCTCATTACTTATCAATAGGAGAAATAATATTTAAAATAATACATTACATTGCAACTTTCCAATAGTCACGTAGTTTATTTTTATACTGTAAAGTTATTATATAATCATGCAATAAGTAACAAGGAGATTACCACATGCCCCACACTATATGAGGCATGGGACACTGAGAAGTAGGCAGAGAGAATATAAATTAAATCAAAGAAATGGCTTCAGTTCCATCCTTAAGAACTTACAAATTTAATGAGAGGCACAGAACAATTATATTTAGTTTTTTTTTTCTTCTTTAATATCCCTTCTACTTTAACCAGCAATCTATTTCTCTTTCCCCCCCACTTTGCACATGCCTTTAATAGACTCTCATGTACTCTCATGCTTTTCAGTAAAAAGAAAGGAGTAATGCCTATTTATGGAAAGAAAGGATTCTAAAGTGGAGCACAGTTCTAACAATTATAGAGTAATTTTGGTTGGTAGAAAATAGGGAAGAAAAGAAGGTATCAATTTTAACTTCCTTTGATAGACATTTTTTAATTCCCCAAACCCTTTCTGAATACAAAGTAAAAAGTGTGTTAATTATATCTTTAAATGTCGTGTTCATATTTATCACATTTTTAAAACAGATTTATAATTCAATCAAGTTATTATTTGTAACTCTAAAGAACATTAGAGACCTTGGGGAAATCAATATGACACATTTTTCACCATCAAGTAATATTTAGAGCATCATTTTACTGTTCTAAATTCTCATGTCTCTTTTATCTAGACTTTTATTATGTCTCTCAGTCATAGCTCTGACTTATATAAGCCATGTCCTGATCTGAGAATTCTATCTTTAGAATGTTAAGTTTTCAAATGATGAGCTTTATGATGTAGTTTCCAGAAATGTATTTTGGCAAAACTCCAGGGATGCTTCTTTTTTAAGCTTTACAGTCAGTCCTAACTATTATGTACTTGAAGTTTTAGAGAACAGAAGAATAAATGTGAAGTAGATTATTCAGGGAAGAGTTCCAGCTAGAGAAATGGCTTTCATTGAGCCTTCAAAACAAAGTAGCATTTAGCTAGGCTGAAAAGCAAAGGGTCATAAGGCAAGAAAGAAAATACAGAGATAGAAGAATATAAGCAGAAACAAAATAGTGTAACTGTAAGCCTCTTCCTGATCGGAAAAGGGAGTTCATGTTGGAAAATGTGAGACAGGAAGTTTGTGTAATTCCTTTTCCTGTGTTGAGATTTTCAAAATATAAAAGTTACGTCCAAAAACTTACTTTGCCATCAGAAAACCTTAGGCAGTAAGTAAAATTGATATAACTTCCCTAACAGAAGCAGAAGATATTAAGAAGAGGTGGCAAGAATACACGGAAGAACTATACAAAATNTTCTTCTATAATGCAATCCAATGAGACACAGAGACAGAGAGAGATAAGTGACATTATATGTTTATCTTTCTCTGTCTTACTTCACTTAGTATGATAAGCACTAGGTCTGTCCATGTTGCTGAAAATGTCATAATTTTATTCTTTTTTCATGGTTGAGTAAGTATTCCATTGTATGTATGTATGTATATATTCATTCATCAGTCAATAAGCATTTAGGTTGCTTCCATGTCTTGGCTATTATAAATAGCCTTAGCACATTTTTAAGTCACACTGTTAGGTTTTTGTTATTAAGTTGTAGGAATTCCTTACATATTTTGGAGGTCAACCTCTTATCAGACATTTTTGCAGATATTTTCCCCATTCTGTAGGTTGACTTTTCACTCTGCTGATTGTTTCCTTTGCTGTGCAGAAGCTTTTTGGTTGGTGTGGTCATACTTGTCTGTTTTAGGTTTTATTACCCGTGCTATTAGTGTTATATCTGTGTAAGTATTGCCAAGGCCAATGCCATGAAGCTTTACTTCTATGCATTCTCCTATGTTTGCCTCTAGAACTTTTTAACAGCTTCAGCTCTTACTAAGTCTTTAAGTCTTTAATTTTGTATTGATTTTTTGTCTGATGTAAGATAAGAGTCAGATTTAATTATTCTTTTTTCATGCGAATATCCCATTCAGCTTTCCCATTACCACTTGTTGAGGAAGCTATCCTTTCCGTTTCATGTATTGTTACCACTCTTGTCAAAGACCAATTGACCATATATTTGTGTATTTATATCTAGGTTCTCTATTCTACTCCACTGATCTGTCGGTTTTTATGCCAGTACTATGTTATTTGAATACTGTAGCTTCATAATATATTTTCAAATCAGAGAGAATGATACATATGACTTTGTTCTTATTTTTCAAGATTGATTTGTCTCTTCATGGTCTATTGTGTTTCCATATGAATTACAGAATTGTTTTTTCTATTTCTGTAAAAAAAGAACTCTTTGGGATTTTGATAGAAATTGTGCTGAATATGTACGTCACTTTGGGTAGTATGGACATTTTGTTAACACTAATTCTTCTAACTATAAACACAACATCTTTCCATTTTCCTCTGTCTTGTTTAATCCCTCTCATCAGTGTTTTCTATGTTTCTATACATAAATTTTTGACCTCCTTAGTTAAGCATATTCCTAAGATTTTATTCCTTTTGTTACTATTGTAAATAAGATTTTTAAAAATTTCCTTTTCAAGGAGTTTGTTATTAGTTAGCTGTAGTTAGTTTGTTGCAGTGCATCGAAATGTAAGTGATTTTTGTTTGTTGATGTATTCTGCAACTTTATTGCATTTGTTTACTAGTTTAAAAGGTCTTTATGGAGTCTTTTGTGTTTCCTACATATAACCAGGTCATTTGTAAACTGAAATAATTTACTTCTTCCTTTCTAATTTGAATGAATGTATTTATTTTTCTTGTCTACTTGTTTTAGTTAGAGCTTTCACTGCTATATTAAACAGAAATGGCAAGAGTATGGATCCTTGCCTTATTTCTGATTTTAGAGGGAAAACTTTGCTTTTTACCAATGAATATGGTTTTAGTTGTGGACTGACCCCATGGACAGCAGCACGCCAGGCCTCCCTGTCCATCACCAACTGCTGGAGCTTACTCAAACTCATGTCCATTAAGTTGGGGATGCCATCCAACCATCTCATCCTCTGTTGTTCCCTTCTCCTCCTGCCTTCAATCTTTCCCAGCATCAG
>SJYV01053008.1:4760-19009 GCA_006410875.1 Neotragus pygmaeus | reverse complement strand
CGGCGCAGCGGAAGGGCTGCTCGCCTGTGTGCACGCGCCGGTGCTCCTCCAGGCGCCCGCTGCGGATGAAGCCCTGGCCACAGTCGGCACACACGAAGGGCCGCTCCTCTGTGTGCGTGAGCTGGTGGCGCAGCAGGTGCGAGCTGCGGCTGAAGCTGCGGCCGCACTCGCCGCACACGAAGGGCCGCTCCCCGGTGTGGATCTTTTGGTGCCGCAGCAGGTTGCTGCGCTGGCTGAACACCTTCCCGCACATGTCACAGCGGCCCCCTCGCTCAGCTCCGGCCCCTGTGCCGGGGCGCCCCCGAGCCCGGCTGCGACCCCTAGGGGCACGCCAGCTGGCCACGGCCAGCCCGTGGCCCAGGCCCTGGCGGGCATCCTCCGTGGGGTCCAGCTCACCTCCCAGGTCGCTGGAGAGCACTACCGCGTGTGGGTAGCCACCTTCACGGGAGGCTGACCCGAGTCGGCCTGTGAGGCTGGCCACACCGAGGTCCCAGGGCAGGTGGACGTGGGGGCTCGCGCTGTCTGGGTCCACAGAGACGTTGTCCATCTGGAGTGTAAACCCTGCATGGCACAGGGGGATCCACTCATGCATGACAGAGAACCTGCTGGTGCCCAGAGACACTCCAGCCCTGGGGAAAGGGTGTGAAATGGAGCGACCTAAAGCTGCCCAAGGAGGCAGACAGAAGTCACCTGGGCAGGGGCAGGGGCAGGGGTTCTGTCTGAGCAGGCTTCTGAAGGCGGTAAGGATGGGACAGACAGGTGGAAGACTAAAAACTGGCGACGGGCTTTTCACGTGTGGCCTGTTTGCAAAACCGCCTTTCTGGAAGGGCTGTAGTGCAAAGTGGCCCTTGCACTGGGCAAGTGGGTGATGTTGGTTCCCACAGATGCAGAGAAGTGGGTGAGTGTGAGGGAGGCTGGAAGTGGGGCGAACAGGCGGGAAATGCAGGCACCAGGACTTGTCTGCTGTGCCGTGCCCGTGATGACAGCGCGGCTCCCAAGGCGCTGCTGAGACCTTGTGCAGCCACTGGGGAGTCTGGCCCCGTCTGTAGGGAAGTGTGGGCATGGTGCTGTGGCATTTACAGGGCACAGAGGGCCCTGGGCCTGCCTGCGATTGGACAGGGCTGGGCTTCTGGCTCAAAGGAGCAGGTTCCAGCCAGGCTGTGAGCACTCCATCCTTAGATGCTAGAGGAGGGAGGAGATGCGAGCCTGGCACAGAGGAGGAGGGAATTACATCAGGGACACAGAGAGAGGAGCAGGGGCTTCAGGGATGACAGAAAATCTATAAGCTGCCATGGAAAACGCAGATAAAGTATACTGCATCAAAGGAAATCATTTGTGTTCAGCAAAAACCCTCCAGAGTCAAATGATGAATGACAAACTGAGAAACCCTCCAGAGTCAAGGGTCTAATTAACCAAAGTAAGAGCAGCAATCAGTCAACAGGAAAGAATGTGGGCAGAAGACTAGAAGAGAAAAGGAAATGTCACACGCTTAGTTCCCCCCATAAGAAAACTGCACATTAGGGCCATACTTGTCTGCCGTTCCACATCCTTACTCCAGAACCCCAGTGTCTGTGTGCATTGCTGGTGAGCACAGACAAGCTGGCGTCGCCAGGTACCTCAAACGATACATTTCCCTTAGGCTAATCCAACAACTCCACTGCTAAGTACTTCTCCACCAGTTGTGTTCCTCCCTATGTGAAGTGACTGGTATAGGAGGGTTCTCAGTTTTCAATAAAAGGTAACTCAAAAGAGTGTCAGTGGGAGCCTGGATGGGTAAACAGTTCTGTCCTGGGGAGCTGTCCAAAGAGGAAGGCTTTTGCTGCTGTGTGTTCAAGTGGGAAGATGCACGAAAAATGTCAGGCAGGGAACAGGGCGAAGATTAAGCCTCCACGTGTGTTTTAAAGACGGCAAATGAGTATGCATCCACATTTGTGTTTGCTTTCCTGCACAGAGAATCTTTCTGTAAGTCCACACAAAAGACCAGTGCTGCTGGCTGTTGGGCTGCAGGACCCTGTGACTCAGGCAGGGGAGGGGTGCTCCGCTGTATATGCCCTCGGGCCTTCTGAATTTTGTAACGTGAATGCTACCTATTCAGAATGTTCTCCTGATGAAAACTGGCTGCACAGACGTTCTGTGGAGGGCAAGGGGAGCAGCCAGGACACCCAGTGGTGCGGAGCCCATGGTGGCTGAGGGAACCGGTATTTGAAGAGGGGGCTGTGGTTGTCTGTGGGCAAGTGCAACCCAAGGAAAGACCAGGGCAGCAGAGAAAGGACCCGCTGAGGAGCCGCAGGCGGAGCCGCCAGTGTGGCCGGAGAGAGCAGAGACTCTGCTGTGCTTTCAGCAGGGCCCCCAGCTGAAAGTTGAGACAGTGGGAGGGGTGGCTGCCAGACCGCCCCTCAGCTTCAGTATGCAGCACTGACAGAGCATAAGAGAAGAACCCTAAAAATACATGGGGCAGCTCCAAAGCAAGAAAGGACTGTCCAGAGCTGGTGCACTGTGCTCGCAAGTGCTAAGGCTGTAGAGACCGGGGGCTGAGGCCAGGTTCCGCTGTGAAGCAGGAGGTTGAGGACTTGGCCTGGGTGAGTCCAGTCCACCCACAGACCTTTGGTGTGTGAGCCTGCAGAGGGATCTCCACTGAACGGCTGGGGGCCCAGGCGAGCCTTCCAGTTCAGAGTCACGATGGACTCTGGCAGCCTGTCACCCAGGATGGCGCTTAGTGCAGGGACAGGCGAGGAGCTCCCTGAGCTGGGGAGGGCGGGCTGTTGACAGTGCGGCCAGGGGAGCACCCGCACCTCAGGAGACCAAGCTAGCGAACAAGTCCAGAAATGACGTCAGGCATGTCCAGGTTCTCAAAGGGTGGGCCAGCACCCATGAAGAAAGAATGAGTTTGGGCCCTTTATTGATGAAAACAGCAAATGGGGACTTCTGGGTAATAATAGTATCTGTTTAAATTGGTTTCATTGTGAAACAGCATCAAAAACCACCATAAAGGTTTTGTTTTCTTCAAAGTATAAAATCCACAAAGATGAAGAGGAAAGGAAACAAAGCAACCCCTGCTATTTCTACTCTGGATGGCAGACTGAGCAAACAGTAACTGTGCACCAGTGGGGAAAATGGAAAGAAATCAACCTGTTTGATCTCAAAGGCTCCAAAAGTTCAGGGTTTGGAAGGACCAGATCCCTCTGGCCAGGCAGGTAAAGGGGCAGGGACACCAGGCGGGCGGGGGAAGCTGACTCAAGCTGAAGCTGGGCTACCTCAGGGAACAGCACTGGGCCCTCTCTGCACACAGTTTTGAGGAAACGGAGGATGTGGGCACCGCAGTAGCTCTGATTTCTGGATCTCTTCTCCCATCCTGGCAAAAGGCTGGGTGGAGGGTGTGCACCACCACTGAGGAGGTCGAGGGGGTAAGCGAAGCCACCCAGGGGACTGAGATGCCAACCTGTCTCCCAGCCAGGATGCAGGCAAGAGGCTAGACATGCCTTCTTAGGACACTCAGAGGGAAGAACCGAAGACCCTCACAGCAAGGGCGCCCGCCTCCATACAGCCCAGCCAGGGTGCCCCATGACTCCTTCAGTGGCATCCACAGTTGTCCCACCCACCGACTCACGTCACACAAGAAGTGGGTCTCTATGGGGAGCAAACTCTTCATCTCTCCCAGCCGCCCTCTCTCACCTGCCAGAGAGATCAGAGAGCACACTGGGAGAAAGCTTGAAGACAAGTCATCATTTGTTGGGCTCCAAAATCACTGTGGATGGATGTAGCTATGAAATGAACAGACACTTGCTCCTTGGAAGGAAAGTTATGACCAACCTAGACAGCGTATTAAAAAGCAGAGGTACTACTTCGCTGACAAAGGTCCATATAGTCAAAGCTATGGTTTTTCCAGTAGTCATTTATGAATTTGAGAGTTGGAACATAAAAAGAAGGCTGAACACTGAACAACTGATGCTTTTGAACTGTGGTGTTGGAGAAGACTCTTGGTGAGTCCTTGNGTACTACTTCGCTGACAAAGGTCCATATAGTCAAAGCTATGGTTTTTCCAGTAGTCATTTATGAATTTGAGAGTTGGAACATAAAAAGAAGGCTGAACACTGAACAACTGATGCTTTTGAACTGTGGTGTTGGAGAAGACTCTTGGTGAGTCCTTGGGACTGCAAGGAGATCAAACTAGTCCATCCTAAAGGAAATCGGTCCTGAATATTCATTGGAAGGACTGATGCGGAAACTGAAGTTCCAGTACTTTGGCCATCTGATGTGAAGAACTGACTCACTGGAAAAGACCCTGATGCTGGGAAAGACTGAAGGTGGGAGGAGAAGGGGAGGACAGAGGATGAGGTTGGATGGCATCACTGACTGAATGGACGTGAATTTGTGCAAACTCCTGGAGATAGTGAAGGACAGGAAAGCCTGGCGTGCTGCAGTCCATGGGGTTGAGAAGAGTCAGACACAACTTAGCGACTGAACAACAACAAAGTATTATCCTCAGAGAAATAAGGAAAGATGTTACAACTGTAAGAACAGAAAGTGGCTTAAATAAGTATTCAGGGAAAGAAGACACTGGTGGGAACTGAAACTCTACTAGCAGATGTGAAAATCTCAAAAGAAGAATCTGGAGGGTATATGAAGAAATTTTCTGGAAGACAGAGCAGAAAAAAAGGGATGGGAAATTGCAGAGAACAGAACACTGGAGCATTTGTCCTAGAGTCCAATAACCGAGTAACGGGCATTCTAGAAACAAGAGAACAGAACAATGCAGAGGAAGGAACTCAAAGAAACAATTCAGGCCAGCTTCCCACAATTGAGAAACTGAATTTAAAGTTAAACAGGCTCACCAACAGTGGTGATAAAAAATGTTTTGACCCAGTTTTACAGCAGTTAAGAAAAAAAATGTTTGGAGACTGAGTCAATAAAAAGAACTCTTCACCCAGCCAAAATTCAGTGTAATGTGGAGTGTTAGACGAATGTGTTTTAGATAAGTAACACCTCTCAGAACTGTACCTCCTGCTCCAGAGTTCACAGGAAGGTCCACCAGAACATGGGAGCAAACCCGGAAGTGCAGGGGCCCAGGGAGTGGGGACGAAGATGAGATGGGGCCTGGAGGATGGTGGGCCAAGGCAGGCATGTGACCGAGGCGGACTGCGCAAGGCGTCTGGCCTGAGAGCCTGGGCGGCTGGGTGGGGCGCGGTGCTGCCCCGCCCAGTGCCTGCCTGTGTGAAGGTCCCTCCTGTCCACCCTGCTGACCCGCTGTCCAGTTGGTGGTACGCAGGCCTGGAACCTGGGGGCCATCCAGGATGCCAGGGCTGGGAGAGGCGGTGGGGAGCGGGAGTGCTGCTCTCAGGAGGGTTTATGGGGCTGGGAGGTTAATGGAGGGCTTGGCTTTGGAGGGCAGATGCTGAAGCAGGCTGAACACTGCAGGGGCTGCCCAGGCAATGCGAGTGCGTAGGTGATGCTGGAGGAAGGGGGCCCTGTGTTACTCACCTGGGGAGAAGATGCCTCCAGCTTCCTCCTGCCACAGGGCCCCGCGGTGCTGCCTCCAGGAGGAACCCTCAGGCCCAGGCTCACTATGGGGGGAGGCCTGGTTCAGCAGCACGCCACAGTCCTGAAACCATAGCAGGCACTGCTGGTCTGAGCGGCCAGGCCCACCCAGGTGGGACTCACCCGGCCCACCCCCAGCCCCAGCCGCGGAGGCTCCCAGAGCAGGGACTCACCTGGGCCTGGTCAGGGAGCAGAGAGAAAGGGGTCCCCTGCGGGCTGCTTAGAGGCCGAGGACACAGTGGCTCTGGCGGAGGAGGGTGTGGTCAGGAAGCTCCAGGCGCCCCACCCTGCCGCCGCCTCAGTGCTGTGCCAGGTGCTGGGAGCCGGTGGGGTGGGACCTGGTGCTCTCGGGGTCACACAGGAATGTGGTGTGGGGGCGTGTCTGGCACCTGCCTGGGAGGTGGAGGAGAGAAGGACCCCCCTNAGGCCTCCTGGGAGAGAGGACTCCTGTCTCCCATACACGGAAACCCCAGGAGCTAGCGCCATGCTGACTGAGGACAGCTGTGGCAGGCTTGGCCCACAAGGGAGAATGGCCACCACTGGCTGGGCGGGATTCGGGGGCCGCCGAAGCAGAGGGCACGCCGCCTGCCCTTACCTGGCTCCTCGGTAACCTCGGACTCCTCTTTCACCCGCAGGCCCAGCGTTGACTGCTCCGTGGCCCCAGGGGGCATCTCCAGCCCAGGTTCTTGAGTCTCAGGTGTGGGCTGAGGGAGGGCCTGGAAGTTGGGGGGCTCCGTCCTCTCCGAGAGCACCTCCTGACCTTGCACCTGGACCGTGACCTGGGTAGGTGCCCCCCATCAGGAGCTCAGGTGGGGAGCTCCCTGGCCTCCACCCTCTTGGGATCCCAGGGGTCCTGACAAGGTCCCCAGGGACTGACAAGGGGGGCAGGGACGCCCTGCAGTTGCTCTCCTCTGCCGACACCGCCCACCTCCCCCCACAGCACGCAGCCTGCGTCCTGACTCCAGCTGATGGAGGGCTGGAATTGGAACCGCGGCTGCCCTGGCACAGGCTCTGTTGCAGGTGCCCCCTTCCAGACCGCGGGGGACTAGCGTCCTGCTGAGCAGGGAGCCCCCAGGATGGGGCAGAGACCCCAGGCTGCTGGCCGACTCACCCATCTGCGGGGCCCTGCTGGCTCCCGGTGGAAGCCCTCCACCAGGGCCGCGGCCTCCTCAGGGCTGCCTGGCTGTTGTCCCCGCACGCGGGCCTGGATCTCGAGGGGCAGCACGCCCAGGAACTGCTCCAGCACCAGCAGCTCCAGCATCTGCTCCTTGGAGTGGGCCTCGGGCCGCAGCCACTGGCGGCAGAGCTCCCGGAGCCGGGCCAGCGCCTCGCCGGGCCCCGCGGCCTCCTCATACCGGAAGTGCCGGAAGCGCTGCCGTGCCGCCTCTGGGCCCAGATCCCAGGCGGCGAGTTCGCCCTCCTCAGAGTCCTCCAGCTTCACCGTGACGGGCCCTTCATCCTCTAGAGATGCGCGGTCTGGGGAGCCCAAAGCCGCCGGCCTCATCGGAAAGACCAGCCTGGGGCTCTTTAGGCCAGTGTCCACCCCCAGGGAGGGGCGCCCGGAGGCTGCTGCGATGGGGATAGTGGCGTGCCGCTCAGGCCAGAGGCTGCCGCGTGGGGCCAGGCAGCCCTCGCTGAACCCCTCTAGCTGGGTGTGTGCAGTCTGGCCTGTTCCCGCTTTCTCAGGCCCAGAAAGCACCTCCTCTGCCCGGTAAATCCCACTCGTCTACACGCACCGCCTGACCCCTGCCCTCAGCCCTCTCCCGGCAAGAGAGACACCTACACCTACGACCCCCGCCGCTGGGCATCCGCACCACCGCCACCTCGCCCCCGCCAGCGCCGGCCCATCACTGCCACCCACTCTCCTGCGTGTTTCTCCGACTGTTGCCCCCCAGCGTGGTTTCACAGGGCAGCCCCCCTCCAGCGGCCCCAGCCCACGCCTGTGCGAGGTCCACTGTAGGGCACGTCACTCTGTCGCCATCCTTCCCCCATCCAGCCCCCTTTTCTGAGCCCCATTATCTCCTCGACCTCCTGACTCAGGTGGGGCTAGCGGGTGATGGCGTTTCAGAGAGGGGTGCCAGGGGCCCGAGACCGCTGGCCTCGGAGCCTGCGAGGAGAGCCGGAGATCCTGACCCAGCCTATTTGCCACGTAGTCCTGCCAAGTCGCTGTGCCACTGTGAATCTCCGCTCCCCCGTCTGCAAACGGGGGCGACCCCCGCTACACTCGCGCTGCTCCTGCAGCTGGAGGTACGGTGCGAGATTTGGGAAGAAACCGGCGTTTATTACTTTCGATTTCGAGGCCGCCTGATCCCGTGAGTCTGACCTTGGCTCCTCAAGGCTCCAAGTCGGCCTGAAACCGCAGGGGAAGGCTGGGCCTCCGCGACCCTGCCGGCCCTGCGGAGCTTTCCGAACTACGTCGAATAGCAGCCGGGGCGGGCGGCGCTTCCCTCAGGCAGCCGGGTCAGATCCGGGTGCCGCCATGGCGACGGGGCGGGGACGCCAGGCTCTGTCGCCGTGGCAACCCGCAGTGATTGCCGCGCCGCGCGCGACAACCCCGGGCCCGTTCGCAGGGAGCACCAGGCCCCTGCCCCGCGCCCCGCAGGACTGCTGTCCGGGTCCCTGTCCAAACCTTCCCGGCCGAGGGGCCTCTGCCTCCACCTCGGCGCTCAGCTGGCCGCGCCGCGCTCCCGAGCATGCGCACTCGTCGGCCTCCCCTCCCGGCCAGACTATAGCTCCCAGAGTGCTCCGCGCAGCAGCGCGAGCGCCGCCTCGCGCGCCCGCCCCCCGCCTCAGGTTCCGCGCTCGCCTGATGCCACCCTCGCCTCCGTTGCCACCCTCCTCCCGCCTGTCGGGCCACTCTCGGGGCCGTGTCTCCCCGCTCTCCGAGCCTCACTTCCAGGCGTCCCGGCACACGTCGACGCGAGCAAGCTTCTCAGGGAAATGCGCCCAGCACCGCCTTCCAGCAAGCTTCCTGAATTCTCTACCGGGCTTCTGGGAGTTAGGGCTCTGCACCAATCACGCCCTCGCTAGGACGCCCTCAGCCCCCGTCTCCATGGCGACTCCCTGCCGAGACTGGGTCACCCCTTCCTCCGCCCTGGGGACCGCAAGCGAGCCTGCCATTTTCGCCCCCGACCCGAGGGCCGGGCCCGAGCGGCGTGGTCGGTTGGCCTTCCGCGCGCGTGCGCGGCCCGTTGACGCTCTTTTGTTGTCATTGGCGGTAGGCGGGCCTCGGGCGTCTCCACGGTAACCGGTGGGCTGAGCAGGTGGTTTCCAGGGCAACCCCGTGTACCCGCTGTTTTCTGAGAGGATGGGAGAGGTGGGGTGAGGGTAGAGATGCTGAGCGAGCGAGATAGCGAGGAGAGAGTGAAAGTAAGTGAACACATAGTGACAGAGACATAGGCAGGATAGACAGCGGAGAGGGCTTTCTACTCTCGGAGACCTAGACCTAACTCTTGATCAGAGTTCAGATACTGTGACGTTAGATGCTAACTTGTAAAAGGTTGATAGGTTGTAAATGCTTTCTGTCCAGTAGAGAAGGGTACCCCAAGTTTTTTTTTTTTTTTTAACCACCCCGTAGGACACTAAGATGCCTGTATGGGACACCGACAATCCGACTTTGCGCTATTATTCCAGTGTTCCTTTGTTCTTTCACCTTCTCTGTTGTTTCTTCTCTCTCACCTTCCTAGAACCACCTGTGTCATCCTGCTAGTTCCCACCAGAGGTAAATACCTCTTTGACACATGCTCACTGCGTTTGTTTTTAGCGGTTTCAAAAAGTAAAATTTTGACAGTCTGAAAGCAGCCATTTCTCCCTGAATGTGGAACAGATAGGAAGAAAGAGAAAACAGTGAAAGAGACCCAGGGAAGGAAGGCGGTACAAAGGATGATGAGAAGAAAGAGACCGGGTCCCGGCTCAGAGGCTCAGGGGGCCTCTTGGTGAGCTGGGCCCCAACTCATCCCGCATAGGGAACGTGAGCCTCACCCAGGCCTGGGGATGACCCGCGGAGCGGCTCATCCAGCCCATGGGAGACTGCCGGCAGTCACAACCAAAGCAGCTCTGTGAGTACTGCAGGTGTTGGATAGTGGACAATGGGCCTAGTGTTTACTTTCTTGAAAGAGGAAAGAATCATAAAGAAAATGTGTCAAAGAGGATATGTGAGATTAAATAGGAAAGCCTGGAGAAGGGAAAGGAAGAAGAAAAAGCATCAAAGGAGTTTGCTGCAGTGAAGGTAGCAGCCCTGAAAGGATACTAACACGATTTGAAATGGTTTGGCTCAGAGTCAGAAATTTCAGAGCCAAGCATATTGTTAGTTACCAGTGCTGTTCCATTCATCTCTGCATCAAAATCAGCAGGAAGACAAAAAAGACCCTTCAAAGGGCAGATGGGCAGAATGAGTTATCTCTGAGGGTTACCATTTCTATTATGATCTTATCACAGGAGGACCTCAGTGGGAAAAACCTGAAGGATTTCAAGGAAACTTAAAAAAGAAGCAGTGAAGACTGGGTCGAAGGATTAAGTGAAGATGGTTATACATATAATTATAACCATCAGGGGAATCCAGATGGGAAAATCCTGATGATTTCATTCCACACTCTGGTGATCTGTTATCTAGTAAAGTCAATTAAAAGTTACTTGCTACCCTGGAAGAGTCCAAATTATCAGATTCGCATAGTTACTGATGGTGGAACAGGAAGCAAAAAAGGGAGGGGGGAAGGAAAGGTCTCTACAGCAATGTAAAAGCTAAAAATAAAGTTTAAGGAAGAAACTAAAAATAGTGATAAAAGTACTGAGACAGAAACAGAAAGAAAAAAAAAATACCTAAAGGAAGAGTTCATCAGGTCCAAATGAAGAAAAATCCAAAACTCATTAGGAAAAAAAAAATCTATATATATCTATATATCAGTGGATCAGTGGTAAATAATCTGCCTGCCAGTGCAGTAGACTGGGTTCGATTCCTGGTCTGGGAAGATCCCGTATGCTACAGAGCAGCTAGGCCAATGCACCGCAACTATAGAGCCTGTGCTCTAGAGCCGGGGAACTCTACTGAAGCCCACAGCCCTGGAGTCCATGCTCCACAACAGAAGTCACTTCAGTGAGAAGCCCACGAACTGCAACTATAAAGTAGGCTCCACTCTCTGCAACTAGAGAAAAGCCTGCGCAGCAATGAAGACCCAGCACAACCCAAATAAATACAATTAAAAATCAAACCCATATGGAGAATGGGAGGAAATTAAACAAGATGTTGAGTCCCATGAGGAGGTAGATTTGGAACTTCAAAGCGCTGAAAATGATATGTATCAACTTCGGGAGTTGATGTTGGTAGGGAACCCAAAGTGGTGTCCTGAAGTTTGTGCAAACTCATGTCCACTGTGTCAGTGATGCCATCCAAACATCTCATCCTCTGTCGCCCCTTTCTCCTGTTCTCAATCTTACCCAGCCTCAGAGTCTTTTCCAGTGAGTCTGCTCTTTGCATCCGGTGGTCAAAGTATTGGAGCTTCGGCTTCTGCATGAATCCTTCAGGGTTGATTTCCTTTAGAATTGACTGGTTTGATCTCCTTGCAGTCCTAGGGACTCTCAAAAATCTGTTACTGAAAGAATGTGTGGTGGGTCCATCTCCTTGCCGCTCAAAAGCCAATAACAGGCCAGCTTGGTAGAAGGGAACGTTTGCTTCATATCAGATGCTGGCAACTGGGGGTG
Organism: Neotragus pygmaeus; assembly: GCA_006410875.1. Lineage (NCBI taxonomy): Eukaryota > Metazoa > Chordata > Mammalia > Artiodactyla > Bovidae > Neotragus > Neotragus pygmaeus. The sequence continues at coordinate 7,777 of SJYV01053008.1, read as the reverse complement.
GAGGGTGTCAGACATCTGTCCAAAGGCGGACTCCCACCTCACCCTCACCCCCAGCAAGCAGGGGGCAAGAGCTTTCATAGACAAAGGAGGGTGGTGGCTACATGCAGAAATCGCACAGTTATCTCTAACAGTCATCTTCAAGTTGGTCATCAGTGGTCTGACCAACATGATCTTGGTTGTTTTAGGTATAGTTAATCTTCAGTTCTAGGGTCCATTTGTTCCCATTTCTTTGCAGCCAGTTCTTGGAACTGTGGCAGCTCATGTCATGGGTGTAGTCTGGTCATCATGTAGGTCTCCCGCCTGGTGTTTTGGTATATATAAGATAGCTCACAGGATATGGCTCAAAATATTATCTATAGCCCTTGAGAAAGAACTAAAGGTCCTTGACTATGCTTACTGATGACATTATTATTATTTAATCTCCTTTGTTTTGTTTCAGCATTTCTCTCTTCTCTGATTAAACTTACTCTTTTCCACAGAAAAAAAGGCAGGCACAGGATTGCTGGTGGTTGGGGGGTGGGGGGCAAGGACCATATAATTCTGCTCCGTTTCAAGTCTTCTCCCACACCAGAATTCGAAAGTATCAATTCTTAGGCGCTCAGCCTTCTTTATAGTCCTACTTTCACATCCATACATGAATACTGGAAAAACCATAGCTTTGACTATATGGATCTTTGTCAAATTTTAAACAGGCTTTTCACTCTCCTCTTTCACTTTTATCAAGAGGCTCTTTAGTTCTTCTTTGCTTTCTGCCATTACAGTAGTATCATTGGCATAGCTGAGGTTATTGATATTTCTCCAGGCAATCTTGATTCCAACTTGTGATTTATCCAGCCTGGCCATTTCACAGGTCAATAGCATACATATAAGAAAATTACAGCTTATTAAAAATGTCGTGAAAGAGGAATTAAAAAAAAAAAGAAAGTGACGGAAAGCAGACGGCAGAAAAGACAGGAGAAGGAAATTAATAGGCAAGAAAGCCACCCTTGGACAGACATGGCTTTGAGCTCCCCCGCTCGGACTCAGCGCTGGGCGGGCTCCGCATAGAACTACATTTCCCGGCAGGCCCTGGGCGACCGGGCACAGCAGCCGGCGCGCCGTGCGGGCGGGAACCACGCGGCCCCCTCCAATCCTGGTCGTCGCCTGGCAACCTCTGCCTCTGCCGCTAAAGATGAAACCTGGGCTCGGCCGCCGCTGGAAAGCGGCGAATGAGGTCGGAGGTGAGGAGGCTCTGCAGCCCTGCCGGCCCAGTTAAGGCAGCCGACCCATGTCGCGGTCCGGAGGTGAGGGCGGTCGGCCGCGCGGAAGCCGGGGCTCCGTGAGAAGGGGCCGAGGCGCCCATACACTCGGTTCTCGTAGGGGGAAAGGAACGGACGCGCGGGGAAAGGGGCCAATGGGAGTCTTCGCCGACCCCGCCGCCTTCTGGGAAATGTAGTCTCGCGCCTCCCTCCACGGCGGGCTTGGGGACTTTGTAGAGGGCGAGGGAGAGAATGTGTGAATATACGGGGGAGTTTAAAACTGTGGGTGAACAGGCGAAGGCATCGATGTGGAGAGAGGGACGGGCGCGTAACTTGTTCGGAATTCGGGGTCTTTTTCTGGAAGCCTTCCCCATGCCTACGCTTCTGTAGCCCAGGTGCAGCCCATGGGTCCCTGGAGGTACTCTTCGTGGGTGCCGTAGACACTCCCCAAAACTCAAAGACCTGTCAGGCAGCTGTCCTTGTTTTTCACACGTTTTCCTTTAAAAAACTTTTACTATTTTGACCAGGTGCTACTTTCACATGGTTTGAAATGCAAAAGGGACAAAGTGAGAAGTCGGCCTCCCTTTAGGGTGCTTCATTTGATAAGTTAGCACATGACCATAAGATGCTTCCAGAGTGCCAGGCTCTTCTGCTGGGGACTCAGCCGAGTACTCTGTAGGTACAGCTCCTGCCCTGAGGCAGTGTGTGATGGATCCATGATAAAGGTGAGGAGGGCTTCTCTGATCAGGTTACATTTGAGCAAAGACCTGCAGTAGAGGGAATAAGCCATGCCTATTAGAGCTAAGGGCGCCCTGCTGTGCGCCGGAGAGCCACAATAGCAAAGGCCCTGGGCCAGGGGTGCCCTTAGCCTGCCCTAAGGATGTGGTCAGGAGCAAGCAAGGGAGAGAAGGAGGCGTAGAGGCCCTTGACAAAGCTGGTGATGACTGTGGCTTTGACTCCGGGTGGGAGGCCTGGGAGGACCCTGAGCAGGGGGGCCATTGGTTTTTTGGTGAGGAGGGCAGCACTTCGCAACTTGTGGGGATCCTAGTTCTCCAGCCAGGGATCAAACCTGTGCCCCCTGAGGTGGAAGCGTGGAGTCTTAACCACTGGACCGCCAGGGAATCCCCCGCTGACTTGTGTGGAGAAGTTGGCTGCTGTGTGGAGAGCCAGCTCCTCTGTCCCCAGGTGCCCACAGTGGTGGCATGATTTAGGGAAGTTCCCTTCTGTGTTAGTTTCCTGTCATGGCTGTGCCATATTACTGCAGACTTAGTGCTTTCAAACAACACAAGTTTATTATCTTAAGACTTTGGAGCTCTGAAATCTGCAGTGGGTCTCCTGGGCTAACGTCAGGGAATTGGCAGGGCTGGTTCCTTCTGATGCTCTAGGTTTCAGTGGTCACATTGCCTTTTGTTTTTTTTCTCACATTGTCTTCTGAGTGAGTGAAATTTTTTGTGTCCTCTTACACGGTTCCCTGATTATGTGTAGGGTCCACTTGGATGACCCAGGATAATCTCTGCCTCTCAAGATTATTATCTTAATCACACCTGTCCCTTTTGCCTTGAAAGGTCATTTACTCATTGTTTCCTGGGATTAGAATGTGGATGTGTTTAGGAGGCATTATTCAGTCTCTCACACCGAGTAAGAAGCATGGAGATGCTCCTGCTCATCAGTGTCTGGGCGGTGGATCAGGATTTCTAGACTCTCTTCGCATTCCCTTATGGTTTCAAGAGTTTTGCTGGGGGAAGAGCAAAGTCTCCTGACAGTTTTTTTTTTTTTTTT
>SJYV01053007.1:761597-821659 GCA_006410875.1 Neotragus pygmaeus | reverse complement strand
GGCCAGAAGAAGCTTGAATGGAAATGGAGTGTGACTGTTCATGGGGACAGAGTTTCCATTAAGGGTGAAACTGCCTATCAATTGTTCTTTCAGTCACTCCAATCTCTACAAATGTGTTCACCCAAGAGTGGCCTATACATTGACTTAATTGTGCATCCTCCCATCCATTCATTTATTGATCCTGTAAATGTTCATGGCCCACACTGAGAACTGACCTGTAAGGGTAGATTCCTGGCCCTGAGCCACCTCCTCCAACTTTTCTACACCAATTAAGATCTCTAAGTAGACTCTGTGTAATTGGGTCTTTGGGACATCATCCCTGAAGCGCCCCAAAGTTTCTAAGCTGGGTGAATTTCCCCTTCTGCCTCTAAATTGCCTTGGGGATGGTGTGGTCCCCCGGTGCAGGGAGTTTTGAAAGGTCCCTGCTCCCCAGGAGACTGTCGGCCAGCATGGGGCTGGGAGCTGCTCGGTCGGGCAGTCCCTGGCTGCTGAGAGTGAACCACCGGGCACCCTGCTCAGCCTTGACCCCACCAGAATTTCCTAGTTCTACCAAACCTGACACACTGCAGAGAATGCACTGAATTCTAAGTGCTTGTTCTACTTCTCCCACATTCTAAGAGCTCCACTTAACTGTATCACATTGCAAACACTTTACTAAACTCTTCGAAAGCCTAGGTGTATCTTCTTAGTTTGGAAAGCTCCAGTAATGTGAAACTCCGGGTCCTGTCCACTAGGTTCCCTGGATAGAGGAGGCTCAGACCTGCTTCTTGGATCTGTTTTCTCCTGATTACAGCCAGTGAGGGTTCCTGGTCTCAGAAACATCTTCCAGGAAACAAGGCACATGGATTTGGAAGAGGCTGAAGGTACGTTTAAAAATAGTGACACGGGGCAGAGGAAGGGGCTGGGATCAGGAGCCCCGGGGAACTCCTGCAGCCTTGGTTTCCCCTCTAACTCACTGTGCAGCACTGGGCAAGCCCCTTCCTTCTTTGAGCTTCATTTCTCCCATACATAACAAGGGGTGGTCTTGCTGATGTGCAAGCCCCCTCCCAGTTCAGGCAGGTGTCACCCAGGCTAGGAACAGCTCGGATTGAGCAGCCAGCTGCTCACTCCCAATGTGTCTTAGCCTCAGGAAGTGGCAATGGGACAGGAAGAAGTTGGTTGTGGCCAGGCTGGGGGCTTCAGCTTGGCCTTCAGAATCTGGGTGAGGAGGGGAGAGGGTGATCTCCCTGCAGGCTGGTGGGGCTAAGCAACAGGCTGAAGCCAGTGAGAAAGGTGAGCACCATCCTCCAGGTGCACACACAAAGCCGTGATGCATACAGGACAGAGGGCTCAGGTGGCCTGGGAGAGGATAAAGGGAGGCTCCCCAGGGGAAGTGGCACTTGAACTGGTTTTCAGATAGCATTTGGCCAGAAGATGCACTGAGCGACACTGTGGGCTCTGCAAACGAAGCTCCCTGGCCCAGCTCTGGGAAGCAGAGTCCCAGAGCCTGCAGCCACATCCCTCCTCCCGGTTCTTCTTGGCCCGCAGCCCAGGAGAGAAGGCTGAGAGGCTCAGATCCTCAGGTTCTCAGCACTCAGGCTAGAAGGCAGATGAAGCACTGAGCAGGTCTGCTCACCATGTCCCGGGTCTGAGCTTTCTTTGTCTTCACAGTTCATCCCAGGCAGAGATTGCTCCCTGCCCGCAGGGCTGCTGCTTCTCCTGTGATACGTCCAGAGCCCCTGCCTGGTCTCCACACACCTCCTCTGACCTGCCTGGTCCTCTGAAGCTCTGGCCACAGGTCCAAGGACCTGCTCCACTGGTTGTGAATGTGTGTGTGTGTGTGTGTGTGTGTGTGTGTGTGTGTGTGAAAGAGAACAAGAGTGAGTGCCTGCCACCCATACACTCAAGCAAAGGACAGTACATACACACACATGAGCCTGATGTGGTGTGTATACTCACAGGAGAACATGTGCACCTGGCTGCCAGTCAAGTGTTTGTGCATACAGGCAGGCAGATGCCTGTGTGGTGACCTGTGTGGGTGTATGTATATTCTGACAGGTATGTCTGCAGCCATTGACTGCAGACAGTTGCCAATGGCTTTAGGGGATAAATTATGTGGTCCATTGAAATTTGCAAAGGAGGAGGCTATAGCCTGACCAGCCACTGGTGCTACAGCACAGTGCCCACAACCTCTGTGCCTCCCCAACCCTGGCACAGCTCCTGCTGCCACTGCTACTCTGTCCAAGGTGCCTCTCCAGGAAGCCAGCCTGGAGTTACCCTGCTGAAACTTGAAGGGAGCTCACAGCTCACGCTCTCCTGACCCTGCAAGTCTCTAGACACAGTCAAACCGAGGCAAGACTTTTTATCTGAGATCCCAGGACAAGGCCAGTGCTCACTTTGCTGCAGAAAAGCCCCTCCGCCCCCGAGGCAGCACGCAAAGCTTGGGACCCCGCGTCTGTGCATGTGAGGGCATAGTCCACAGGGGCCCCAGCCTGGGCCTGACTGGGTGGTGGAGGCCCAGGGAGACCCATAGAGAGTCCACATCAGGAAGGATTTTATGACGCTTCGAGTGGCCTGACAGCAAAAAGAAAAGTGTGTCTAAGGAAGTAATCTTCCCGTCACTAGAGGCATGCAGACACAAGCAGGATGAGGCTGATGTAGGAACAGGAGAGAATTTTTATCAGGGAATGATTGAGGCTTCCTGGCCTGGGGGCACAGTGTTCTCGTTGCTTCTCCTAATGCCTAGCACCATGTCTGGAGTATGATAGGAACTCAATCCCTTCTCGATTCTGAAAGGAATAAACATAGTAGGACTAACAGAAGGAAATTGTCTCCTGCAACAGCGGCATTGACAGGAACTGGTGCCCAACCCAGACCCAGGCTTGGACAGTGTGTCCCACGGGTTCCAAGAGCCCAAAACACTAGGGAAAGTTTAAGTCCTGCTCCTTAGCTAGTGAGAAGATTGGGAGTAGGGGGAGACACAGGAGAAAGATGTCCATCTAGGGTGATGAAAAAACAACCAATATTTGGGGTTTAACAGAAGCAAACATCTGCTGTGAGCTCAGTGCAGCTGTCATGCTGTTAGGAGAACAGGATTCTAGACTCATCTTGCCAGGAACCTGCTGTGCAGCCTCAGTTTCCCTACCTGCGCAATGGGAGCGCCAATGGATTAATCTCTCAGAGCTTATTCCAATTTGATGCCTAGGAATTCATGAAGCCCAAGCAGCCCTGGCTCAGGTTAAGAGAAAATAGGAGGCAGGCTGAAGGGTCCATCAAATTTTCACTGAAAAACACATCAATAGTCAGTTCAGCTGCTCAGTCATGTCCAACTCTTTGCGACCCCATGAACTGCAGCATGCCAGGCTTCCCTGTCCATCATCAACTCCCAGAGCTTGCTCAGACTCACGTCTCTTGAGTCAGTGGTGCCACCCAACCATCTCATCCTCTGTCTTCCCCTTCTCCTCCCGCCTTCAATCTTTCTCAGAATCAGGGTCTTTAATGAGTCAGCTCTTTGCATCAGGTGTTCAAAGTATTGGAGCCTCAGTTTCAGCATCAGTCCTTCCAATGAATATGGTGAAGATAAATTCTGAAGGTCAATCCACAGTAGCTGATAAAGCAGGACCTATGGGCTCACAGGTGGATGAGTCCCTAATAGGCTCAGAGGCCAGGAGCCCCTCCAATAAAGCACAACGTATGCTTCATGCATGGAGACCAGAGCTGACTGCAGAGGCAAGTCAGAGTTTTGCAGGCTGGGGGATAAATGAGACAGGCCTCTCCATGAGTGGGAACAGTGTGATACAACTCAAGGCTTCCTGAAAGCGAGGAGGACCCTCAGAGACCATCTAGCCCAGTGAGTCTCAAAGTGTGGTCCCCTGACCAACAGAACAGCATCACTCAGACTTAATAAGATAGAAACCGTGTGTTTTCACAAACTTTCCAGGTGATTCTCATGAAATCTTTACCGGTGATTCTAAGATTTGAGGACCTTCCATCCAGCCCATTGTTCCCGAAACCATGCTGCTAGAATACTTATTTGCAGACGGTTAACGGGTGCTCCGTAAAGGAGGATCTATGGTCAAACAAGTTTGGGAACTACCTACTCTCTGTGTCACTTTCAGAAAGTCACAAATCACAGTGGTGTATTAATGACTCTGAGAAGCTCTGCAGTAAATTATTTACCAACGTTTAACCCAACGTTGTTTTAAATTGCTTTTTCAGATTGCCCACATTTCCATTAACACTCTCTTAGAGAAATTCTAACCCACATCAATCCTTATTTTTCACGTGGATTTATTGAAAACTGGAAGAAGTATGGGGACTGCCCAAAGTCTCAGAGAGAAAGTGTGTCAGGGCTCGAAAAGGCCCTAGCAATATGCTTTACCCCTAAACCCTGCACCCTCTTTCCCTGCCTCCCAGCCATGCGTCTCTCCAGAGCTCTGTGATATGGAGCCAGTCAACAGCACAGAGGTGTCTGAGTTCTTCCTGAAAGGGTTTTCAGGTTACCCTGCCCTGGAGCACCTGCTCTTCCCTCTGTGCTCAGCCACGTACCTGGTGACCCTGCTGGGGAACACAGGCATCGTGGCGGTCAGCGTGCTGGATGCCCGCCTGCACACACCCATGTACTTCTTCCTGGGCAACCTCTCCATCCTGGACATCTGCTACACATCCACTTTTGTGCCCCTGATGCTTGTCCACCTCCTGTCAGCCCAGAAGACCATCTCCTTTCTTGGCTGCGCACTCCAGATGTGTCTGAGTCTGTCTACAGGCTCCACAGAGTGTCTGCTGCTTGCCATCATGGCCTATGATCGCTACCTGGCCATCTGCCGGCCCCTTAGGTACCCCGTGCTGATGAGCCACCGGCTCTGCTGGTTGCTGGTGGGAGCCGCCTGGGTCCTCTGTCTCTTCAAGTCAGTGACTGAGACAGTCATTGCCATGAGGCTGCCCTTCTGTGGCCACCATGTGGTCAGTCACTTCACCTGCGACCTGCGAGATCCTGGCAGTCCTGAAGCTGGCCTGTGGTGACACGTCCATCAGTGAGGCCTTCCTGCTGGTGGGTGCCATCTTGCTGCTGCCCGTGCCCTTGGCCTTCATCTGCCTGTCCTACACGCTTATCCTGGCCACCACCCTGAGGGTACCCTCAGCTGCCGGGCGCCGCAAAGCCTTCTCTACTTGCTCAGCACACCTGGCCGTGGTGATGCTTTTCTACGGCACCGTAATCTTCATGTACATGAAACCAAAGAGCAAGGAGGCCCGTATCTCTGATGAGGTCTCCACGGTCCTCTATGCTGTGGTCACACCCATGCTGAACCCCATCATCTACAGCCTGAGGAACAAGGAGGTGAAGGAGGCCGCCAGGAAGGTGTGGGGCAGGATACAGACCTCCAGGTGAGGGAGGCCAGGGCTCCTGCAGGTTAGCAGCTCAGGTCTGCCTTCGCCTACAGAGAGGATGGGTAGGGCGCAGGGTTGGGGGTCTGGAATCTTCAACCCGGAAAGGCAGCACCACCTCCCACTGATTCTGCCACAGATCCGAGCTCACAATTCCGCCTTTGTTCCTTCCCCAGGCAGAGCCCTGGGCCAGATCTCAGCATCACTGCCCATATCTTCACACCAGCCTCCCAGCTGGCCTCAAGGTTTCAATCTTGTTCCTCCCAATCTATTCTCCAAGGGTCATCCAGAGGGACATTTCGGGAAAGTCTATTTGATCATGTCCCTCTCTTGGCTGAGACCCCTGAATGGCTCCCATAGCTCTCAGGATGAGGTGAAAGGGCTTCACTGGGTGCATTCCAGACCCCTGCAGCCTGTCCCTGCTGGTCAGGACCAAGCCCCTTCCCCACCCTGTGCCCCACAGACTCCCTCCTGTCAGCACACACACTAACCCAGCAGGAGCCTCGTGCGCCCAGCAATGCCCGGCTCTGTGCCCTTCTTGGTTCTTCCCACAAGGCAGCCCCCACCTAGCACACAGCTCCATGTGTAAAAGGACTGCCTGATCCTCAAGGCCTGTCTTTTTATTTTTAAAATGTAATTCCCTAAGCTACACATGAGCTCCTTGTTGTTTTCCTATTTTATATAGAGTACTGTAAATCTGTTAATCCCCAAATCCTGATTTACCCCTCCCCCCACCTCAAGGCCCATCTTGAATGACACCTCCTCCAGGAAGCCTCCCCACTCTACACCTCTCACTATGCTCCTCCTGCTTTATTTCAGTGTTGCTCTAAGAGCCAGTGATACTGGATTTCACTCTGTCCCAAGGTCTGGCCCTGCCCAACCCCAAGCCCACAGCAGTTTCTTAACTAAACAGAAAACACATCAATGTAGGGCAGAGCCTGGGGTCCTCCCCAAATCTGAGCTGAGATGAAGTTCACAGATGACAGGCACAGTCTAGCGCCTGGGGAAGTGACGGCAGAGGCAGTGACGAGGCCCAGCCCCCAAGATTTCCAGCCCAGCCCAGACCCTGGGACGCTGGTCACCGGAGCAGCTGAGGGTCTGGCTTCCTCTATCGCTTTAGCAGCAGCCGCTGCATTGCCTCCCTGCCGAACATCTAGGCTTCATGTGGCCTTGGGGAGACTGCTTCACCCGTCTTCAACCCACCTACTAAAAGCCTGCCAGTTCCACCTCTTCCTGGAGCTCAGCCTCTTCCCAGGTTTGAACACACAGAGGAAACGGACTCAGACTTGAGAGTGTCTCCGTTCCCTGCCCTCTCTGGCCTCAGTGGTACCATCTGTGTGATGGGAGAGCTCGGCCGCCGAGCAGCAGGCCAGCTCTCCTGCGCCCTGTAGGTAAGCACAGTGCTCGTCTGAGCCCTCAGGTACCCTCCAGTCCCACTTCCTGCTTCCTCTGTTGGTCAGAACAGAGGCACAGACGAGAGCAGCACAGCCCACAGCCCACAGCTGGCCAAGCCAGGGCGAAGCTTCTGCAGAGGTGTTCTGCTAGGCCTCTGGTGCCGTGACAGCAATCTGGACTTTATGCTGTGGGGACTGGGAGTTTACAGTCACACTTACTTTTAGCAGGGTCACTGATCAGACACCATGCTTCACCCATGAAACTAACAAAGAATTTTTCTAACATATATTGTTAACTATAGTGCAGTGAAGCAGGTAATGTCATAACAACTGGTGAGGGTGGGAATACATTTATATGAACTTCCTGCCAGGTAAGTTGTAGGGATGAATCAAGAGACTTGAAAACTTCACACACTTTGACCCAACACCTCTACTTTTAGGAATTACTCAGAGAAAATTATTACAGGTACAAAGATTTATCCATTTATCTATCTATATGATATTAATCACAGAGGTATTTTGGGTAACAAAAAATTGTAAGACTCATAATGTCCAACTGGAGCAGAATGTGTAAATAAATTCTGGTGGAGCCCAATGATGGACTGTGACATAGCCATTGTAAATCTTATTTTTNATTTATCTATCTATATGATATTAATCACAGAGGTATTTTGGGTAACAAAAAATTGTAAGACTCATAATGTCCAACTGGAGCAGAATGTGTAAATAAATTCTGGTGGAGCCCAATGATGGACTGTGACATAGCCATTGTAAATCTTATTTTTTGAAGAATAATTGATGATGGGAAATGTTCACACTATAATTAACACAAAAAGAGGTAGAACAAGTAACTATGTACTCAATTTTCTTAAGGATATATAAATAAGTATGTATATGGAAGGCTTTGGCATAGTCAATAAAGCAGAAATAGATGTTTTTCTGGAACTCTCTTGCTTTTTCCATGNACACCAAGTGCAGAGGCCGAGCGTGGCACAGGCTTCTCCTACAGCTCCCACAAATGACAGCGCTGTTCTCCACAACAAAGCCTTACATCACTTACACTGGTGGTCCTGCCACTTTGGCCAGATCCTGGCTGATTCGCCACTCAAGAACATATGTTTGCTCCCCATTTTCAGAGCAGGAAGCCCAAATTCTTCAGCTGAGTCCTCAGAAATCGCAAACCAGGCTCTCCACCCTGTCAGCCCAATATCCCGTTCACCTCTGCACACAGTCAACCCCTCGCTTTTGTCTACACTGTGTCGCGTCTTGGTTTGTTGCTCATGCTGTTCTCTGGGGAGACCTGGGACTTTTTTTCAAGCAGCTTAGACACCACCTCTCTGACACAGCCTTCCCTGGCCTTTTAAAGGGGTTCTCTTCTTTTTGTCCCACAGCACTTTGTTGGAATCTTTCCGTTGGTATCTATCCCTGTCTCCTTTGCATCCATGATATTTCACAACAATGTGGGCAGTTGTGAAATATCAGCTCACATGAGCTTTCCCGATAGAGGGTTACTAAACTGAACTGTCACTCAGAATCCGTCACTTGTCACACCTGGGGACTGGATCCTGTGCTGCCCCAGGCATGAGGGGCTTAGTCTGAACGTGTGGACAGACACGAGTGGGGAGCAGCAGTATTTCCTGCCTTCCAGTAAGTCACCAAAACAAGTCAGGAGACACCAAAGGACCACTGTTTGGGGAGCCAGGAGACCAGGGTTCCAGACCTGGTTCAGCTGCTCTCCCCGCCAAGGTCTTCCTGATGGCCCTTCCCCTCCAGGAACCCCTAAGGCACCTCACACTTAAACTACCCACAGCTGAACTCATCCCTCTGCCCCCAAAGGCCTGCCACCCTCTCAGGGAACAGCAGCAACACTCCCTAAGTCACCAGCCAGAAACTGGGCTGTCATCAGAGGCATATATATCTCACACTCACCACCCCACACATCAAATCCATCACCACGGCCCAGAGCGGCCGCCTCACAGCCGCTCCTGGTCAGTCGTCTCCTTTCTCTGATACCGCCATCACCTTCTCTCTCTCTCAGACAGTGCAACAGCTGTGCCAGACTCTAAAATCCATCCTCTGCACTAACTAAAAAGAAAAAAGAAACCTGTCCGAGAAAAGAAAACAAAAAACCACACCAATCCAATATTACTACTCATCTGCTTAAATCCCTCAAATGTCACCATTGCTCATCTTTCCTAGAATAAAAGCCAGATCACATCTACCTGCCCAGCCTCATCACTGGCTGCTTATCTCCACCCCACTCTATGCACACACACATTCCAGATACAGTTCCCCATGAATATCAGTCTTTCCTATGCTCTGTCTCCCCCTTGCTCTTGCCTCTCACGTCCAAACACCTCTGGACATTTAGGTAACATATATAGGACACTTACATATATTGGACACCAAGCTGCGCACTATGCTAGAGTTCTGAGAGCTTTACCAGCTGGGGATCAGTTGGGGTGATGGAAATCACAGGTGAGGAATGCAATATGGACACTGGGGGCCACAGAGACCAGTCCCCCAGCATCGTAGCATCATGATAACTCATTCAATCCTCACTCAATGCCTCCACCCCAGACCCCTTCCAGAAAGCCCCATCTGATCCCTCCTTCCTGGGCGGGGTCTGTCTCAGCTCTGTCTCCCTGTTCAGGGCCTTCTGTGTTCAGCTAACTGTGTCCTGAATCCCAGCTATCTAAATTATGGGTATGAATCAAGACATTTTAAATTTCATACCTTTTGACATAAAACCTTTACTTCTAGGAATTACTTTGAGAAAATTACTAGAGGTGCAAAGATTTATGTAAAGCATATATATGGATGTTAATCACAGAGTTGTTTGTGGTAACAAAAATTGGTAACTCTTAAAGGGCACCCATAGAGGAATGTTTAAATAAATCCTGATGGAGCCCAGTGATAGACTGTGACACAGCCATTAGAAATCTTACTTTTTGGAGAATATTTGATCATTTGAAATGCTCATGCTGTAATTAATAGAAAAAAGTAGTACATGTAACTTGTACTCAGTATTATCCTAATTTTAAAGGTCTTTTTCTTAGGATATATGAATATGTATGTATATAGAAAATCCTAGAAAAATAGGACAAAATATTAGCTGACAATTATTTCCTCTGGGAGATGAGATTACAGATGAATACCATTTTCTTAATTATTCTTTCCAACATTGTTCAATACTTTTAAAATGAACATGATTTTGAACTTAAAAGATAGTGCTGTTTTTGAGAAATGGAAGATCACGTGGCTCCAGATAGAGCACAGAGGAGAAGGGCCCGTGCCCAAGCGCAGGAAGTGAGGAAGCACTCATGGGGCTTGACCCAGGTGGGCGGTCAGGCAGAGAACATGGAGCTGAGACCTGGGGACATTTGGCTGATGGCAGAGATGGCTGAGGAAGGAGGAGACTTTTTGGTTTGGTGCTTGAACTTCTGGGTTATTTGGGTGGATATCGCATCACCATGAGACACACACTGAGAGATGGGCAAGATGAGACAAGCAGGTTGGAGGAGGTGGGAGGACTGGAGAGAGCTTGTCTGGGGCATCCATAGGGTGGCGAGATAGCCACGGTCCTGAGCACCAGGAGAATAAGTGGTGACGATCTTCCAATATTTTATTTTGACCTGTGCTCTTGAAAAAACATTCCAAGAGACAAATCATGGTATAAGGGGAAAATTTGCAACTGCTGCTGTGTTATTTAAAGCTATGCTTTAGTCCCTGAGCTGTGTCAAGTTGTCATTGTTTCTTGTGAAGGAAAGAGAATGGTGTGGGAAGGGAAACAGAAAAGGGGACCTGCAGAAACTCACATAGCCAGCTAAACCCCTGACTTCACGTCTGTCACAAGTCTCCAGGCCTCACCCCGTACAGCAATTCACTTTCCTTAACCTTCCCTGCTGGTTCAGTGGTAAAGAACCCGCCTGCCAATGCAGGAGACACAGATTCGATCCCTGGATTGGGAAGATCCCCTGGAGAAGGAAGTGGCAACTCAATCCAGTATTTCTGTGTAGGAAATCCCATGGGCAGAGTAGCCTGGTAGGCTACAGTCCATGGGTCCTATGAGTCAGACACAACTTACCAACTAAAGTATAATAACAACCTTTCATGAGTGCAGGTTCCCACGGCACTCTTGTGAGGAGACACCCCATTTCATAGTCCAGGACTCCCACCTAAAGGACACAGGGTCACAACCCCTGAGCCTCAGGTCCAAGGAGCAGGGCTGCAGTGAGACCCGGTCTTCATATTCCTGTCCAGGGTCTCTCCTGTGCCCACCTCACCCAGTCAGGCCTTCTGGGGCAGCACAGGAAACCTAAGGTCTCTGAAGCCCCATCATGCCAAGTCTGCAAACCCGTGTCATTGCAGAGTCTGAACTTTAAATTGGGCAGGGACTGCGAGGTCCCTGAGGGCAGGGAGCAGGAGAGATGGCTACGTGGCAGGGGACCAGGAGGCTGGGCCTCGGGGGCTCGGGGCCTCGATCCTGCCTACCCCAGCACAGTGTGTCTGCTGGTAATGAACTCAATACTCCCTCACCCTGCTTTCCCAAGCCTTGGGTCACCTCACCTGTCATCTGCTCAGCCACCTGCTGATACCAAGGTCACTGGGCCAACAGGTAGGAGGCAAGGAGAATCCATCTAGCATGCTGACTATTCTCATGAAATCTTTTCTAAACATATAGAAACCAGAATATCTGCTTGGAGAAGGGAACATAATGATATTAATAATATCAGTTGCCACTTACTGAACACTCACCCTGTGCCAAGCTCTGTGCTAAGACCTTTTACTGGATCCTCAAAATCATCTGATGAGAAAATGGTACTCTTATTTCCACAGGTAAGGAGGCTGAGGCTGAGAATGCCATTAGCAAGTGGCAGATCTCAGACTTAGGCTTGGTGGTCTGACTCCAAAGCCCACATTCACTGGCTCTGCCAGTGGGGAGGAGTGACGCGGGAATCCAGATATGGGCACTTCTGGGACATCATAACAAGAGCTTCTTCTTGTGCCCCTCACCTTCCTTTTAAAATCACGTCTGAAGCTTAAAATTAGTATTAAAATTTTCAAACTAGATTTACCAGCCAACGAAACTGACATGATATTTACCTGGGTCGGAAGTTCCTAGAAAGATGAGGGAATGTTTTGGAGATGGTACAGAGTACCAGAGATCATATATATTGAATGGCTCCATTTCACATAAGGAGAAACTCAACCAAAGTCAAACAGGAAAAAGGGAACAAGGGCAAGAATCAAACCTGGATCCTCGCTCCCAGCCAGGGCTCCTTCCATGGCATCACCCTGCCTCTCAGGAGGAGTAAAACTGGGGAGAGAATTAGTCATTCTCGGAGACACTTAATATCCTATCACTCTGTAAACCTGATTATCCAGGATATGATGGAGTGTAAGACCTGGCAGACACATGTAAGAGTAGTCTCCTGAGTCTAGCGCAAAACACCATCGTACGCGAATGCCCTGCAGTGTGTCTGGCCTCCCCCTGGGTGTGCGGAAGGATTATACAGGGCAGTGGGCTGTGGACAGATGGGACGCGTCTTGCTTCTGGGTCGGCGCAGTGACCTGCTGGTGTGAGACGTTCTGCTGGGTTCTTCCCCAGCTGTGAGAACTGGTGATGCCCCAGAGGGTGGAGCCAGGGTCTCTGAGGATGACAACCTGGAGCAGAGCCCCCTGAAAACCTGCAGTGGTACAAAGAGAGAACTAAATCTCTGTCTGGGAAGTCACTAAAATCGTGAGGTTGTGTGTTACACAGGAAAACTCTGCTCATCTTTTTTTTTCTCCACTGTAAAATCTTTTTGTATTTTCAGACCTTAAACTTCTGTATTGGGGTATAGCCAATAAACAATATTGTGGCAGTTTCAGGTGAACAGGGAAGTGACTCAGCCATACGTATACATGTAGCCATTCACCCCCAACCCCTTCCTGTCATCCAGGCTGTCGCATAACATTGAGTAGAGTTCCATGTACTGTGCAATATGTCCTTGTTGGTTATCCGTTTTTAATATAGCCAAAACTCAGCTCATCTTAATTGATGGACTAAATGAACTACAGCTGCTCTCTGTGGTCCCAGATTGAGCCCATGTTGCAGTCCAAGCTGTCAGTAACCTGGAAGCATGGTATTTCCTAAACACAGTATCTCATTTCTTTGGGGTTGTAAGCCCATTGCCTCATGGGCTGTTCCTAATTTCTGAATGAATGTGTTCTGATAAGACTTTTAAATTGCAAGGAAACCCACTGCTCTCATTTAGCTCTTCAGAGAGAAGTTCTTGCATGCAGGAGATGGCACCCCCATGGCTATGACCCTGTGACCTCCACATGGGCATCCTAGGCTCTGAAATGGGGTGTATCCTGGCAACAGTGCTGTGGGAAGCTGCACTCATGAAAGGTGGTTGTTTTAGTCCTCCCAGCAATCACACCCTGCGTGTGCATGTGGGGAAAAGGAAAGGAGGGTGATCTTAAGGTAAGAAATCTGGGATCAGAATTTTAGCAGAAGGAAAGCACTGGATCTCGGGCGGCAGCTCCTGTGTGGGGCACTGGAGTGGTTGGGGGTAAATTGGACACAGCCCTTTGATTTCCGTGGCTCACGGTCTATTGTGTGAGAGGGAATGACACACACAACAAACCAACTGTGCTAATGGCTGTGTGAGCGTCACAGTGTCAGGATGGCCAGTGCTGTGGAGACGTCTGAGAAGGCAGCCCCAGGGAGGAGGTGGGTGTGAGCTGACCCTTGGAAGATGCGTGGGAGAGAAAGGTGCTCCAGGCTGAGGAAAGCATGAGAAGAGGGAGGGGACAGGAGCCTGTAGGGTTTGTCCACCAGTGGGGAGTAGTCTGCTGAGGCTGGAGCAGGCCAGCTCAAACGGATGTGTAGCAGGTGAGGGCAGGCACAGGCCAGAGTCTGATGACAAAGGCCTCTGATGTCCATGCCATTCCGACCAGGTCTCCCTGATGGAGACAAGGGTGTTGAAGAGAAAAGCAGAGTCAGGTGGTATCCTGCCTTTTATCTGCCTGAAAACTCTCCCCACACCTGTATCCAGGGTCACAATTGGAGGTTGCCAGTTCTTTCTGTCGGCAATGGCAACCCACTCCAGTACTCTTGCTTGGAAAACCCCATGGATTGAGAAGTCTGGTGGGCTGCAGTCCATGGGGTTGCTAAGAGTAGTAGGACATGACTGAGCAACTTCACTTTCACTTTTCACTTTCATGCATTGGAGAAGGAAATGGCAACCCACTCCAGTGTTCTTGCCTGGAGAATCCCAGGGACAGGGGAGCCTAGTGGGCTGCTGTCTATGGGGTCACAGAGTTGGACACGACTGAAGCGACTTAGCAGCAGCAGCAGTTCTTTCTGTAGCAACACACCCAATAAACACCAAGTTCTTATAATGAAATCTTAAATTAAACTTCAGGCTTAATCCAGCCATATGAAGTCATGACCTAGGAGAGATGCTTCCTTTTAACTTCTGTTTTCCTGACCTCAAATTTTATTTTGTCTTTATATGCCAGGTTCAAAGAAAATCTAGAAGTTTCTAAAGCCCAGAGAGAGGGATATGACCAAGGTCACCGAGAGACAAGGGGATGACTATAAACACTGAGGACTGTAAACTTCCGAGGGCAGAAGGCACATCTGCCTCTTGTGTTCCCAGCACCCAGCACATAGTAGGTACTCAATAATAATTTCCTGAATGAGTGAATGAATAAGCCATCACACTCAGGCAGTTATTTACCTTTTGGCCAAACTTCAGCAAGAGAATCCCTACTTTAAAATGTTTACATGGATTAGATTTATGGTTAATGACTGACCCAGATTAACCAACTACCCTTGTATGTTTCATAAACTCCTGTAACAATGATCTCGATTTAGGCTGGAGAGGAAAAAACAGCACAGGCTCTGGGGAGAAGGGGGTCGTGACAGATATTGGAGGTCTTGACTGGGAGGCGGGGAGACAGATCCAGCATGTGCCCATGGTTGACGGTGTGGTCTCTGATCTGCAGCATTGCTAGGAGACTCATCAGACCTTTTCTCTGTGAGTCTCATCTGGACTACACAGAATCCCCATTTTTCAAAAGGAAACTGTGTCTCAAAGCCCAAGTGACTTGGTCAACATCACACATCTGGTTTAGTGCTGAACCTGTTATGCAATGCTGGGTTTTTGAATCATGTGTGGACTATCTGTTGAGGGACTGCCCTTGGCAGCACTCGGTGTATGAGATGCTGAAAGGAAGGTGGCAGAGTCTGCTCCAAGTGTGGCAGAGGAGACAGGTGTGCAGCACAGGAATGAAGACGATGGCCAAGGGCTGTGGGATGAAGAAGGGAGAGGTAACTCGGCAGGGCTCAAGAGGGAGAGGAGAAGAGATGAACCGTGCTCTGAAGAGGAGAAGCAGCACCTCCACTGGGTAAGAGACAGAGGACCTGCCTACAGAAGGGAACTTCTTGGGCAAAGATGTAGCTCTGGGAAAAGACATGGTTTATTCAGAAGAGGGTGAGCCCATGGGCCCCTACAATGATAGATGCAACTGAGCAAGAGGAATGAAGGGGAGCTGGAGTAGGAAATGGCAACCTGCTCCAGTATTCTTGCCTGGAAAATTCCATGGACAGAGGAGCTTGGTGGGCTACAGTCCACGGGGTTACAAGGAGTCAGACATGACTGAATGACTGAGCACGCACGAGGGGGAAAGATCCAGCACTAAGAACAGTAGGACTCTACTGCTTACGGGACACTGGCCTCACAGGCACTGTAGCTGTGAAGGGACTGAGGGAGGGGTGATTTGATCTTCTGACAAGTTAAAGTTTACCATCAGCTATTTGTCCCTCAGACCAGGGATCACAGGGGCCACAAGACAGCTTTCCATCTAACACTTGACACTTGGCTCTCTCCTGACACTGGCATTTCCCAAGGGGCTGAGACCAGCTCACAAGAGCCATGGAGGCTCTTGGGCAAAGACTGCAGTCTCTTCCCACCTTCCCTTTATAGAGCTGGTCAGTGAACCAGGACACCTCTGCCAGATCAGAACCTGCCCTTCCCTTCTGTGTAATATTATCATCAATATCATTTATCCTAAAAAGCTATATGGAAGCCAAGAGGAGACCAACCTGGCTTTTAGGACCGGGGTTAAATGTTGTGACCTATGGCTCTATTGGGATATGTATGTTCTTTTAAAAATCAATGCATGGTCTCTGATCTTAAGGAGGGATCCCAGAATAAGGCTTGTACATCCTATGCAGTAAAAATGTTCAACCTATATGCCCAAAAGAATGAGGTGACCATCACTCATCACCCACCTGCCTTCCCAAGTTCATCCCACTTAATTTGAGAAAGAGGAGCAGCACTTCTTAAAATTGTGGCCTCTTTTCGTCCATGTAGTTTTCTTACTGCTATAGCCCAACATCTAAAGAACACCCAGCGCAAGGTAGGCACTCAACAAATCTTCAGTGAGTGAATGAATCTGAAATNTCATCCCACTTAATTTGAGAAAGAGGAGCAGCACTTCTTAAAATTGTGGCCTCTTTTCGTCCATGTAGTTTTCTTACTGCTATAGCCCAACATCTAAAGAACACCCAGCGCAAGGTAGGCACTCAACAAATCTTCAGTGAGTGAATGAATCTGAAATCCTATGGGCATCATTCAGTCACATGAAGTCATAATCTAGTAAACAGACTTCCTCTTAACAGCTAAGAATCCCATTCTATTGTCTCCACAGAGCCCTCCTGGGGAAAAGAGAAGAGCCTAGGTGATTAGAATGGACCCCATCTCCTGTAAGTTACACCAGAACTACAGAACTGAAGGGGCTGACTTGCAGACATGAAGTCCACTGTCTCATTGTACCGATGGTGAAACTGAGTTCCAGAGGTAGGGCTGATTCACCCCAGGTAACACATCCACGTGGCTGGGCTTCCAGGCCCACTGGTGCTTTTATCCAAAACCTTCATGGTGCAGAAGGGAAAAGAGGGAGAATGAGATGGATGGAGAGTGAGACGAATGGGGCAAACCAGACGGTCGTGACAGAGTTTGTCCTGCTGGGGCTACACGACCACCACAACCTAGAGATGGTCCTGTTTGTGCTCTGCCTGGGCATCTACTCCATGAACGTGCTGGGGAACGCCCTCCTCATCGCGCTGAACACGCTGGACCCCCGCCTGCACACCCCCATGTACTTCTTCCTCAGCAACCTCGCCCTCATGGACATCTGTGGCACATCCTCCTTCGTGCCTCTCATGCTGGTCAACTTCCTGGAAACCCAAAGCACCATCTCCTTCCCTGGCTGTGCCCTGCAGATGTACCTGACCCTGGCGTTGGGCTCCACGGAGTGCGTGCTCTTGTCCATGATGGCGTGTGACCGGTACATGGCCATCTGCCAGCCGCTTCGGTACTCAGAGCTCATGAACCGGCAGACGTGCATGTGGATGGCGGCACTAAGCTGGGGGGCAGCCTTTGCCAACTCCCTTGTCCAATCCATTCTCACCTGGAGCCTCCCCTTCTGTGGCCACAATATCATCAACCACTTCTTCTGTGAGATCTTGGCAGTGCTGAAACTAGCCTGTGGGGACATCTCTCTCAATGCACTGCTAATAATGGTGGCTTCAGCTGTCCTGACACTGGTCCCGCTCCTGCTCATCTTCCTGTCCTACGTGTTCATCCTCACCACCATCCTGAGGGTGCCCTCTGCTGCCGGCCGGCACAAAGCCTTCTCTACCTGCTCTGCCCACCTTACAGTGGTGGTGATTTTCTATGGGACTATCTCCTTCATGTACTTCAAGCCCAAGGCCGAGGACCTCAACTTGGATAAGCTTCTTGCATTGTTCTACGGGGTCGTGACCCCCTCGCTGAACCCGATAATCTACAGCCTAAGGAATGCAGAGGTGAAAGCTGCCGCCATAGCTCTGCTGAGGGGAGATCTCCTCTCCAGGAAGATGGCCCGCTTTCCTGTGGTTCTCTAAATCTGTCAGGCAGGACAGGCTACTTACACTGTGGTCATGACTTCAAAATTTCAGTGGCTTAAAACCACAAATGTTTTTCTTCTCTCTTATGCTGCAGGTCCTCAGAGGTTGGTTAGGGGATCTAACTCATCTTCTTCATCCTTTGGGCCTTAGGGTGATAAAGTAGCTACCACATTACTGGTCAAAATGGCAAAAAGGAAGGGAAAAATGACAAAGCCTGGGAGGATTCTTAAAGCTTCCACTCAGAAGTGAGGTGTTACTTCCACTTCCACCGCAAAGGTCAGTGCAAGGCACAGGCCAGGGAGGATCACAAGGGAAGGGGATGCCCACCTACCCCACACATCTGGAAGGAGAGGAAAGACTATGGAATTCCTGAAGGGGCTGGTGAGGACCCCAAACCCCACAGTTCACCCAGGAGCCACTAGAGATTTCTAGAGCTTCCATTTTCTGACCAGTTGTCCCTCACTGGCTGCTGTCAAATTAATCACCCCAGAGAGTGCTGGTAAGCAGGCATGTGGAGACTCTGGACTGGGGCATTCTAACTAGATCAGATCCAGGCCTCATAGAGCTTTCTTTGCTCTCAGGTTCTGGGTTCGGGTTGAGCACGAGAGAATCTGGAAGAGATGGGAAGGCAGAGGCAAGGCCGCACTGAGGTGGTGGAGCCCTCACTTGCTGTCACTGCAGCCCTCTGGCTCCTGCCAGGCCACCTGCAGCTGCTCTGAGGCCTGAGCAAAGGGAGCTCCAATGCAGAGAGTGCCAGCTCCTCCTGCGGGTCACAAGTGTCAGAGTCCAAGGCAGTGAGGCCCAGACACGGGTTCCAGCGTATCCTCCTGGGCACTGGTCTGTCCTCACCTGCCCCTTCACACTACCCGAGAGCAGCTTCAGACCCGACACCAAGTGCAGAGGCTGAGCGTGGCACAGGCTTCTCCTACAGCTCCCACAAATGACAGTGCTGTTCTCCACAACAAAGCCTTACATCACTCACACTGGTCCTGCCACTTTGGCCAGATCCTGGCTGATTTACCACTCAAGAACATATGTTTGCTCCCCATTATTGAGCAGGAAGCCCAAATTCTTCAGCTGAGTCCTCAGAACTCGCAAACCAGAATCTCCACCCCGTCAGCCAGATATCCCATTCACCTCTGCACACAGTCGACCCCTCGCTAGTGTCTACACTGTGTTGCATCTTGGTTTGTTGCTCATGCTGTTCTCTGGGGAGACCTGGGACTTTTTTCCAAGCAGCTTAGACACCACCTGACATAGCCTTTCCTGGCCCTTTAAAGGGGTCCTCTCCTTTGCATCCCACAGCACTTTGTTGGAATCTTTCCCTTGGTATCTATCCCTGTCTCCTTTGCATCCATGATATTTCACAACATATCATGGCGCCTCAAGGGCAGGACTCTTGTGGGGACCTGTCTCCTCAGCTCACACAGAGCTTTCCCAACAGAGGGTTACTGAAGTGTCACTCAGAAGCCGTCACTTGTCACACCTGGGGACTGGATCCTGTGCTGCTCCAGGCAGTCAGGGGCTTAGTCTAAACGTGTGGATCGACACGAGTGGGGAGCAGCAGTATCTCGTGGTCATGGCCCTGCCTTCCAGGAAGTCACCAAAATAAGTCAGGATACAGCAAACAACCCCCATTTGGGGAGCCAGGAGACCAGGGTTCCAGATCTGGTTCAACTGCTCTGTCCGGCAAGGTCTTCCTGCTGGCCCTTCCCCTCCCCAGAGACACCTCACACGTAAACTACCCACAGCTGAACTCATCCCTCTGCCCCCAAAGGTGTGTTACCCTCTCAGGGAACAGCACCAACACCCCAAGTCACCCAGATATAAACCAGGCAGTCATCAGAGGTGTCCTCTCACCCTCACTGCCCAACACATCTGATCCATCACCATGGCCCAGAGCGTCCACCTCACAGCTGCTCCCAAGTCAGTCCTCTCCTTTCTCTAACGCCACCATCACCTTCTCTCTCGGAGTGTGCAACAGTTGTGCCAAATCCATCCTCTGCACTACTCTCTAAAATCCTCTGTACTGCTCTCTAAAATCCTCTGCACTAAAAAAAAAAAAACTGTCTGAAAAAAGAAAATAGAAAACCACACCAATCTGATCATGCTACTCATCTGCTTAAACCCCTCCAATGACACCATCTCTCCTAGGATAAAAGCCAAATCCCATCTACCTGCCCAAACTCATCACTGGCTGCTTATCTCTATCCCACTCAACCCACAGACACCTTCCAGACACAGATCCCCATGAATATCAGTCTTTCCTGCCCGTCTGCCTCCCCCTTGCTGTTGCCTCTCATGTCCAAACACCTCTGGATCTTTAGCTAACATATATCAGACACTTATCACACACCAGGCTAGGCACTATACTAGTGTTCTGAAAGCTTTACTCACTGGGGATCAGATGAGTGATGAAATCTCAGGGGATGTATGGGATATGGACACTTCTGACCAGAGAGGACACCCTTTCCACATCTCAGCATTATACAAAACCCTTGGGACTTGGCTGTGACCTTTGTGGAAAGAGAAAAATATCCAAAATGACAAAAGATTATGTTTCTGGCACTGGGGCAAAATAGGGGCTGAAAAAGGAGTTACAGTCTTGTGATATTTCTTGCACATCTGAGATTCGTACCAGCTCATCCCATCTCCTGAGCCCTCAGCGTCCCTCCCTGTTGGGTGTGGGCACCACAAAGGAGGTCTGTCTCACTGACTTGTATCATCTCATCAAGTACACACACACACACTCACAACTCTGTACTCCAAGCTGCTGCAGCCTGACACAATGGGGCAAAAGCCTCAGGCAGCTGCTCCAGCAGCTCATGCCAGCTGGGCTGCGTCACCCACGCCCCTCTCCTCAGGGTCCATCTCTCCGTCCTCTTCCCCACACCCTTGCCCGCAGGAAAAACGGCAGCACAGAACCGGGAAATTATTCATTGGAGACACACCAGACTCCATCTGTATCACACCAGGGTACTGGCGCCCCCAGCCCAGTCCCCGCCCTTCCTGTCCTGCACCCCCTCACAGTGCAGCACAGCCCTGACAGTGTCCCCGGGAAGGAAGCCAAGGCCAGAGAGGCTGCGCTGCTGGGAGACGGGGGACTCAGCTTCCCCAAGATGGACTCCATCTCCTTAGGGACAAGGCTGTGTCCTGTCAGGGCTCTGTCTCCATGTTCTCAGTGGGTTCCACCCTGGGCAGGACCCCTCGGTCCTGAGGGGGCTCGGTGGCCCTGCACAGGCTCCAGTTCTGAAGATGCTGGAGGTCTCCTGGCCAGGTCCCCAGGAGAGTTCCATGTCCTTAAGAAAGACTCCACGTCCTCAAGAAACACAACTTGTCTCTTAGCCCTGAGAGGACTCCGTGCTCCCAGGAGGAACCCCAGGAAGGGCTCTGTGCCCTGAGGAAGGGTTCCAGTTCTCCCAGGGCCGGCCCTAAGCCCCTCTCAGCTGGCACAGATGCTGCTGACAGTGGCCCCTCCCGGGCCCACAAGGCCCAGCTCCTCCTGCTCATTGATGCACAGCTGGTACCCGCAGCCCCGAGCCCGGGCTCCGGAGGGGACCCGGCGGTCAGTTTTGGCACGAGGAGGCAGCAGGAAGCCCACACTGCCAGCGATGAGCATGTGCCAGATGCTGTGAATGTAGAAGTAGTTGTCTCGGGTCTCCACGAAAGCATACAGCAGGATGGCACTGCCTGCGATGAGGCTGCCCGGGCACAGGCAGAAGAGCCAGCGGCGCCACGTGGGCGGGTAGCAGTGCCGGCGGCGGACGCTGCGTACTGTCTGGGGGAGGCAGAGAAGGGGGGGCTCAGGAACGACTCTGGGACCCAGGCCAGAGCCGGTCGCTCTCAGGTGTCCCCTGAGCCCTGGTGGTGACCCTCGGCGTCTGCCGAGACGAGTTCAGCCCTGTGAGCAGCACAGTGATGACAACAGGGTCTGGGCCCACCTTAAACTGGAAAGCGGATACCCAAGTACCTGCACCCAAGTCCTGCTGGGACCTCCCCTCCCCTAGCCCTCCCAGCCTTACCCAGGCTGTGGCCAAGATCCCCAGAGCAAAGAGACTCGGTCCAAGCAGGTTCCAGAGTCCATGCCGGTCAAGCTGCAGAGCCATGGACAGCAGCATCGCCCCCAGCAAGTATAGCACCTAGAGAAAGAGGTCTCCAGGGGCTGGGCCAGGGTGGTGAGGGTGCTTGGCCATGCCCCCGGGAGAGGTTGGGAAGTGAATTTCAAATATATTTGGGCAATGGTTGTCCCCCAGGGCCCTCTCCAGACTGACCTGCTTGACCACAGGCTGTAAGCGAGCCATGGCAATGACAGTGACCCACACAGACATTAAGGAGCCCAGGAAGTCACAGAACTGCAGCACATCATAGTCCATGATGCAGAAAACCACAATGCCAGGCTGGTCACAGGCATGGTAGAACTGGAGGAAGAAAGGACAAGCATTGAGAGAACTCAGGGCAGAGGGCCAGTCTACAAAGCTGGAGAAACAGGCCATGCGGGGGAATGCTGTTGTCAGAAAAGCAGACGGCAGAGGGACCAACTGAGCAGAAGTGGGAAATGCCTGACTCCCCACCCCTGAGAGTATGGTAAAGAGGCCCAGTCTGTGTCCTACTTTGTATGTACCCGGCAGCCCTGAACCTCGGCCTCACCTTCCTAATCTTCCTGCTTCCAGAATGTCCTGTGAGAGCACCAGGCCTGGGGAGGCCAGGACTCTCAAGCTCAGGCCAATCCTTGCCTGTATCTCGTTGTGCTCACACAGGGTCCCACATGTAATCCTCAGCCTGATCCAAGCTCTGGGGCTGGACTGTGACCTCTTGGCCAATCCAAACCCCAAGCCTCATTTGATAGCTCAGACTCTTGAGTTATGTTTCACCTTCAGATCTTGGACTAACTGGTCCTCTGCATCCTTTCCCACCCAGTAACATGGAGGCAGGAGGCAGTAATAAAAAAGGCAGTCTCTTAAGCCATGGAGAAGAGCATGGCACTTTACACCACGGGGAGGGGACAGTGTTCACCTACCCTACACTGTGGAAACACAGCAAGGAACAGAGTACTGAGGAGTTTAAGAGGGGAGCGTGCTGGGGACACAAGTAGAACTGGAATAAGCTTTCTAATTCTATGACTGATCCATGACTGATCCAAGTATACTAAAAGGTCAAAGAGATTGTTTAAGCTGCAGAAAACCCATAGGGATAGAGTTAAATTAAAGCTTCAGGGTGAGGTGAACAACATGATCCACATTTCACCAGTCCTGACCAGGCCACTGTCACCTCTCAATGTCCAAAATGCCATCAGTAAAATCCATCACTGACTCCATCATGCAGCACAATTTGTTAGAGGAACAAGCCAATAACTTGTGGCAGCTCACTTCATTAAAACTCCTCAGCCTAGAGGAGACAGCATCTTGTCATCATATATTCTAGGCATATATCTGTCTCTTCTACCTGCAGGGCTTCAGCCTGCTTTGTTATTCATGGAGCAGAATCCATTATCAATTGCCATGGTATCCATTCATTGCCATCTCTAACCAGGAGACACAATTTATAGTAAATAAGGTTAAGCAAACTTCACTGGTGTAACCATTTACCCATCACCGAGAAGCAACTAGCTGTACCAGATACTGGAATGAGCTACAACATTCAAAACACTAAGATCATAGCATTGCTCCCATCACTTCATGGCAAATAGATGAAGAAACAATGGAAACAGTTACAGACTTAATTTTCTTGGGCTCCAAAATCGCTGCAGATGGTGACTGCAGCCATGAAATTAAAAGATGTTTGCTCCTTGGAAGAAAAGTTGTGACCAATCTAGACAGCATATTAAAAAGCAGAGACATTCCTTTGCCGACAAAGGTCCATCTAGTCAAAGCTGTGGTTTTCTAGTAGTCACCATAAAGATAGCTGAGTCGTGAAGAATTGATGCTTTTGAACTGTGGTGTTGGAGAAGACTCTTGAGAGTCCCTTGGACAGCAGGAGATCAAACCAGTCAATCCTAAAGATCAGTCCTGAATATTTGTGGGAAGGACTGATGCTGAAGCTGAAATGCCAATACTCTGGCCACCTGATATGAAGAGCTCACTCATTGGAAAAGACCCTGATGCTGGGAAAGATTGAAGGCAGGAGGAGAAGGGGACAACAGAGGATGAGGTGGTTTGATGGCATCACTGATGGACATGAGTTTGAGCAAGCTCCGGGAGTTGGTGATGGACAGGGAAGCCTGGCATGCTGCAGTCCATGGGATCACAAAGGGTTGGACACGACTGAGTGACTGAACTGAAGGCTGGGTTATGTATGGTGGCACCAGAGAGAGACTACCTGAAAGTCTGGAACACTCTCCTATATATTTGGCACACAGCATGTGCTCAGTAAATGTTAGTTGTCATACTTTATATCATGTATATTCATGGGATAATATCCCCACACTAACAGACTTTCCCCTATACAAAAAATATATATATATATTGTCTCACAGAAAATTGTGGACTAATTTTTGGTTAGTATTCCTTTTGCATTACCAATAAAGAGAAGTGGTAGAAATAACACAGAAAGACTGGGAGACTTAAGAAAACAAATTCAGACTACAAACTGGCTTCCATTAGTATAATCTAATTTGAAATCTTCCTCAATTTTGGCCATTTCTTTACTTATAAGGTAATTTTGGAAAATTATCCTAAATTGTTCTTTTCTGTGGAATTTTATATTTTTATAACATAACTATATAGCTCATCTAATGCTCCAAATAGAGTATCCTGGCACGACAGAATTTTAAATTGGAGATGCAAATATATTCAATCTGTACGAAGACTGGAATATTTGTACTCAGGATAAACTGAAACTTACTGCTGTTCTCTTATTTTCTGCTTGTTTCCTCTTGGAAACATCATGGCATTTTGCCAAGGGCCACTGAGAATGATTGTGCTGATGTGAGGAATAGAAGAGGAGGTGGAACAATAAGTAGGTGGGCGTGCAGCCAGGATTTCAGTCATCAGCAAGGAAGGCTGCCGGGGCCTGAGAATGCCAGCTCTGTCTGGGTCTTATGGGATCCAATTATGAGGTCTCTGGCACTAGGAAGGACACATGGCTTGAGCTGTATGAGCAAGAGATGTACAACCTCCATGTCTGATACATTTTCCCTGTCCTTTCTAATATGTGGCTTGGTTGTAATTTCTGACCTTTTGGCTGGCTCTCCTTTAAGAATTTAAGAACTACTAACCTGAGGTCGTTAGTATCTCCACATACTCCTGGGCTTCTGAGAAGCTAAATTCAGGTTGGGAATGTATGCACGCATGCTCATTGCCTGGGGCAAGGAGAGTCCTACAGCTCAATGACGACATGAGAGGGACCAAGAGGCAGGCTGAGTGACAAGTCCAGTTCCTCCACTCACCTCAGGCCTTAACCAGAGTATTTAAACTTTCCTCATCTGCAAAAAAAGGATGATAATAATAATAGCAATACTTCTCCATTGTTACAGTGCTATGGGAAGGATTCGATGAGCAGTGTCTGACACACAGCCAGTATCAGCAGATGAGGTTTTTCTGTTATCGTTATCTGAACTATTAGTTCAGTTCAGTTCAGTGGCTCAGTCGTGTCCGACTCTTTGCAACCCCATGAACCATAGCATGCCAGGCCTCCCTGTCCATCACCAACTCCCGGAGTCTACCCAAACCCATGTCCCTCGAGTCAATGATGCCATCCAACCATCTCATCCTCTGTTGTCCCCTTCTCCTCCTGCCCTCAATCTTTCNATGAACCATAGCATGCCAGGCCTCCCTGTCCATCACCAACTCCCGGAGTCTACCCAAACCCATGTCCCTCGAGTCAATGATGCCATCCAACCATCTCATCCTCTGTTGTCCCCTTCTCCTCCTGCCCTCAATCTTTCCCAGCATCAGGACTATCAGCTACATATAAAATCAAGTGCTGGGTTTGTACCCTGTTTTGTTTTTTTAAAACACATTTACATTTTGCATTTTAAACTCCTGGATAACAAAGCTATTGTCTGCTCCCTGGACAGGAATCAACACACTGTATTTAGGACAGGAGAAGACTGCCGCCTCCGGTGCTGGTGCTGACACCTGCAGTAGGACCAATGGGTCCTTATGTGGAGACTGCTGAATGAAGTCTACGCTAAATAAAGAACAGGAAAGAGGGACAACAGGGATCCTGCCTGGGAAAACGGAATCACAAGTAGCTCTACACTTTGGCACACAGGGGAAAAGAACAGGAGTTAGAGCAGGACTTTAGGCAACCCCTCAGAGCCTGTATCTTCTCTGTGATCATTTGCTTACTGCCTTATTTACAAAAGTGGAGGCATTGTATGTGGGACCAGGCACTTTTGGTTCCCACAGTGTTCCTACTAGGGGAAGGTCTTTTCTTTTCAGGATGATATGCCATCAAACGATGGGAGGAGTCATCTGGTACTGAACACTCTGGGGCCAATTTTCAGGATGCTTCGTGAAGTGCAGGAGATTGGATAAACTCTACTCACATGCTCTAGGCTCCTGACTCACTTCGATGTTCTTACTAATTGTGAACCACATTATATCTGCACACAACTAAGAATATACTGGTGAAACCGATGTTGTTAGAGGATTTGGTGAGCAACAGTATAAAGGACATCTGGCAATAAAAAAGAAACAGGAGAATATTGAAAATAAAAGTATAATGGAGCATTGTCAGAACAGGTCTGAAAGGGAGGCATTCAGACAAAACTGGGGTGTGCTGTTCTCGTGCAGCTTAAGGGGCCAAGGCCTCACTGCATGGTATAGTTTCAACCACTGTTCCTCATCTGTGGAGAAGTATCCAGGACCTTAGAACATGACCCCCCAGTCCCCACTTCCTCCAAAGACGACAGGTAGAATTTTTGTGATTTGGACAGAGGTCTGATCTATTAACACTGGATGACAGGGAGGCAGGGACTGGTTTCTGTGATATCCTTGTTCCTGAGAAACATGGAAGTCTGAATCCATCTAAGACGTCTGCAGTGCTCATAGNAGCCCCACGCTCTACAGACAGACTCGGCAGCCTTCTTCCGCTCACTGGCTGTCAGCCCCCTCTGCTAGCTGGAGGTGGCAGCTTGCCCGGGGTCCCGGGTGCGGAGGTGGGGGCCGAGATGAAAGGCCCAGCACCCGATAGGGATCAGTGCGAGGACACAGAGGCTGGGCTTCTGGGCGGACAGGAAAGACGGTGGTTAAGACTCTCACTGGAGTGACCTGTCCCCCCTGGGGCTCTGGGCCCTGCCCAGGGCGGAGTGGGCTCCTCCCAGCCAGAGCAGCCCTCCCAGGATTCTGGACCTGGAGCTCCCGGCCCCAGGGTGGCTCCAGTCATCTCCTTCCCCTCGGCCCTGTCCTCCAGCGGCCCCAGGAGGGCACATCAGTCCCCTCCCATGCAGTCCATTTGTTCCTACTTATGGAGCACCTACTGTGTGCCGGGACTGCTCTAGGCATCCTGGGGATGCCATCGTAAACAGAATCATCAGGTCCCAGCCTTCAAATCCCTTTAGAGGAGTAAAAACAATCACTTACGGGTGCTGACAGGACGCTAGTTTTCTTCACACAGTAACATGGTGAGGAGGTGGATATTACTAGAGCGTTGACCTCTAGGTAAGGAGCCTCAGGCCCAGAGAGGTTAAGTGACTTGCCCAAGACCACACAGCAGCAGGGATAGAGGAAGATAAAAACCAGGCTGCCGGTCAGAGCTCTTTCAGACTGTCCCTTTGTGGCACGGCCCTTCTGCTTGGAGGCGGCTTCTCCTTGGACCCCTGGTGCAAGGCCCAGCCCGTGTTGCCATCCCTCCCCAGGGACGGTGACCTCCCAGGGTGCTGTGTTCCTGAGGCTTAGACCACGCTCTTACTAGGTCTGCTCGTCCCTCTAGACCCCAGAGAGGGAGCTGGAGCCCACGGCCGGCACCCTGTAGAGGCTGGGAGACGGCCCTGGGAAGGGACCCCAGTTCAGGCTGGCTGTGCCACCTGGAGCAAGTCAGGTCCAAGCCTGGGCTCTGAACCCCCGAAGCTGGAAAGTGTTGGGGTTCCCTGGCAATCCATGGCCCACCTCCCCCACCGGGTGCTGGGTGTCTCTTCTGCAAGCTCGCTAATCCCGGGGGGGGGCCTGCAAAGCCTGGGGCAGTGGAGGGGAGACAGGCCTGGGGTGGGAGGAAGCTGAGCTGGGGGGCTTGCTGCTGCTCCCCTGCCCCCAGCCGGCTCACCCGCCCCTGCCGGGGCCCAGCTGTCCCGCCTCAGGTATCAGGGGCTGGGCCAGTGAGCCACGTGCTCCCCTGTGGGCTGCCTGCCCTCCAGCCTGAAGCAGCAGCAGAGAGCAGGGTGGGGTCGGGAGGCACTTCCTTGACAGGGAGATGGCGGCTCCACAGGGCCACCCACACCCAGGACCCTCATTTTCTGAACCCTCACTGAAGGCAGAGCTCCTCTGCCCAGGAGTGCGTAGCTCACAGAGAGCCCTACCGAGAGGCCAGGGCTCCCCAGGTCTTGATTCCACCCCCCTAGGGCTCTGAGCTCAGCTGTAGGGCAGGAGGGGGTGGGTGCAGGCAAGGGATCCCACCCAGGTGGGCAGACCTCTGCCCAAGGGAAACAGGGAACTTTGCCAACCAGGCTGCCCTCTGTCTACACCCCTCATCAGAGCTGCCACTCAGGAGCTGGCCCTGCTGATCTCCCGCATGCAGGCCAATGCCGACCAGGTGGAGAGGGACATTCTGGAGGCCCAGAAGAAGCTGCAGCAGGTGAAGCTGGGGGAAGATGGCAGGGCACGGGGGCGTGAGAGACTCGTTGCCATGCCTGGTGGTCCTAGAGGTGTCCACTCGCCTTGGTAAAGATACACAGACGGTCCTGTCCTTCCTTGGACAAACACAGTGGGAGCGAGGGCTAGGCACACCTTCTCTGGTGTGTTCCCAACATCATGCCCTCCCCTGCCCCTTCGTCATCATCATGGCACCCCTTCTATAGTGACATCAAAGCAGAGCTCTTCACCTGATGTTCAGGGGGCCCTTGACCTCGTTCTGCCTACCTGCTCAGAAAACCCCATTTTCCATTTCTCCCCAGGCTTCCTCTAGGCAGGAACGTCTGTTCCTTTTTTCTGAAATGTGCTCTCCTCACCACTTCACCCCATCCCCCAAAGCCCTCCCACCTGCAGGAAGCCCTCCCTGATTGCTTCCTGCAGGGGGGTCAAAGGACCACCCCCCGCCCCGTGTCTCTGAGTTCGCCTCAGTGGTGCTCGCACTTCGCCCTCTCCCAGTGTGGGCACCAGGGTTGGCCAGGGTCCCTGGGATGGCAGGGGGGCTCGGGCAGCAAGGATGCCTTCCCTTGCTCAGGACCGGCAGCAGAGCGAGCAGCGCCAGACCCTGCAGCACCGGCAGGAGGTGGGCCGCAGCCTGAAGGAGGCCGAGGTGCTGCTCAAAGACCTCTTCCTGGACGTGGACAAGGCCCAGAGGCTCAAGCACCCACAGGCCGAGGAGATCGAGAAGGAGTGAGTGTGGGGCAGGGGGTGGCAGCGGCAGGAGCTGGGGGTCCAGGATGGAGGGGCCGGGGGTCTCGGGGGAGCCCCAGACCTGGCTCCGACCTGCTGGCCACTTCCTTGGCAGCATCAAGCAGCTGCACGAGCGGGTGACCCAGGAGTGCGCTGAGTACCGCGCCCTGTACGAGAAGATGGTGCTGCCGCCCGATGTGGGGCCCAGGGTCGACTGGGCGAGGGTGCTGGAGCAGAAGCAGGTCGGGGGGTCACCCAGCAGCCATGAGGGGGACGCAGGGCTGCACTTCGGGGCTGATGCATCCTTGGACCTGGGTGGGGGCTAAGTCTCTGAAAAGGGAGGGGGCAGAAGAGACCGTGCAATCGTGGAGGGCTTCCTGCAGGTGAGAGAGCTCGGTTGGGATGAGGTGAAGTGGTGAGGAAAGGATATTTCAGAAAAAAGGAAGCGGCTCCTGCCTGGAGGAAGCCTGAGGTGTGATGGAAAAAGGGCTTTTCTGGGCAGGGAGGGAGAACCAGGTCAAGGGCCCCCGGAACATCAGGTGAGGAATTGTGCTTTGCTGTCACGACAGAAGGGGTGCCGTGATGACAATGAAGGGACAGCTCAGTTCAGTTCAGTCGCTCAGTCGTGTCCGGCTCTTTGAAGGGACAGGGGAGGGCATGGACAGGGCAGGGTGTGTGCAGGCTCAGGCACCAGGCTGAAGGTGTCCAGGCAGGAGGCAGGGCAGAGCAGGGAGATTTTCAGAGCTGAGCCTTGAGACTTGGGGACCGGTGGGATTCAGGATCCACAGTCACGTGACCCTGAGGCCTCAGCCGGGGCCACTGGAGACTAGCATGTTCCCCAGTGTGTCCAATGTGGTGCTAGAGGTAAAGAACCCGCCTGCCAATGCAGGAGACGTAAGAGATGCGGGTTCCATCCCTGGGTCGGGAAGATCCCCTGGAGAAGGAAATGGCAACCCACTCCGGTATTCTTGCCTGGAGAATTCCACGGACATAGGAGCCTGGCAGGCTACAGTCCCTGGGGTCGCACAGAGTCAGACACAACTGAAGCGACTTAGCACATGCCCCAGCGTGAGCTGCAGCCATTCACCCAGGCAGTGCCTGGCCTGTCCACGCTGTGCCCGAATGACCAGCTCCATACCTTGCTGATGGGGATGCTGGGTGGAGGGGGAGGGCTGTCTCTTATACACATCTAGATGTGTATAAGAGACAGCCTCCCCCACCGGGTGCTGGGTGTCTCTTCTGCAAGCTCGCTAATCCCGGGGGGGGGCCTGCAAAGCCNGCAGAGAGAAGACAGCTTTCAAGTGGAGGTTTACAAACAAAACAAAGCAAAACAAAACAAAAACTAATCCCCTGATGATGCAGAAGTCATTTCGTTTACGACTACTTCCTCAGTCCCACTTGAAACCTGTTCCAGTGCAGTTTGTGGTTTAATTACTCAATGCCACTCAGGTAGCAGCTTTTAGGGGGTTGATTTACCTCCAGGGAGCCAGCCTGGGATCTTTATCTTACATTCATGATGCAACCGATACAATCTCATTTTAACGTTAATATTCTGCTTTTCTTCGGAGCTCCTTAAATGCAAAGTTTAGGCAGCACATAGATGGCCAGATTCAGTTTGTCCTTGGAAATGGAAGCTGGTAGAAATAAACAGGACTTCTGTGGACTGAGCATCCTCAGAACTGGTCTGTAAATAGCCTACTTCTAGGATCATGATATTTGGGATCAAATCCCAGACCCAAAAACAACAAAAAAAGGGAAAACCCAGTTCAGATGGCATGAGGTGGTGGAGGTGACACCAGGCATGGTGGGACAGAGATTCTGTGCTCGGCAGATGAGGGCACTCTACCCTCCAGGAAGAAGTGAGTTAAGCACAAAGAGGATGGTTTCCCGGATTTTGTGTTAGTCTGTTCAACATCTCCCCTGAGATTTTGCCATTAGCTTTGTTTTGATTCGGTGCTCACTGAGAAGCCTTCTGACTTCAGTCACCCCCGGAACCTTAATACCCAAAAGGGTGCCCTGAATTATGGAACTGAATATTTCAATTACTGGAGTGATAGTGTCTGTCATCATGGAGGAATAAATGTGCTTTTCAGCATAGAAATCAGTTATCCATGAGTTCAGCATGATTCAGCCCTTCTGTGTCTGCTAAGTTCCAGGTAGACTTGGAAAACAGAGGTCGAGTAACATTGACATATATACCCTACCATATATAAAATGAATAGCTAGTGGGAAGCTGCTGTGTAGCACAGGGAACTCAGCTGGTGCTCTGTGATGACCTAGAGGGGAGGGATGGGGTTGGGGTGGGAGGGAGGCTCAAGAGGAAGGGGATATATGTATACATACAGCAGATCCACTTTGTTGTACAGCAGAAACTAATGCAACATTGTAAAGCTATTATAGTCCAAAAAATTTTTTTAGATAAATAAAAGATGAATATCTACTGAAAAAAGAAAAACAGAGGTTCTGTATCAGAAAGCTGAGAAGTAAACTCTCAATGTTTTCTTAAATTCGGTTGCACCTCAGTTTCCTCATCTGTAAAGCAAAGGACAAAAACAATACCTGCTCAGTATGGCTGCTGTGAGGCTTCATGTATAGACATAAATTACATGTATGTATGTCTATGAAATGACTTCATATATGGAAGTACTGGGAATGGTATTCAGCAGTACTGAACTGCTATTCATGGTGCCCCCAGGAGGCCTTCTCCACTCTAAGCACGCTACTAGAAGCAGCCAGCTGACACTTCTTTGTCATACACTTCCTTACACAGGGTTCCAAGGACTTACCTCTTTCAGCCACTCCTTTTAAAAAACTAAAGATTTCAAATCAGGCTCCATGGGTGTGTGACTTGTGTAGCTGCATGGAGCCTAACTCTTGACTTACCATCTTGAAGTTCTTAATCATTTTTTAAAAATTGGACTCTACATTTTAATTTTGCACTGGGCCCTGCAAAATCAAAATTATGTAGCCGATCTTGTGTCTATGTGGCCAAGGATGAGCCAAGTGGCTTTGCATGAGCCTCTTCCATCCCAAGTAACCCTAGCCTTGTCCTATGGATGTTATGGAGACAAGGGTGAGCAGGGCAGGATGCATACAGACTCAGATCCAGCCTTGACAATAAGCAGAGTGGAGGCTTCTCAAGAGTGTAGTGATGTGTCCAGGGTATAGGCAATGAGTTCTCTCTCTGGAGTCTCAGGAGCCTCAAGGAAAACTCAAAGAGACTCTGGGTGTGCTTCCAGTCCATGCTGCCACCACTCTCTGTGTAAGCTGCTCAGCCATGTCAGATTCTTTGTGACTCCATGGACTGTAGCCCATCAGGCTTCTCTGCCCTGGGATTTTCCAGGCAAGAATACTGGAGTAGATTGACATTTCCTTCTCCAGGGAACCCTCCTGATGCAGGTATCGAACCTATGTCTCTTCCACCTGCTGCATTAGCAGATGGATCATTTACTACTGGGCCACCTGGGAAGCCATCACCCTTTCCCCCCGCTGATAAATAACAAATGTATTTGATAACTGATGCTTTTAAACTGTGGTGTTGGAGAAGACTCTTGAGAGTTCCCTGGACTGCAAGGGAGATCCAACCAGTCCATTCTGAAGGAGATCAGCCCTGGGATTTCTTTGGAAGGAATNGAACAGATCCCTAGATGTAAGCATCTCAGGGGAACTGTGTAGACACAGTTCCGTAGCGTAGGTCAGAGCTTCTTGGCTAGTGTGTTGAGGTAAAGGTCCCCTCAGCTCTTACAGTAGACAGGTAGGGTGTGGGATGCTGAAGACCCCATGCTGCCTGTAGTGGCGTTAAGTCGCAAACAGCCTTGTTCATTTATTCCCATGTGTCTCATAAAAATTATCGTGCTCTATGCATGCCATGATAGGAAGCAGTGGGGAAGCCCTGCTGTAGAGGATGGTGAAGAGAGACAGCTCCAAACCCGGGGAGGCCCATGGTGGAATGTAGACCCTCATCCACCACCGCTAAGGACTCGGTGCAGACACTGATGGCACCGCATACCGTGGAGAAGAACATGGTGAAGGTGTAGACAGCCGCTTCCAGCACATATCGGCTCCGAATGGCTAGGACCACGGGTGGCAAAAACATAAGGTTGCTCAGGCAGAGCAGCAGTGTGGACAGCAGCTGGAACCCATAGGTGAGCGCATCTGCACTATCCGTGCAGCCCCAGCCCCGCCATCCTGCAATGGGACAGGCACAGGGTGGAAGAGGTCAGAAGGCAGCCCAGAGTTCAGCAGACACCCAGCTGGCCCTTCTGGTCAGGCCCTAAGTCACTGCCAGGGAAGGGTACCCTGACCCCGCACCACCCTCTCCAAACCCTGCTGCACAGGTTACCACCTCCCGCCCTCGCGCCCCAGGTGGGCTCCCTCACCAGCCCAGCCTGCTCACCGGCCTTGCACTCGCAGGCCGCGTACAGGTAGTTGTGCGTGCGCAGCAGCTTGCACTGGCCGTAGGGCCCGCAGTCATCTACACACGGGGACAGGAAAGTTCGCATCCGCACCTCCGCCGTCGCGTTTCGGCATCGCACGAAGCTGCGCACAAACTCGCGGTCACCTGGCGCCCAGGAGCATCCTTCCCGGCGCCACCGAGGCCCCGCCCTGCTCACCGAGGCCCCACCCCGCACAGGGAGCGCAGGGTCAGGAACCAGGTCCCCGTCTGCGGAAACGGGATTCTCAGCCTGGCCACTCTGGAGGTGGCACTGACCGTGAGCAGGAAGCCGGCCAGGGACTCTGAGGGGAGAAGGGAGAAGCCAGTGTGGGGTCAGGACCTAAAGAACCCTCACCCGCCTGCCCCCAGTTCCCAGACGCCCTAGCCCATCTTTCCTCCATACCCTACCCCTTTCCCGGTCTTCCAGCCCCTCTTCTTCCCTAGTTCCTCACCCTACCTTTGGAACAGGTCACTGCGGCATCCCCCAGGCTCAAGGGCACCTCATGAGTCAGGCATCCAAACACTGTCACATTTTCCTGGCGCAGGGAGCTCTGGGCAGGAAGATACAAACATGAGGCTGTCACATCCTCCAGGTCTTCCGACTACCACCCCCAGATTCCTCCACCTCTTAACCCTTCCCTAGAAACTCCTCCAGGCCTTCACCTAACACCCCTGCCCTTCCCTAGAAACTCCTCCAGGCCTGCACCTAACTCCCCTGGTCCTGTAGGTGCTCCCACAGGAAGCACACCCACCCCCTTCATTCTTACAACCGAAAAATGGGAAACACCATCACCAGATCTTCCATAGCAGAGATCTTTCAAAGACTGATGAGAAGCCAAGGCCACTTCTAAACCCTTTCTTTGGGCAGAATTGTTTAAATTCTGTCTAGGCAAGAGACAGCACCCACTTTTTCAGTCCTACCTAGCTTTTGGGGGGGTGGGGGAGAGGAAGAGCACTGTTGCTGGATGTAGAAACTAGCTGTAAAAAAAGGTCTGCAATTGTGTGGCTCATCAATCATCATCACATAAACCTGAAAGCAGGAGGTGTGTAAAGATATGCACGCTTCCTCAGGTGAAATGATTCTAGGTACTAGTGGTAAGAGAACACCTGTAGGATTAAATGTAGCAACCTGGCTGGGATTAAAAGAAACTGGATACCCACAGGACTAAATGAAAAGGGTTGTCTACAAGAATATAGGTAACAGGATCCCATAAGCTCATCACATTCGAGAAGGATTTGGGGCAGCTTATTAAATACAAATAACAGAACAGAATAAATGCATGAGGGAAATTTATACATCAGCATAAGAAAAGAAAGTCTGTACCTAGATGTGGGCCATATATTTGACACTGACTTTCAAGCAACCAAAGCAAGGAAACGTGAGTTACCACGTTTGTGAGTCCACGCGATAAGTTAATCAGGGTCTTGGGAGAAGCATTGCACCCAAAGGGATGGTTCTCAGTTAAATTCATAACAAAGAAGCACTGTGTACTGCCCCGGCTCCAATGCTTAGCTGCAAGAGTAAACTTCATGCAACTTGCTCCTAACTTCCCTCAGCACAAGCCCAGAACACGCCAAAGTTTTATTCAGCAAAAGCCATTCTGGTGGGAACCAGAAAATGTCCTCTCTAGGTGTGCAGTTCTCTGTTCCAAATGTCCAGTTCTTGATGCAAGGGAAAACATCAAAATGCTTGCAGGGAAAGGTCAGAGTAGGTGTGCCAGTATACCTCTCAGAATAAGTAGAGCAGGTGCTCTGAAGTATGTAGCAGTGTCACAGCATGCAGATGATAGAATGTAAGCAGATGCCCTTTAGAGAAAATAAACAAGAATGCAGAGAGTGACAGGGTAAGACAGTAGGGGAGGCAGGCCTCTCCTTTCCAGGGACAGAGGAAGAGAATGCGTGCGGCTGGGCTCTGACACAGGCTCTGCAGTTTCAAGGTCAAATCAAGGCCTCACTGTCATTTCCCAAAGGCATGGCAATAAGCAAACACAAAATAGGTATAGTCTTAGCCAGAACACCGTCAGAGAAAATTTGAGTATGAAAATAAGGAATGTCTTGGGGTTGAAGAATCAGCTCTGTCCTAACCAGCAGGATCACTAGAAAGTTCTGAGCCATGTCCCATGAAATACCACCTCAAGTCACAAACCAGGTTATCAGATGGACTGATAGGAAAATGGTCCCTGCCCTAGAGGTGAGAAATAGTAAAGTTAAAATGATTAATGATTCTTGGCTCAGGGAACAGTAGATAAATAATTAGATCAATGCCAACCCAAGACAGTTGCCAAAGGACTGAAAGGGCTCTGCTCTCAGCCCAGTCTTGTTCAGTGCTGAAAATAATGACTAAGAGGTTTAGAAGTGTGTGAATTACACAAAGTAGTAAAGACCCACAGTTCAAACCAATGTTAGGCAATGCCTCAAAGATGAACATAAATTCTTCCACTCAGGTTAAAAAGTGCACTGCAAAAATACAAGATAGGAATTGGCAGCTGTTCACACGAACCATGCTCAGAGCATGGAAATGTGTGTGGTCCTTGGTTACAACTAGATAAACACATCAGTTACTATGGATAAGGACTAGGACATGTAACCAAAAAGCTAAGCAGTTGTGTTACAGGGGGTATCTTCCTCTATTTTCCAAAGCTTTTATATGTGATCCTATCATTTTTATAATAAAAAAGCAAATGTATGTAATTGTTTTGAAGCAAAAAAGGAAGTAAAGAAAAACGATCCAGAGGTCTTAGTCTACCACAAGCCTCAGGTGAAGCAGCAGCTTAAAGAGGCACCTTGATCTCAGGCTGCACAAATGCTGCCTGCCACCCAAGTTAGACCGCCTGGGATCACTTGTTTCAGAGACATGATGGCCAGAAGCATGGCCAGAGGGGACAGCAGAGGAAGAGGAGCCTCAGACGTGGAGGTTGCTCAGCTTTGGCAAGGCTGAGAGGCACCTGAAAGGCTGGGCAGGGGTGCAGCAAATGCACCACACTAATATAAAACGGAAGTAAAAGGGGAGACTGCGTGGGGAGAGAGGAGGACTCAACATACTTTCCTCGATTTTCCTGTAAGCCTGAAACTACTCTGGAAAATAAAGTCTGTTTTTTTTTTTTTATAAAAGGACAGGAGTAGACTACTGGATATAGCTTCTAGGACAAAACAAAGATCAGTGGGTAAAAATCCACAGAGACAAATTTTGATGGAATGCCAAGAATGCCTCTAGTGATCAAGCTGTCTAAACATGGACTGCATGGCCTCAGTGGGTGGTAAGCTCCCCATCACAAGAGATACATGAGAAGCAACGAACACCTGCCACAGAGAGAGGCCTTTAGTGAGTGGCAGGTAAGCCTATAAAACTGGGGAAGTCTGGATCCCTCTGACCTGCCCTGGCTGACCCAGCCCATTTGCAGTAAATGCTCAGAGCACATGTGTTGACCAGAAGTGGGCTGAGGCATAGTCTCTAACCATAAACTGGAAGCAACCTGGACAGGCTTCCTGGAGGAGGTAAGGGCCCCTTCACCCCTGACATCTTCTCCTTCAGTTTCCCCCAAAGGGCGACCTCCCTGCCCTCCACAAAGAGTACCGCGTTGAGCTGGAGCTCCAGGCTGAGCACACCTCCGCTGTCCAGCACTGGCAGCAGCCTCAGGGCAAACACAGCCGGGCGCTCGGGAGGGAGGGCCACGCTGGGGCCAAAGAAGATGTAGAAGTGGACGGAGAAGGTGTCCAGTTCATTGCGCAGCGTCGGGCGTACCGGCCAGCAGTGCTCAGGTGGGGATGTGGCCCCAGGCCCCTCGGCAGGGGTCCCGAGGGATGGTGGCTCTGGGGGCAGCGGCTGGTTGCCCAGTGACTGGGGCATGTTCATGGCAGCTCCAGGGACCAGGGCACGGGACAGGCTGGGCTGTGGGCACTCTGTGGGGCAGAGGAAATCTGAGCTGTGGCCTGCCGCCCTCCCAGGCCTGCAGCCCCACCACACACTGGATCTGAGCCACACAGGGTTTAAGAGGGGATGGGGAGGGAGAGGACTTGAAGCAAATATCCCTGTGGAGTTTGCCATCTAAAGTCACAGGACTGGGTCCAGGCACTTCCGAAAGGTCACAGCTAGTGGAATGTCATGTCGGAGGGACTGAAGGTCATCTCTCCCTCCCCAGTGGCAGTGAGGGCACTGCTGAAACAGATGATGGACCCTCTCACTGACCTGCAAGGGCTCTGGCAAGAACCATGTCCCAAAGGTCCTAGCTGTCCCTGCCTGCCCCATTACACTGGGAGGTTAGATCAAGGAGAGTAAGTCCTTTAGTAAGCCTAAGGCAGGTACCAAAAGTGACCTGAAGGCCTTCTCAATGACTTGAAGCTCCAGGTGGGAGGGCTTTGGGGAATAAGGGAGCCGGATGGTGTTGGGGGGGTCATAGGGACATGGCCGAGGACCAACGAGCACAGCCATCATGCCTGACTCTTCCCAGCCACGATG
The DNA here is from genome assembly GCA_006410875.1 of Neotragus pygmaeus. Classification (NCBI taxonomy): domain Eukaryota; kingdom Metazoa; phylum Chordata; class Mammalia; order Artiodactyla; family Bovidae; genus Neotragus; species Neotragus pygmaeus. The sequence goes on along the minus strand of SJYV01053007.1, from coordinate 783,588 downwards.
TCAGTACAGGCCAGGTGGCTAGGGCAGGTGCAGGGCTTCTGACCTTGCAGCCACACGCACAGCTGGAAGCGGACGGTCCTGCCGGGGCCCCGGGATGGTGTCTCCACGCGCACGTAGACCCAGTGCCCCCAGGGGGGCAGTGCCAGCTCCAGCTGGCATACCGAGGCTCCTCCACAGGCCACAGAGCTTGAGTTGTGCAGGGGTGGGGCCTTGGGACGTAGGCGCAGTGTCAGGGGGCAGGTGGATGCCCCACGGCCCCCTACACACACCAATTGTGCTGAAACCCTGTAAGTGAAGCTGGGCACGAAGACCCTGGGCAGAGGGGAGGGTGGAGATGAGAAAAGACAGGGTACAGAGAGGTGAGAGGGACACAGGATGAGGGGAGCACTGGGAAGAATGGAGGGGTAGGGGACAGAGGAGAACAGGAGGCCTTTTCTGGTCTTCCCCTCCATGCTAAGAGAGAGGGAGGGGTCAGACCCACCCTGGGGTTCCGGGTGGCCCAGCAGTCTGGGCTGGCCAGGGGGAGCGCAGGATCAGCAGGCAGACCGAGGCCAGGGAGGGAAGATGGGAAGGGCCCCGGGTGGAGGAGCACTCGACTTACTTGTACAGGGCTGAGCGATTGTGGACGGAGAGGGTATGCTCGGAGGGTCTCCCAGGCACCAGCACAGCCACGTCCAGCAGACGCCGGACAATTAGCTGCGGCTGGAGGAGGTACTGACACTCATCCTGGAGACCCTGAGGCACAAGCAGGGGTGGCAGGAGGGGAGAGACCGCAATGCGCTACTAAAGCGAGGCCAACAGCCTGTGGAGGTGGGACAGGGCTCCTCTGGCCCTCCTGCTTCTGGGGCTGTGACTACAGTCTCTCTAAGCTCTGGGTCCTTCCTCGGTCTGCAGGGTCTGCTATGATCCTCAGCATTGGCTGAGGATTGGGGTTTTGAGGGCCTCAAACCCCACTGAGGTTTGGGGGCTCAAACCCAAGCCCCTCCTGACAGGCCCTGCCTGCCCCTCCTTCAGTAATCCCTCCTGCACACCCCCAGATAGCCCATCAAGGTCATTTCAAGCCAGCCCACTCCCCTACCAAGCCCACAGGAACTAGCATTCTTTGGGCACTAGCATGTCCCCAAATAAAGTTCCTTAAAGGCCTCCAGTCCAAACCTCCCCACTTCCGCCATCTGAATCTCTCATTTCCTTTATTTTCCACCTGCCCTTCCCACGTGTCAATACCTGTCCAGCCTCTGCTGTAATACCCCCAGGGAAGAGTCACCCTACCTCCTCAGGCAAACTCCAGGCTACAGGTAACTTGAAAACAGAAACCTGGTCTTATATTTGCTCCTCCAGACACAAAGCCTAATGTAAAGTGCACACCTCACAAATGAATGCCGAATAAATGAGTAAGTGAATCAACCCAGCTGGGGCAGCTGTGACTTTTCTGAAGCCAAAGCCTATCTTCTGTCTCCCCATATCACTCTGCCTCAGGGGCCCCGGATACATCCGCTCCTTCTGTCTAAGCCTGGGTTCCTTCTGCCACTGGAGGAGAACCACCACATCTCCCGGAGCAGCTCTTCTGGATAAAATCACTAACACTTCTCTACTCAGAGGACACCACCNCTCCCCATATCACTCTGCCTCAGGGGCCCCGGATACATCCGCTCCTTCTGTCTAAGCCTGGGTTCCTTCTGCCACTGGAGGAGAACCACCACATCTCCCGGAGCAGCTCTTCTGGATAAAATCACTAACACTTCTCTACTCAGAGGACACCACCCGGGCCCAGACAGCTGCAGCATCTCCAGTGAGGACGGGCTCGTTAGTTCCAGCATTTGCACCTCTCTGGGCCCTCAGTCCTAGCAGTTCAGGGGAGCAGGGTGGTGGGGTGAGGGGGCCTTACTAGGTTTCTCTCATCTTCTGGACAAATTGCCTTATACTCGCCCAATAAACTAGAGGCCACTGTTCACTTTTGTGGTTCTTCTGACCAAGACATACCATTAGCCTTGATCTGGAACAAGAATTCCAGGCTCTGACATCCCACTGAGTCCCTTGTCATGGAACAAGCCAAACAAGCCAGCCAAGGCTTGTTTGTTGACTTGTAGCAAAGTACTCCTGCCTGGAAAATCCCATGGACTGAGGGGCTCAGTAGGCTGCAGTCCATGGGACTAAGAGTCGGGCACGACTGAGCAACTTCACTTTCGCTTTTCACTTTCATGCATTGGAGAAGGAAATGGCAACCCACTCCAGTATTCTTGCCTGGAGAATCCCAGAGACAGAGGAGGCTAGTAGGCTGCTGTCTATGGGGTCGCACAGAGTCGGACATGACTAAAGTGACTTAGCAGCAGCAGCAGCAGCAAAGCTCCACAAGGCTGGAAGAGGGCCTTGATGGGTGCCAGTCTGGAACATCTTCTTACCCTCTGCCTGGAAATTTCCTGTGCCTTTTTTATCACTTCATTCCCAACACCTATCACACCACCCAGCACATACTAGGTGCTAGAAAATATCTGCTGAGTTAAAGAACAAGTGTCAAAAGAGGTCCCTTCAGAAAGCTCCTGAACCCACCTTGTTGCTCAGAAACCTCCATCTCTGATATACAAAGCAGATGTCCCTTATCTTTGGTGAGGACCAGAAATACTGTCATGAGTTATTTTACTGACCCCACTTCCTAAGGTAGGAATCACCACCATGATAATCTTGCGGTTCATGACCCTGAGGGTGGGGACTCACACCCAGGAGATAGCCTGCATCCTTACTAGACGGTCCAGAAGGAGGAAACACCTCTTTCCATGTCTTGCTTGCTGTTGGCCTAACAAAGGATCAGTGGACATGACCTCTCTGGTTAAGATGTGCTTCTTCCTGAAACTGTATTATGCGCATGTCTAACAATTCCCCTATTGTGGATGAGAGTGTTCAATCAGTGGAAACCAGGGAGGGTGCACAAATTTTCACCCTGACACAGAACCATAGAAAGGGCACCAGAAGTCAGGTCTCAAGAGCTGCCAAGACAAAAGTCAAGCGAGAGTATCCAAACTCAGTCAACAGCAGCAGTCATGGAAGGAATCGGGCCAAAGCAAGGCAGGTTGAGAAACCAGGAGGGCCCAAAGTGAGAAGTGGAGTGAGAATGATTTGAAAGAAGCTGGCGTGGAAGACCTTCAGTTGATTCCTAGATTGTACTAGTACAGGTGGGCTAAGTTTCTATAGAAGCACCATAGCCTCTGGGTGAGGCTTGCAGGGTCAAGATGCCCAAAGATCTTGGTCTCTGTGGCCATCTCTGTGGGAATATTCCAGCGTTCAAGATAGCTCCAGCCCACAGTTAGCTGGCACCAACCAACATGAAAGAAAATGAGCACTGGACAGATGGCAGGGGGCAGGAGTGGAAGCAAAGAGGCCACTTAGGAGGTTACTATGATGGCCCAGCAGACAGCTGAGGGAAGGTGCTAAGAGTGAACAGAGTAGACGTATCCAGAGCATGCTTTAGAAGTAGAATCTCAAGACTTTTTCTTTATGGATTAGTTGTGTGGAAATAAGGGAAAAAGAAGAATCAAGTATGACCCCTAAATGTGGGGCTTTGAGCAACTGGTGACTGGCTGTGCCATTTACTGAGAAGATTAGAGAATGAAGAAGTTTAGACTTGGGAGACATGAATTAGGACTTAAAGAGATTCCTGACTTCAGGCTTTGTTTGGATACATACTTGTTAAGTTTGAGACAGGTCTTAAGACATCAGAGATGTCAAGTAACACACTGGGTATAAAATCTGAGATTCAAATAAATTAGGGCTCACTTAAAACTCTTGGAAGACATGAACTTATAGGTGGTATTTAAAACTACTGTACTGGAGACACTTAGTAAGAGAATGGAGAAATAACAACGAGTTATCCCAGGACCAAGCTTTGGGTACCACAACACAAACAGATCAAGCAGAGGAGAAGACAGGAAAGGAGACAGAGGAGGGAGTTGTGGGCAGGAAGAAAACCAGGACGGTTCTATAAAGTCACAAAGGACAAGAGGAGAAAATATTTCAAGAGGAAAGAGGTACTAGGTAACAGCTAGTTACTAGTTAACTCTGGAGAGAGAACGTGGGGAGTGAAAGGGGATGAAGGGAAGAAGAAGACTTACTTTTCACTGTATGCCTTTTGTACCTTTTGAATGTTGTACCAGGTGCATATATTACCTATTTGAAATACAAATAAAATAATTTAGAAGGAGGAGGAAGAGCAGAAGGAAGATGGTTAGCAGATCTGAACCCCTTCAGTTGAGATGCTGAGTGAGTCACACTTAAGTCCGAGCTGGTGGAGTCAACTGAATATGCTCCTTATTTTTCCTTATNATTCCAGCTTGTGCTTCATCTAGCCTGGCATTTTGCATGATGTACTCTGCATATAAGTTAAATAAGCAGGATGACAATATACAGCTTTGATGTACTCCTTTTCCAATTTGGAACCAGTCTGTTGTTCCATGTTTGGTTCTAACTGTTGCTCCTTGACCTGGATATAGACTTCTCAAGAGGAAGGTAAGGTGCTCTGGTATTCCCATCTCTTGAGGAATTTTCCACAGTTTGTTGTGATCCACACAGTCAAAAGCTTTCGTGTAGTAAATAAAGCGGAAGTAAAAATTCAATACTTGTCACATTTCAAGGACTCCATAGCCCCATGTGGCTAGCAACTACCTTATCAGACAAAACTGATCCAAACAACTATAGAGAACACAAAGGAAAGTTCTGGAACTTAGAACTGTGGGCAAGGGAAGGGCTTTCTACCTCTCATGTGATGCCTTCTGGAATATATATGCCAAATATAAACTTTTTTTTCAAATTAAGAAGTATTAACTATGGACAGGGGCAGATCCAACATGTAAGGGATCTATCTGAAGCTTATACAACTTTTAAAGTCCTTTTAAAGAAGACAAATAGAACATTATGAAATACAAAATCATATAAAAAAGTGAAAATGCATTTAGAAGTGATCAAATTCACAAATTTTATAAACACCTGAAAATACTACAAACATGATAAAATCCAGAGCATAATCCTATCTTTATTAATTAATCACTTAGCAAAATTCTATAATTCTTTCCCTAAAATTTTTGACTACCACATTGTGACAAATGACAATTTTATAACTTTCCATATATATATAAAATTAAAGAATGAGCTAATCTTTCTTCTAATTATGGTATAGCAACATAGTTGTTTAGAAATATATGTCTAGGAAAGGTTCATTTAACTTCACAACTCATGTTGAGTCAATTTTTAGGATCATTGCTGAGTCTGGGAAAACTTCTATAGACTTTCTCTCATATGTAAGCTGCAAAATGTCAGGGCTTTCCAGTTTCTTATGTGACGACTAACCCCAAATACCTTTCAAACTGCAGGCATTTTTTAACTATAAAGCTCATTGCAGCATCATATTAAGAAGTTTTTTTGTTCTTTTTCCATATTACTATACTGTGGTCAAACCAGCAAGAAATATAACTCTTTTCCCAACTTTTCATTAAGTGGATTTTCAAACAATCTCATGCCTATTTATTCTATTTGAAAGTTTGCTCTTCTCAAATGAATTAAAGCTTTGAGGATAAACTGAAATTTCTATTACAATATACTTTGTGTCATCAGAATCATTTTTCATCACTTATTTTTATTTCTTTAGTTTTACACTCCATTATCTGAATTCACTCAGTTCTGTAATAAATAAAGGTAGTAGTGGTGAACAAAGAAGTAACCCTCCATATATGTTTACTTTGGGAATCTAATTTCTCAGTTGTCTTACTAAAACGCTCTTGAAACGTCTTTCAAATTGTACTTAAAGCTCTATATTCCCAGCTCAACTTTCCTCTAAGCTAGGTCCTCAAAAAAATGCCTGTCATTAGTCCAAGCAATCTAACGTGAGGAAATGTGATGGAAGGAGGGTCAGGGCAGAAAAGGGCAGAAAAGAGACAGCAGTCTTAACTACTTGTGGTTTAGATATCTTAAAATTCTTCAAATCTTGTAAAACCATGTGGCCCTGTGAACACAAAGCTGGGGGTCTTCCCAGGGCCTTGGAGGAGGTCTGTGGAAGGAAGGGGCCCTGAAACCTAAACCCCCATCAATTTAGCTCCTGGTAAACTTGCCTCCTCATGCAAAGAGTTGACTCATTGGAAAAGACTCTGATGCTGGGAGGGACTGGGGGCAGGAGGAGAAGNGCACTTGGGTGCCAGATGTTACCCAAAACCCAAAGGCCAGCCTTTTGGGACAGACTGGCAGCTGGACACCACAGGATGAACACATGTTCCAGCACAAGACAGGCAAGGAGATGGAAGGCAGAGGTTAAGACAGAAGAGGTTGACAGAAAGGAGGAGAAATGATACCAGTTTTGGAAACATGAGTTTGAGAAGATGGTAGAAGGGCAACAAACATTTGCCAAGCCCATACTATGTGCCATGCTCTGTGCTGGGTGCTAGGAACACAGCAACACAGGAACACAGCAAAACTGACACACACAAAGGCCCACAGCAGTGTGGGACCAGAGCCCAGGAGAGTGGCCTGGGCCAGGTAAGCCACCTTCCTTTCACAGCATGCTACGGCTCCCTGTCGCTCTGACTTCTAGACCCTTCCTGATCTGGCCCCTATGCACCACTCCAGCTCCCTCACTCACCCTCACACTGAACCACTTCAGCTCTCCCTTCTCACCTTCAGCCCATGCTACTCCCAGCACCTGGAATGACCCCTTCCCTGCTTTCTCAACATCAGATCTCACTTCCTAACAGTTTCTTAAAACCTAAAACCACCTCTCCACCACACCACCCAGCTGAGTTATAAACCTCTCCTTTGTCCTCTTAAAATGCCTTCCATATCTCACTAATATACATCTTATTTATCTGTGTCTCTAGCACCCAACCCAAGGCCAGTGATAAAGCCGGTGGGCAAAGACTAAGGTCTAAAGGGAGCTCATCCTCAAAGCTGAGGAACACTGCTGCCTTCTTATTGCTGGCACCCTTCAGTCCCCACCCAAGAATATCCTTGAACCCACATAATTTCCTGGGGTTACTAAGCCTCATGGGAAGTCAGGACCATGGGACAAGGAGGAGGCAAGGCGAGAAGTTGGAGCTCTGGAGGAATGCCCTGGACAACCCTCCAACAGGCTTGCTTCTAGAGAATTAACCAGAGAACTTAAGACCTTAAGAAGCCCAGGACTTCCCTGGTGGTCCAATGGATAAGAATCCACTTGCCAATGCAGAGGACATGGGTTCAATCTGGTCCCAGAAGATTCCACATGCCTCAGAGCAACTAATCCTGAGCACAGCTACTGAGCCCAAGAGCCACAACTACCGAATCCTGTGCTCTGCAACAAGAGAAGCCACCACAGTGAGAGAGGCCCATGCACAGCAACAAAGCTGCTGTTCCCATCAGCCTCCACTCATCGCAACTGGAGAAAGCCCGTGTGCAGCAGCGAAGACCCAGCACAACCAAAATAAATACATGCAAAAAGAATCCTACAGGCCCATATGAGATTCCAAAAGATAATCAAATTTTTAGAGGAAACATAAAGAAGATCCTTGCCTCTCTTCCCCCAACCTCTAAAACAGGGCTGACTGGAGAGCTCCAGCTGTCATGGGGTCCACTCACAGCTGCCACTCCCTGGCAAGGTGTTAACTGTGCCTGTTCTCTCTCATCTCACCACCCCCACAGATCTCTCCTGGCTAGGACTTCGGCTTGCAGTACCAAGTTCCTCAGGCCCCATTGGCTGTATCTAGATGCACATGGGCACATCAGACCTGGTTCTGGCCTTGCCTAACCAGGCTTCAGCTCCCATAATCGCAGCCCAGGCCTAGACGCCAGGTTCCTCTGGTTTAATCAGAAAGGTTGTTGGATAATTACAGTATGGCTCCCGAAGGATTTTCTCGTCTCACAGAGAGAGTCAAGGATCACAGCTGGGATCACAAACAAGCTCTCTGGGATTTGGCCAAAGACCTAAGAAGATATTCCTTCTAATATAAGAGAGCTTGGATCTGATGGGAGTCAAGAACCTAGAGCCCAGAGCTACTTCTGGGCAAGTTCCCAGCATGTTCTCACCCAGAGGGCTGCCAGGCCTGGAGAGGAAGTTCTCCTGTCCTTCACTCTCAGGAAAACCTATCACTGAGGGCTCAGCCTGAGTTCCCATCAGCCTGAGTTCCCATCTCTGGCAACAGCAGGGCCACCACACTTGTCTCTGTGTAATTCTCAGCTCATTCAAAAGCACTATAACACTTCTGAACGCTGGGCCTCAGCGGGAGGGGAAGGGGAGTCTGACACAGTCCAGAGCGCCTGCCCTGAAAGAACTCACCCTGGAGAGAGACATCTGGTCGAATCCTCACCTGACTGGGGATTTCTGTTCCTCCCAGTTCTCAGAGGCTAAACCCCACTCACTCTCTTGTTCTCTGTGTCCTGTTCTTTAAATCCTGCTCAGCTCACGCTTGTGCTTGGTCCTCTGCATTACCACTGGCGCCACACACCTGGCCATCCCACTCTGACATGGCCACAGTGTCCCAACCTCCCTCCTGGTAACAGACAGAAGAAATCCTCTCCCTGTGATGAAGAGACAGCCTGCCCAGTATCTGAGAGTGGCAGGAAAACTCAGCAGCATTTCCTTCCCTTCAAACCAGAACAGAGAAGCGACCTGACCTTGACCCCACAATACTGGAGATTTTAAGAAGCTCTGATCTATGCAATCACTGATATTTGGGGGAAAGGAGGGCAACAATCAGGCTGGACACCAGTTGCCCAAAGCCTCCTCTTAACAGGAAAGGGCTTGCCCATCACTGAGTGTTCTCTTACCCTCTTCATAAGGTGTAGGGACTGAAATTATGATAGAAGAGGAACACGTACTCCCAGAGGGACTAATGACTGTGCTGCAGCCTACAAGACTCTGCAGGGCTATCACCAACCAAGACGTAGATCACCAACCAAGACGTAGAACAAGACTAGCCTTGCGTTTGTGTTGCAGCATCTGACCAGTCCCTGGCTGGCTTCTGACCACCGTGATTAACCCTGCATCTTCCAATAGGAAGAGACACCATTCCCTGGTACCAGGCTTCTGATGGCAGGCTCTGGACTTTCCCTCTAGCTTACCTGGACCCACGGTGTTTCCTAAGGGTCCCAAAGTGCCTCCTGCAAATCATGGCCTCTGGCCCACTAGGTGATCTGCTGACCTCTAGCTGTGCCCCACCCCTGCCACCCTTAGGCTGTTTTCCACACTGGCACAAGGCTGGAATGCCAAGTAGCCCAGAGATGGAGAAGCAGCTCTGGCCCCTCCTGCCCTGGACAGCATCAACCCACCTTGACAGAGATGTGGCCATGGGCCTGGGGAAGGTGGGCAGCCAAGAACCAGTCCCCAGGTAACGGGCTGCTGACGTTAAAGATGCCGGAGGTGCGGTTGGGCAGTGTCCAGCTGAGAGTCAGTGAGAAAACTCCAGGCACAGCTGTGTCCCCTGGGAAGTGTGTGTGCAGGGGATTGATGACAGGGGGTGCTCCAGACCGGAAATACCTAGGGGACCAGAATGAAGAGAAAGGGAAAGCAGGCAATGGGGTAAGAGATGGGAAATGGGAAAAAGAAAGAAATGTCACTCATCACCAGTAAAACAAATGGATTCCCTCTACTGACCCACAAAATAAAACATTTCCAGGTCAGGGGTCAGACATAAGGGGAAAAAGATCAGCTTGGGCATTCATGTAGTCATACAGAACTCAGGAATGGTCTGGAGACAGAGGTCGTGGCCTTCAGCCAGTCACACTTCAATCTGGACAAAGGCCAGGGGTTGGGAAGGCAGCTTAGGTACTCACAAGGTCTCATTTTAGTGTGGAGAGTGGCCTGGGGTTGGCACGGGGTCAGGAGGTTAACTCAGACACTCACACGGTCACACTTTGGTCTGGGCAGTGGTCCCCAAAGGTCCCTCCCTGCTCTTTGAAGATGATGAGATTCCACACGGCTAGGAACGTGTCTTCAGGCACATGGAAGTGGAAGAGCTCGGTGCTGGCAAAGGAGCGGAAGGGACTCAGCTTGCGGGGTGAGCAGGTGGAGTAGTCAGTCAGGAAGAGGCCTCCTGGGGAGCAGACGGTAGAGAAAGGAGCAAAGTAGGACAGGCCATTCCCAGCCACCCCCAGACCCACCAGGCTGCACCCCCACAGCACCCACTCAACAAACTGGGTCTCGTGCTGCCCTTGCCATCGCCTGCTTTAACCCTNGGGGAGCAGACGGTAGAGAAAGGAGCAAAGTAGGACAGGCCATTCCCAGCCACCCCCAGACCCACCAGGCTGCACCCCCACAGCACCCACTCAACAAACTGGGTCTCGTGCTGCCCTTGCCATCGCCTGCTTTAACCCTTACACTGACCTTGGGGGAAATGGCTTCTCTTTACAGGTAAGGAAACTGAGGCTCAAACCTTGATCTGTCTCAATCTAAAACCAGAACCCTTTTTATAATCCCCACAGTTGCCCCTCACTTAGAAGCCATTGTTCTCCTCTTACCAAGCCTAACAATACAGGTGTGGGTGGTGGGCATGAGTACGTGTGTTATGCATGTGCATGTGCATGCGCACAGTGGCGTGGGTTCCCAGGCTACTGAGCAGCCTGGAACTCCACCTGTGGGCTTGGGAGTCGGCATGGGACTGTGAAACTTTCTTGTTTATTTTCTTCCCCTTTCTGTTCCCCTGTGGTCAGGAGCAATAAAAATTCTCAGAAGCTTCACAAGAGCTGTCTGTACACTGGCTCAGGTCAGCAGTGGGGAGGGGAAGTGTGGTGCAAGGGGCCTGCTTGGGTGGCAGAGGCAAGGACAGGAGCTGGCAGGCCACACAAGAGCCCTGGCAGAGGAGTAGAGGAGAGGACAGCAGGGCCTCCGGGATTCAGAAGAGGGGGCTGGGGACGCTTCCCGGAGGGAGGCCCAGGGAAGCAGTCAAGTGGTGAGACAGTAGAATCTCAAACTGCTTGGGAATATTCGTATCCAGTGAAGCCAGGGGTGGGAGGTGGGGAGGATGTGGTCCTCATAGCTGAAATGCCTAGATACCTGATCATGGCCGTTAGGAGCAGAGTGCAACAGGTGAGCAGGACAGTCTGGTATAAGCAACTGCCAGGCAAACACACAGGCACCAGGGCTACTATCACAGTGAAAAGAACCCAGTGGCTCAGCTGGATAGAAAAGGGTCTAAAAGGACAAAAAGGGCCCCAAATGACAAAAAGTTCTGGGGAAATCTGACTGCTCTGCAGACTGAACACCAGCCCCAGCGAAGCCAAGAAGGATGCCCTCAGGACAGATGAGAAGGTCAGGGACTTTAGCAGCTTCAGAACAAGAGTAAGGGCAGTGGTAAGGGAGACCCTGAAGTGGATTTTTCAGCCACGGAGGAAATACCCACGGGCCTTGCCTATGCCGACGGTCTCTCCCTCTGGAGATGGGAGATATAACTCCAAAATGAGGCATGTGAAATAACAGAGAAAGAAGCATCTGGAAAGGCAGGCTGTTGATGGAAGGAGCATGGGTCAAGGTTGGCCCTACTGAATTTCAACAACCTCAAGTCACCCTGCAGAGAGCCATCCTCTGTAGGTGGAGGTCACTGGCCCTAGATGGGCCTGTGCCCTTCAAAAGTTGCAGTCACACACGAGGCTAGTCTGTGCAGTTCAGATCACATAATCGCTCTCAACTGTCAGCAAGAAAGACCTGCCACCTTGCAAGCTGAGCACTGCTCAGGAACCGAAGAGGCTCATAGAACAGCAGTGATGTATTCAAAAGGGATGAAGGGAAATGAAACAAGTGATGGGGAAGAAAGGTTTCCTAGGAGCCCTGGCAGTGACAACGGTGAGGCAGAAAGCCAAGAGCTGAATAGCCTGGATACTATTATTACAGGAAAGCAGAGTACTGAGCACCCCCTGCCGGAATTAGGAAAGGGCTCCTCCTTCTCCTTCTCAAGGCTGGTACCAGGGATAGGTTATTGGATGGGCCACTGCCAATGTTAGAAAAAATGGTGGCCAGGCCCCACAGTGCAGGTTCGCAGAGAGTTGATGGTGAAAGTAGCTAGTGACCTTTAGGAAATAATGGACAGATATGCACAAAGAGCTCTGTGATTAAAGGAACAATGGCATGGCCTGCAAAACTGAGGAACTAGTTAAGCCACCCGCAATTGGCTAGGGCCTACAGAGGTCACAGAATAGGCTGGTGGGAAAGGGGAGTAAAAAGCACCTGGGGATGCTAGGAAGAAACAAGAAGTTCTGAGGGCAGATGTTTGAGAAAGCACCTAGAGCCCTGTTCACTGCAGGCTTTGGTTTGGGGTGTCACTAGGCCTACAGCTCTGTGTCCCAGAGGAAGCAGGAGGAAGGCTCTCACCAAGCTCAGATGAACCTGTCCTGGATGCACCAGCACTTCTAAATGAGGCTAGGGTGATTTTCCATCACCACCTGAAACACACACAGACACACATCCGTGGGCTCAGGCTGGCCCTGCTAGTGACAGCACTCAGTAGAACAAAAAGGTCATTTCCCGTAATGGCAAGGCATGCCTGGGTTATGCAACTGCAGTTAGACAAGTCCAAGGAAAAGATCCAAGGGTGTGCTGAGACTGAGAGTGCCATTGCAGTCCCGTGACACTGCCGGTCCCTCCTCAGGGAAACCTCTCCACATCACCGGGTCACAGAGAACAGTGACCATTAACTTTACTCAGGGTGGCCTTGCCTGCTGTGCGGCCTAGTCAGTGCTCTTTTTCAGCCTCATTACAATCCTCCCGAAGCACTTGAACCTGCTTCTGGGCAATCATGTTTTAATCCACATCTTTCAACTTTCTATAGCTCCGTGACTGATAATCACCTTCCTTTCCTAATGGGCTCACGAACAAAGAACCTAGGGTGGCAGGGATAGAAACTAGGAACTGGGCTCAACAGAATGGACTCCCCCTCACCCAAACTGAAAAACTGACCTGGCCTTTGTCTCAGCTGAGTGCCCGCTCTGCCAGCAGCAGTTACCAGCACTGAGCCCTTCAAGGAATCTGGCTGGGGGCAGATGGATTACTTATATATATTGTGGGAGGCACCCAACCCTGCCTCCGACCAAGGAGCTATCCACTTGGAGGTGATACTTTGGTGATCTGTCTGCAGGAGGAGCAAGAAGAGCTAAAGAGGAACATGCATGGGCCACAACACGTACCTCTCCCTCACACAATAACATAGACACTAAGGACACACAACTCATACCACACAACATACGTATGCCTATGCTTACCAACACACAAGCGTGTACACACATTACACATGCCCAGCATTCCCACAGATCCCACGGGTACACACACAGACACATGAGCACCCAGATACCCGTGAGAATTTACACAGAGCTTGCACCTCTGCAGGAGCAGTGACCTTTGGCATGCATCTCCTCGAGATTATACTCTGAACGCAGCCTGCTACCTCCAGCTGCTCTGCTAGATGTTTTTGCCAAAGACTTCCTCAGGCACCCCTGCATCCCCTCCAGAGTGCTACCCACCAGAGACAGCTGGGGGCTAGGGCCACGAGGACTCTTAATCATGGGGCCATCCTTATGGCGCATGTCCTACAACAGGGACCGCCCTCTACCCACCTTCCACCCATTAGGAAGTTGGTTATCTCCTTCTCCTGTCCCAGTCACTTCTTACTAGATGTTGGCCCTGAGCTGACAACTGGCAAAGGAGGAAAGTTTGTGGATGAAGCCCCCTTGTGGGCAGACAGGGGAGAGGACAGGTTGTGCTTAGAGCCTTTCTGCACTTGGATCTGTTTTCCTATTGGGCATATATTACGATAAAAAACAACACTAGGATAGGGTCGGAATCAGGAAGCCGTTTTCCAGCCCCACACTGTCACTGACAACATGTATGATCTCGGGCCAATTGATCCCTTGCTGTGCCTCAGTTTCCCCCTCTGTAAAATAGTCTCCAAGTTTGAACCCTGCTCTAAAAGTGTCAGAAATAATTCCTAAGAAAATCAAACTTATTTGGAACAAATTTCACTACAAGAAGAAAACTCATTATAATGGCAACTAACCCATGGCCATCTGTTTGCTACATGTTATTTTCAAAACTGCTTTCTTAACCCTGCTTCAATGTATGCCCAGTACTCAAAGGTTTAGGCCAGATCTTCCCTCACTTGACTAGAAGTTCTCTGGTGGGGGACTCTCACCCCCATCAAACTTCACGAGCCAGTACAAAGCACTCAAGACGTCCTTGGAAAAGAGTCAAAGTGGGGTCCAATAGACCCCCATAAAGAAAACCGTGCAGTCTCTGTCAGCCACCTGCTGAGCTCAAGCCCACAGCTGCCGCTCTTCTGACCCTGCCAATTCCTCTCAGTTATGTAAGACTTCTCTCCTCCTCCCTATTTCTTTCTGCTTCTTCCTCAGCCATCTGGTTACCAACATCCCACCTCTCCTGAATCCCTCCAGTCCACCCCTCCCTGCCAGAACCCCTCCCTGCCTCATTCTTTCCTGCTCTGCACTCACCAGCCCCTGGGCCAAGGACAGACAACAGCAACAGCAGCAGTAAGGCTGACGGCAGCTGGAGCCCAGACCTGAGTCGAGGCTGGTAGAGGGGCGGGGTATGAGAGAGAAGGGTGGGCAGTGGGAGAGACTTGGGTAAACACAGAGATGAGGGCACAGACGGGGATAAAGAGTTGGGCTGGGCTGGCCACAGGGACTTATGCAAGGGTAGGGGGTGTGATGGAAGGGGGGGCTGTGATGGGGACTGAAACAGGGGCAGGCGTTGGGCCCCGGGCTTAAGCAAATTTTGGGAATGGGGTTGGCACAGGGGCCGGGCTGGGATTTGGGCTGTCTCTTATACACATCTAGNAAAAAAAAATAAACAAATGGGACCTAATAAAACTTCAAGGCTTCTACACACCAAGGAAAACCATAAACAAGATGAAAAGACAGGCCTCAGATTGGGAGACAAGACATTTGCAGAGGAAGCAACTGACAAATAATCCCCAAAATATATAAGCAGCTCATGCATCTCAATATATTAAGGAAACCTTTCCCCCCCAAAAAAAAGAGCTTAAGACCTAAATAGACATTTCTCCATAGAAGACATAAGAAGGCCAAGAAGCACATGAAATGATTCTCAACATCACTAATTAGATAAATGCAAATCAAAACTACATTTCACATGGTAAGAATGGCCATCAACAAAAAATGTACAAAAAATAAATGCTGAAGAGGGTGTGGAGAAAAGGGAGTCTTCTTACACTGTTGACAGGAATGTAAATTGATACAAACACTATGGAAGCTAGTATGGACTTCCTGAAAAAACTTTAAACAGAACTACCATATGACCCAGCAATCCCACTGCTGGGCATATATCCAGAGAAAACCTAATTTAAAAAGATACATGCACCTCAATGTTCATTGCAGCACTATTTACAATCACCAGGATATAGAAGCAATCGAAATGCCCATCAACAGAGGAATGGATAAAGATGTGGTACATATGCACCAGGGATTATTACTCAGCCATAAAAAGGAGTGAAATTGGGTCATGTATGGAGATGAGGATGGACCCAGAGATTGCCATAGAGTGAAGTAAGTTGGAAAGAGAAAAACAAATACTGTATATTAATGCATACATGTGGAATCTGAAAAAATTGGTATAGACAATTTTATTTACAAAGCAGAAGAGGAAAACAAACAAATGCAGAGAATAACTATATGGATAACGAGGGGGAAAGTGGCAGGTGGGATGAATTGGGAGACTGAGACCGGCATATATGCACTATGAGTAAAATCGATAACTAATGAGAACCTATAGTATAGCACACAGACCTCTACTCAATGCTCTGGGTGACCTAAAAGGGCAGGAAATCCAAAAAAGATGTACACACACACACACACACACAAACATTTAACTGAATAACTTTGCTGTACTGCTCACAACACTGTAAAGCAACTTTATTGTAATAAAAATGTAAAAAAGAATGTTTTAAAGAAACATGTCCAATATTAAGAACTATGAAAGAAATCCTCTGCCAAGTAAACCATGACACGTTTTCTTAACACAAAAAATTTATAGAAAGATATGTTTTCATGGAAATTTATCACATATTAGTTCTGTGCATGTATAAAAATATAAGTGAATAAATGGCTAACATTTTCCTAAAACATTTTTCATGTTTAGAGTTTGGAATTTGGAAGCACTTTTCTATTTGAGTCATAAATATCCATATTTTTCTGCAAAATAGTAACCTTGGTTTCAACAAAGTGTTGGTGGCACAGGGTTTATTACAATAATCTAACAAGCTCTAAAAGTCATTAGAGATAATTCCTGAGGAGATTTGTAGCTAAATACAGTTAGTCTGCTTGCTTTCTGGGTTTAGGAATAAAACACAAGTCCTCTGCTTGACCACATCCTACCAACTCACAGCCATTTGCTTCCTAGGAAATAAAAGAAGACTGCAGTACTGTCTTTGAGATACTCCTCTAAGCCGCTGGCACCCATTCTGCACCTTTTTATCTTGCATTGCATGCAGGCAGCAAGGACAATCATCCCATCACACTCTCAAGAGGCTTTGGATTTCAAGAGATAGTAATATGTGGAGGAAAAGTGTACCCAGAACAAATCAAGCACATCATTCCTTTAAAAGGTCAAGCATGGCATTAGAATGAAGACATTTTAACCTTTGATGACACATTCTGAAATCAGCAAGTGTGCAAAGGAATGATGGCAAATTTCCTTTAGTGTAGTGAAAGTGTTAGTCACTCAGTCGTGTCTGACTCTTGGTGACCCCATGGATTGTAGCCTGCAAGGCTCCTCTGTCCATGGATTTCTCCAGGGAAGAATACTGGAGTGGGTAGCCATTCCCTTCTTCAGGGGATCTTCCTGACCCAGAGATTGAACCTGGGTCTCCTGCATCGCAGGCAGATTTTTTACCATCTGAGCCACAAGAGAAGACCTTCCTTTATTGAACTTATCCTCAACTCTTCAATCCTCTGCTTAATAACAAAGAATTTCTCTTTCAGGGAGTCAACTTGAAGGCAAAATAAAAGATGTTCTGTAAGAAATACTAAATGCTAAATGGCTATTTTATTTAAATATAGATAATCTCTTTCAACTAATATATTTATCTCCAGGATTTGCCTTTAGCTTTGGGGGTGGAGGAAACTCTTTTGAAGCTGGAATATGTTTAGAAATAAGTTTTTCAGCTATATAATATGCAAGTTACATTGGCACAGTACATCAAAATTAACATTTTTGAATTGCTGAGGACTTCTTGAATATATTGGGTTAAATAAAAGGGATTTCACTTAAAATTTTTATTTTCAACATTTAGTAAATCTACTTTCTAGAAATAAAAAATTGCCCTTGGCTCTAATCAACTTCTGTTTTCAAGAAGGTGTGGTAAACATACTTTTCTTTCTCCCAGTAAATATATCTGGCAATCCTGGATATTATATATAAAACAGTCATGAGAAGATACTAAGAAGTAGTGGAAACAAGCCAGACTGGCTAGGATGATTCCAGCCTGAGGAACGATGTAGTGATGTGTTCCCTGGACTTTCCTTTTGCCTCACATATTCCACATTGCAAATGGTGACTGCAGCCATGAACTTAAAAGATGCCTGCTCCTTGGAAGAAAAGCTATGACCAACCTAGACAGCATGTTAAAAAGCAGAGACATCACTTTGCCAACAAAGGTCCTAACAGTCACAGCTATGATTTTTCCAGTAGTAGTCATGTATGACTGTGAGTGTTGGACCATAAAGAAGGCTCAGTGCNCTTCTTTACCCACATGTCCTTTTTTTTTTTTTTTTTGGCTGGGCTGGGTCTTCGTTCCTGCAGGGGCTTTTCACTGCGGTGGCTTCTCTCGTCACAGAGTGCAGGTTCTAGGTCATGCGGGCTTCAGTAGCTGTGGCTCATGGGCTTAGCTCCTCCTTGCCATGTGGGATCTTCCTAGACCGGGGATCAAACCTGTGTCTCCTGCACTGGCAGGTGGATTCTTTACCACTGAGAACCCTGACACCTCACACCTCTTTCTTAATATAGCTAGATGTGGTCTTAACTTGAACAGCATTTTCTCAAAGAGGATTTGTGAAAATTCCCTTCCCAATCTAAGTTAGATCCTTCTATAATATGCTCCCTTAGCTTCCTATACTTTCCCTTCAGAGCATGAGAGTTGATGATTACTTAGTGATTTAGTTTTACATGCTTGCTCACTAGACCATAGGCTCCCTGAGGGCAGGAACCACGCCTGTTTGAGGGACCTTGTACCCTGCGTCCAGCAGAGAGCTTAGTGCATAAGAAGTACTCAAAGTCTTTAATGAAAGAACAGTCTGACAGAGGGTGTGACGTCAGCACTACTGACCACCCAGCAGCTGCCTGTTGAGCTTTCAGGTCAGGGGTTGGCCACCACCATAATCAACAAAAGTTGACCAACAGTCAATCTAAGGAAGAAATAGAAAATTTTAGTCTTGCTAATCCAAGGATTATAACCCAGAGGGAGACTATTTCAGGAAACGCCGAGGACTGTTCTACCTATAAGACGTCAAGGCACAGTTACAGTTCCATGTTTGTGAGACAGTGTATTGTGGAAGGGGTGGGGAATAAATTAAAAGAGTTTGGGATTAACATATACACACTGCTGCTGCTGCTGCTAAGTCGCTTCAGTCATGTCCGACTCTGTGCGACTCCATAGACGGCAGCCCNTTTTGGACATCCTTCCAAGATAAATTAGGCACACCCCAGTCCCCACAGCATCCTGGGCTTACTCCAGCACAACACCAACTCATTTGTATTGTCATTTTGGTTAACTGGTCTCCTTTCCAGATTCTTTCAGCTGAGTCCAGGGCCTGAGTAAAACTGTTAAGATTAGGCTCTTTAAAAGCATAAGTTACATAAATCAATGAAAGAATGGATGATTGGATTAATATGCTAGGGAAGGCAGCAGAGGAGCAAGGGTATTGCATAATCCAGGTAGAAAACAATGAGAATTAGAACAAAATTGGAGGGAAAGGAGAGGAGAGAATGGACTTGTGGGATATTTAGAAGATAGGAAAGATAGTCTTTGGTGCCCATTCCAAGATGTTGGCTGAGAGGAAAGGAAAAGACCATGATAATTCCCAGAGTTCAGTTTTGATGACCTGTGGGACATCAGTTTAGCAATGTCTAGCAGACAGTTGGGTATGACTGTGTAGTTCAGGGTCTAAGCTGGAAATATGGATTTAGGGGTCATCAACATACAACTGGAAGTAGCTGAAGCACTGAACATGAATGACATTACCAAGGGCAGGGAGGGGTCCTTAGACAAGACTAAGGTGTGGTCACGGCATCCTTCTGCACTCTTGGGAGCAAATCCCCACTTTGCCTTGGTCTTCTCAGTCTCTAGAACTTCACAGCCTGACCTCTATGGTCCTAAATTACACCCAGAACCCTGCTCTCGGACTAGCCAAGATGCTATGTTCAGGATCCCTTCTCTGCTACCATCTACTGATGGGATTCAGACTGCTTCAGACTTTCAGTACACAGTTTGGGTCTAAGCACATGGGTGAACCTCCTGGCACCAAGCCCTGGCCCAGAGCTCATTTGGCTTGCCCCAAGTTATATCTCAGGTGCACTAAAAACTTTATCTTAAGTCCATAGCCCCCTATGAATCCTGCCTTGCAGACCCTCTAATCCTAACCTAATGAAACATGTACCCTGTTCTACCACTAGATGGAAGCAGACAAGGTCACAGAAGAGCCTCATACCACCTTGGATGCAGAAGAGAGCCTTTCTTCAAAGGACCCCTCTCCTGAGGACTCACAGGAGCCCCCTATCCCTGAAAGCCCCTTAGAGCCCGCCCTCTCTGAAACCCTGTTAGAGTCCCTAGCCTCTGAATCTCCTGTGTTGGCCTCCACTTCCCAGACCCCTTTAGACATCCACACCTCTGAAACCCCTGTAGAGCCTTCCATCTCTACCACCCCTTTAGAACACTTTGCCTCTGAGGTCCCTTTGGAGACCCTTAACCATGAGACCCAGTTGGAAACCCACATCCCCAAAGTCCTAGAGCAACAAGTTGCTTTTCAGACTTTGTCACTAAGCCATGCCTCCCCTGATAATCCAAAGGAAGATTTCTCTGAGTCTTCCTCCAGCGAGAGCTCATGGGCAAAGCGGTCCATCCACACCTCTGAATTTGAAGGCTTTCCAAAGCACTCCCTTTCAGGCTCTCCATCCCAGGTCTACTTGGACACATCTACAAAAGTGAAGGAAGAGGAAGAAGAGGGCGAAAAAGAGATGGATGTCGCTGACAGTAACGCTCATGCAGCTCAGCCTGAACACCGGCTGGGCAAGAAGAAGGGGAAGAAAGGAGTCAGCCGTAATTGCTCCTGCTTATTCCCCTTTTCTCAGCACCGTCTTTGACCTGCCTCAGGAGGAGGAGGTTGTGTTACTCTGTGACCTGGCCCCTTCTCTTAGATTTGGGGCCTCCTCACTTCCCCTTAGTTACTCAGCCTTTCCCTCCCCAGGTTACACCATCCACCCGGTGGTCCCTGCTAAACAGGCAGACCTGGTGGACGTGGCTAAGGCAATGCACCGAGAGAAGTTTGGTACGCAAGTGAATTATCTTTTCCAATGGGAGAATGATGCAGCCCTGAATGCCATCCAAACAGGTGAGCCCAGGCAGCCTTTCAGGGGCCTGTGAGAGGCCCATGGCCATCCCTCTATCCAACGGGATCTAGGAACCTGCTCCTTCAGTGGATAGCATTTGTGGAAAACGGCACCACCACCTTCCTGGAATCTGGGAAGGGAGCAAATGGGTAGGCCAAAGAAGATGAGGGTGGATGCAGACAAAAAGTGAGGATATTCATATAAAGCCAAGCAGGAACAGGTAGATGAACTAGGGCTCAGGTAACCTGCACCAAACAGATCCTAAAGCAGAGATGGCCCAGGACCCTGGACAGTTTCCAGGTGACTTGTTGCTCCAACAAGGCAAAAGGCCTTAGTCCCCTTGGTGGAAATGTATTAAAAGGCTGTCATGGGGACTTCCCTGGCAGTCCAGTAGTTAAGATTCTGCACTTCCACTGCAGTGGGCACAGGTTTGACCCCTGACACTGATGTGGGGGGAAAAGGATCCCGCCACATGGTGCAGCTAAAAGTTAAAAAAAAAAAAAAAGCTGTGATCCCTGCATGCCAGACCCATGATCACCTGGAAATCCAAAGTTCTAAGTCTCCTCACCAAAGAGAACCATGTCTTCTAGTCCCATCAACTCCAAGTCTCAGCCCAGAAGTAGTATTCTAGACAGTCCTGTTAATGGCATGCCAGGCTTCACTATCTCTGTATATAAAGGTTGTGCATATGAACTGTGTGAGCACACACCATTCTGTGTGTGAGCACGTGCATCTGTGTCACTGAACTTCACGTCTGTAGGAATTCGGTAAGAAGGTCACCTGACCTGTTATGAGGATTCTGGGATTTCTAGACTGAATTCAATAGGTATCACTGCATTTGAGGGAAGGGGGTTTATTTCCCTAATGATGGGAAGAGAGTTATGTTCTAACCATAAGAGATGTTATCATGCAAATGAGACTGTGTGATCATGGAAATAAATGTATTATGCAGTCAAAATGGCATCCCCGATAAATGTCTCCTCCCCAGTCCTCGTCCAATTATAATAGGAAGAGGGTTTGGAATCAGGACAGAGTAGAAGGCCCTACTCCGGAGTGCACAGCCCACTCTGTATTGTCCCACATTAAGGGGATTATAGAGTCTGAGGTATAATTGCCATTCCTCTAGCTCAAACTTCAGTCTTCTTCATCTGAAAGATGAGCAATGACTCTGGCAACAGTGCTTGAACTTGACTCTCCCAGGCCCTCAGGCCAAACCTTGATCTATGGGGCACTGCACAATTGCACTCATCTCACAGGCTAGTAAAGTAATACTCAAAATTCTCCAAGCCAGGCTTCAGCAATACGTGAACCGTGAATTTCCTGATGTTCAACCTGGTTTTAGAAAAGGAAGAGAAACCAGAGATCAAATTGCCAACATCCACTGGATCATGGAAAAAGCAAGAGAGTTCCAGAAAAACATCT
>SJYV01053007.1:724900-758584 GCA_006410875.1 Neotragus pygmaeus | reverse complement strand
AAGAGTTGACTCACTGGAAAAGACTCTGATGCTGGGAGGGATTGGGGGCAGGAGGAAAAGGGGACGACAGAGGATGAGATGGCTGGATGGCATCACCGACTCGATGGACATGAGTTTGAGTGAATTCTGGGAGTTGGTGATAGACAGGGAAGCCTGGCATGCTGCAATTCATGGGTCGCAAAGAGTCGGACATGACTGAGCGACCGAACTGAACTGAACTCTTGTTCAACTCTGCATCTCACCTGTTCATGCACTGGATCCTGCTATTCTAAACAGAGTTCAGAATTCCTCCAGTGGAATCCCGGCCTCCACCCAACCCCATTGTGACTCGGTCTAAACTCTGCCCCTTTTCAACCAAGTTTCCCTGGTGTGATGGGACACTAATGCAACGGGCTGGCGGTGTAAGTCAGAAGCATCAAAGCCAAAAGCCACATCTGCACAGGCTCCAGATCCTAAGAGACCATGGGTAAGACAAGAAAACATATTTTGACAGGCACAGAACTGTAGATTGTGGTCCTGGCCAGAGTCAAAGAGCAGAGGACACTTGACTCTTTTTCATTCTCCTTATGGAAGTTCAGGGCTTTACCTGGAATCCTGGGTCTCTCTTCCCTCCTAAAAAAATTTGCTCTATCGCTTATTCAGTCAAGCTTCTAGGTTCTCTGAGCACCTATTTTTGTACCAGGTCCTGTGTGAGGACTCAAAACAGCGATGAAAAGACTGACCCTTCCTTAGAGGAATTCACAGTCGAAGAAGACAAGTGAACAGTCCACTAGAATGCACTGTGCTGTGACAAGAGTAGTGCAAGAGTCATGGAAGGCAGGAGAGGGACTCCTAGACAGAAGGGGAAGTCAGGGACAACTTTTTGATGGAGATGACAGTTCACTGGAGCTTTTAAATAGGATTACGAGTCCTAGAGCTGAAGGCCCCACTCCTGGGGGGTTGTGGGGCGACCCAGGATTGTTGACTTCAAGTTGGGATACTCTCAGCTCTCACAGAGGATGAGAAAACCTGAGTGGGAAGTGCTCTGGATCTCAGTTACTCAGCACCACCCTTGCCTTGTGGTAAGACTAGTTGTGAAGCCAGACAGTTTCTCATCTCAAGGGCAGCAGCCTCTGGCCGGTGCCTGCTCTCAGGGATACAGCTTAGGTTCATCTTCCTTCCCATGCCTCGTTTCTTAGCCTCACAAGCCTCTATTTTTGCTCTTCACCCCACTCGTGACTTCTGGCCTCCCCTTTTCTCCTGAACCTTGGGGAACCATAGACAGCCCTTCTCAAGTTCACAGAAGGCATTAGTTCAGTAACCTCAGGAATGTGGAAGGGACATATGACAGTGCCAGCCTGAAGAAGTGAGGGAAGCCTGCCTCCTTCCTTGTGGCACTGGGGCTGCCCCACCTCCTCCTCTTCAGGTCCCTTCACCACCACGCTCCTAGGAGCCAATCTCCACCACCTACTCTGCACCTGGCCCATCATCTTCCTTTGCCATCACCTTAGACATTTCAAGGAAACCAAGCAAAGGTGGGCTCAGCATTGGAGGGGAGGAGATGAGAATCCCACAGTCACAGAGAACACAGCAAGATACATGTGCATCACACAGAAGCTCATTTATAATAATCTTCCTGCTCAGAAATGAAGGCTGTCTTCAGTCCCCTCTGACAGGCCAACACAGGTGGAGTGGATCCTCGGGTGGGACGGGCTCTGAAGACATTCGCGGGGTGATGAGAAAACCTTGAAGAAAAAGTCTAAACGGGCAGGGAGGAGGATGTGTGGGTAGCGATAGAGACACATGGAGGGAGAGGTAAGAACACTTTGCGGGGAGCTTAGGCTATTTTTCCCTGTTACTTTCCCTTATTACTCAATCCTTCCATACCTAGGTCTCTATATTGGCTGGCGCTGCCCCCATTATCTATGGGACTGTTTCCGGATTGGGGATGAGTCCAAGTGCTTTTGTGGACACTTGCTGAGAGAGCACCAGATCATCTCAGGTGTGGAGGGTAACTGTCTTCTGTCATGTGTTGAGATGTGTGAGCGCATGTGTGTGTGTGTTGGTTTGGGGGAAAGGTTGACATGGGAAGGCCAAGCCCAGTCAGGCGCTGGTCTAACCCTCTTCACAGACATATCCGTGCCCTGCAACGTGGGCCAGTGCCGCTGCCTCATGTTCTGCTTCATCCCATCACGGCCAGAGGAGGTGGGTGAGTTCTGGCTCAAGAGACGGGCCACTTTTGACCCCAGGGCTTGGAGGGCCCAATGTCGCTGCAAACACAGCCATGAAGACCACACAGCTACCGGGTCCCATTCCTGCAGGGTCAAAGGTACCTTCTTAAGCAAGGGGAGTGCAGGGGTGGGCATGGGTTGGGATAGGCTGCAAGTAATTTGGGGATGCAGATGGGGAGCTGGGAGGAGAGACTTGGGCATGCAGTTGGTGAGGAACATGTGAGGATGTGGTCAGCCCCTGGGGAAGCCCCAATTCCCTACACTCTCCTTGCTGCCCCCTTGTCTTAGGCTGTTGCTGCAGCTGCTTTGAGTCTAATTTCCTCTGTGCGGCCTGTGACCGGCGCTGGGAGGAACATGAGACTTTCTTTGAGACTGAGGAGACCCGGCGGCGAGGAGGGAGGCCACACGGTGAGAGGGCAACCTGGGATCAGGGCCCACTCAAGGGTCTATAATCAGCCAAGCTGAAGGCACTCCTGCCCTCAGCCATCCCACCCAGGACTACTTTGCCCCTCCTTCCTGCAGCCCACACCCACACTGATTTATACCCCCAGGAGCAGACTATGTGCCTTTTGCAGAGATGCCTACCCTCCGAGAAGCCATCATCAACAACTCTGACTTCGAGGCCCTTCAGAAGCAGGGGCTCTCTGGCCATCCCAGCTCTTACCCTAGTCCCCCAGGGCTCCCTAGACCACGCGACGTCCAGCCTGGCCTTCCATCTAAGTCCCATATCTGATCTTTTCACCTCTGCTCTTCCCTTCTCCAGGGACAGACACTGTCAACACCTGGCGCAGGCCTCTGTGAGCCTGGCCCAGATCAGCAATAAAGAGAAAACCACTGGAATCTGACTGACTCTGTATGAGGCAGATAGAGCCCAGCCTGGGGCAGACACCCTAGGACCTTGGAGTTAGCACCTCCAGCGGGGCAAGAGACAGGGTAGATCCAACCATGTAGGTGTGCCTCCACCACACCTACATTCAAAAGGCTATTTCTGGCATCAGGAAGAGAGAATGGCTTCAAGGAAGCCAAGGAAGGAGGGATTTCAAGGAGCACTGATGTCAGATATAGCTGGGGGCTCCAGGAAAATAAAGACTGAAAGTGTCCATCAGATCTGCAATTAGAAAGTCTTTAGTGACTTCAGAAAGTGTAGTTTCAGCGGTGCAATGGAGAGAGTAACCAAACAACAGTAAGTGTGGAGGCATTTCTGTAAGAAGCTTAGATGAAAACAGCAGGGAAGAAGTCAGACAATATCTACAGGGGGATGTGGAATCAAGGAAGCAATTTTTAGTTAGGAAAAAAGCATTCTTTTTAGTTAGGAGAGACCACTAGAGAAAAAGATCTTGAAGGATACAGTAGAAAAAGAGAGATGCCTAGGGAAGCCAGATCCCAAAGACAGAAGGAGAGGATGAGGTAAAGGCAGAGGTGAAGGGATTCAGTCTGGACAGGAGAAACACCACTTCCTGGGACCAGGAAGATGGAAGAAAGGATGGGGCCCTCACTGAGTTGCAGGGAGTAGAATTCTGTGGAAGTTCCCCTGTGAACGTAGGAGACAAGGTCAGTTTCTGGTGGGGGAGGAAAGGGATAAGAGTTGGGCGGGGGGAGCGGGTAGGAGACAGGAAGAGGGATAAAGGCTTGGGAAGGTTAATGAAAGGAACTGGAGAAAACCCTGATGGGTGGGTAATTGAGGATTCGGGTATAGTTGGAAGCTGGAACCAAGTCAGAGAAACAGAGAAGCAAAATATTTAGATTAATGGGTGGTGATGGGAAGAGTGTCAGGGAGGAAGAAAATAAGCCAAAAGAAGTCTTGAGGATGTGGAGGGAGCTGACCAAACAAATAAGAAAAAAAAAGTAAAGCCAGGATGCAATCAACAGATTTTTTTAAAAAGAGGAACAGAAGTCTCTAATGAGGCCCAGTAGCAGATGCAGTGGTAGGGATCAAAGTACAGGAGACAGTGGCCAGAACCCACAGAGTGCTGCAGCTTTCAGAGAGCAGCTACAAGTGATCACAAGGGCCTGGAGCAGAGACTTCAGGGACCAGGGGCCAGAATGGGTGAGTGTATGGGAGTGACTAGGAAGCCCTTACATGATTCTAATGGAGAAGAGCAGATTCTGACAGTAATGGGCTCTATGATCTTAGGCCAGTCACTTTCCCTCTCAGAGCCTCTTGTTTCTGGGTCTATAAAATAGGATGACCTATGTGCTACCTGTGTCTTTAAGAACCCAAAGAAATAACCAGTTTCCAAGTGTTTTGTACTCACCTACCAGTCCTGGCTGTTTTCCTCTTCCTACATCCCAGCACCTCTTATCTCTTGCCCTTCTCCACAGGCACACAGACTACTGCAGCCTCCAGGGCACAGAAAAGGCCAATGTACATTTCCACATTTAGTGAGGTCATTTTCTTCCCAGGAAAGGAATGCAACTTTGACTGCTAGAACTCCTGGGGGAAATCGCAGGGTCAAATGTCTCCCTTCGGAAGGAGAAAAGACTCTCTAATATGGCTATTCAAAAGAAATCATTACTATCTCCAAAAGTAGAATTCCTTATTACTGGTTATTATGGAATTGGCTCAGATGGTAAAGCGTCTGCCTGCAATGACGGAGACCTGGGTTCGATTCCTGGGTCGGGAAGATTCCCTGGAGAAGGAAATGGCAATCCACTCCAGCACTCTTGCCTGGGAAATCCCATGGATGGAGGAGTCTGATAGGCTACAGTCCATGGGGTCGCAAAGCGTCGGACACAACTTTGAGCAACTTTACTTTTCACTTTCATGGAATTAGCACCAGGATGACTATTAACTAAAACCAATTCAACTAGCAGTCAACAATAAAAGAATGGCAAATTCATTTAAACTCATAAACTGCGATAAACTCATTTAAAGAAGTATTAATATTATGCAGCCATTATGAAGTATTTATATAGACTATGTAATACTATGGGAAATTGTGAAAAGGATAAGATTTGTGAAAAGGATAAGAAATTGTGACAAGAATTTAGTATGTAATACATATGTATTATATATTATGGAAAAGGAAAGAAAACACCAAATGTTATCCATTTCACAATTAATTCTTGAGCATCTATATATGTCAGGTCATATGTTTTAAGACAAAAAAGACAGTGGTGACTTTTGCCCTGTATTACACATCAGACTAAAACTTACCTGGTTTGAGTATATTAGAGTATATTAGCATTTTGTGATCCCATGTTTCTGATGTCAAAAAATATATTTTCCAGCAGAACAAAATATACTTCTAACCTAGCCATAAGGCATTTTCCCTCGTCCTTCGAACCCGCCTGACTCACTGAAAATGCCAGGCACGGAGCTAACCCTATCACATACCTATTCTGAACAGGAAAGGAGATTGGACACATATTCCATTTCTTAGTAGTCGCGCAACAAAGACAGGACACTTATGCCCCGCCCGTCAAAATAAAAAAGAAAGAAAAATGCAAAACCGCCCTGAAAACAAACTGCAGAATTTTTAGTCTTGGAGTGAACAAGCGCATACACTAAGGAGGAATTGCCTTCAGACGAGTAAGTTAACGTCTTTGAAATGGTCAAAGGGCTGAAACTGTTTCTCGGGGAAATGCTGGGTAATTATCCCACCAGTTTAAAAACGATTACGTCCCTATTCACCTTCAGCCCTATCCGCCAGGCGTCCCCCACCCGCTTCTTTCCGCGGTACCCCTGCGGTCTAGAACTTCCGTACTAGGGTCCCGGAGCCAATAAGCGCCGAGTGGCCACCTCTCTAAACCCCGCCCTCCTACTGGCCAGTGAGCTTCTGCGCGGCAGGTGACGGAGCACCGCCCCCTTCCTCTCAGCCCACCAATAGGGGCCCGACCCGACTAGGCAGTGTCTATACGGTAAAAGCCCCACTACTCGGGAGCCCCAGCCTAGGATGGGTCGAGTTTGTGTTGAGAGCCAATTGGAGGAAAATCCCACCTCCAGATGTCTCAGTCCTTCCAATAGGGTGAGAAACTATCTCACAGCGAAAACTAGTGAGGGGACCCAATGGTATAGGAACTTTCACTCTGACCAGAGGACGAAGCCAATGGAGCAAAAAATTCACCCTCGAGTTGGCACAAGAAGCCAATGGGATGAAAAGATTCCGCAAAGACCGTGGCGGCGGAGCCAGTGGAGTGCCGGGCACAGGAACGCGACCCAATGGGATGACGGAGTTCGCTTCCGGCTTCGGCCGGAGCCAATGGCAGTCGCTCGCCGGCTCTCCACCGTCCCACCTCAGAAGGCTGCGGAGCTCGAGTACTGGCCCAGGTGGGAGGTTCCCGCGGCCGAGGGAAAGATGGCAGCGGCAGTGGTGCTGGCCGCCGGGCTCTGCGTGGCGCGTCGGGCGGTGGCGGTGGCAGGGCCTCGGGGGTTGCAGGTGAGAGGTGGCCGTGGGGCGAGGAAGGGGTCCCGCGGGCTCTGACTCTCTCCAGGGCCGGGGACCGCATTCCTCCTCGGCTCCCAAGGCTAGAGCAGCCTTAAGGCCTCGCGGGAACGCAGCCTGAGTGCCCGGCGGGGTACGTAGCCCCTCCCGAAGCGCAGGCTCCAGGGCTCTGCGCCGAGGTCGGACTGATGGTCCCGGTGGCCTCTCTTAAATCTCGCCGCGGGAGAAACGAGCTGGCGATGACCGATGCCGTACACAGTCCCTGGCCCCGAGGTCGACACAAGGTCACTGCACCATCTGCTGCCCTCTCCCAGCCAACCGAAGGCTTACCCTCCCCGCAGCTCCTCAGTGCGCCCTGCAGAATTAGAGGGAGCCATTTTCCCCTCCTCCTGGGAGCCATTCTTCTCCCCGTTTACTAGAACGATTCAAGGAGTCAGATGCACCTCGTCCCTTTCTCCCACAATGTGACACCTCTGACTTCAGCCTTCTCTCAGCTCCTGGGAAACTGGGACTTACCCTCAGTTCCCTGAGGCTGGGGTTGTGTGGACTCAACTCCTCTCTCCACTGATTCGGGAGACTGGAGGCAAAATTCACAGTAAGAGGTCAGGTGTGACACCCAGACGCCCTTGTGTCAAACAGGGCAGTTGTATTAAATCTCAACAAAACAAGTAAGACAGCATAAAGATCAGACAAAAAGTAATGGAAGTGGAAACTTATAAACAAAGAGATCCAAAGTAGTCTTAAGAGATGATACAAATCACCCCTTTATATTTGATGCTGAGAGAAGGGATTTAACTAAGGTAATTCAGTAGTCCATGGGGTTGCAAAGAATCGAACAGGACTTAGCGACTTAACACACAATTAAACACACACTACTAAACAAAAAAAAAGTAGTAAGATAGGAACCAGGATGTAAGCCTCTGGGTTCTCACTCTGCACCCTTTCCCCTGAACAGAGATAGGTTTTCTTCGTGCTTCAAGGGCAGCACTCAATCACACTGCTGAGACCTGCACTGTAATACTGCCTGTTACATAACCAGGCCCAGCATCATCTGGGCCTACTCTCTGCTGCTGATACTGTGAAAGTGAGGAACTCTCTTTTAGTGGGAACCACTGAAAGGTTCTTAGAAGGGTGAAGTTAATGGCTGTCAGAGTCCAGTCTGCCAGCCCCACCTAAGTACATGAGAGAGGTATTGCCAACTTCCTCCTTTGGGTGTGTCTGACCCACCTGCAGGTCCGAGGAGCTGCAGGTGTGACTGATGGGAATGAAGTGGCCAAGGCCCAGCAGGCAGCGCCTGGGGGAGCAGCCCCAACCATCTTCTCCCGGATCCTGGATCGAAGCCTCCCAGCTGACATACTATATGAGGACCAGCAGGTGTGGTGCCCTTAGGACCCACCCCCCTAGGAATTTCATAAATACCATCCAGCCTGTTGAAGTAACATGGTGGCCTCTGGCCTGTCACTGCTCCCAGTGTCTCGTATTCCGGGATGTGGCCCCTCAGGCTCCTGTGCACTTTCTGGTCATTCCTAAGAAGCCCATTCCTCGGATCAGCCAGGCTGAAGAGGAAGACCAACAGGTGGGAAGGACAGGGCCAGGGTTTGGCTGGGGGAGCCCTGTATTCCTCTAGAAATTTTGTTCCCTGTAAGTGAAGCAACCTGTCTCCCTCCCCTTTCCCTGTAGCTTCTTGGACACCTTCTCCTTGTGGCCAAGAAAACAGCAAAGGCTGAGGGGCTGGGTGATGGATACCGACTTGGTGAGTGATGTTTGGCCCCTGAGCCCTTCCCTCGACTGAATTCTCGTACCTGCCCCTCTGTGTGACCATTCTTTGACCTTCCCATAATCCTCACCCCCTAACCCAAAACTCCATTTCAGTGATCAACGATGGCAAGCTGGGTGCACAGTCTGTGTATCACCTACACATTCACGTACTTGGGGGCCGACAGCTCCAGTGGCCTCCAGGTTGAACCTACCAAATGACCAGGGACCCCAGACCTGGATGTTTGGATGGGATGGCGAAAAACGGCACCCTGTGAAGCTAATAAACTTGCTCTCCCTCAATTCTGGATCCTTGTCTTAAATATATGAAGATTTATACTACAAATAGGAAAGAAAACTGATTCAAGACTATGATCCCCCTTGACTATGGCCTGAGACACTTAAGGAAGCCCATTCTGTAAAGGAGTATTTGCCTATATATCTCTGAGCTCAAGACTTGTGGTCTACCTGGGGCAGGCTTCTAGAAAATGAATGAATAGGAAGAGACTGAATCCCAAGACTTGCCAAGCTATATTCTAAGGGAGGTCTGTAAGGAGGACTGTCGATGTGAGGGCCTTTTACTGGAAGAGAAATAATCACACCAAAAAAAAGTGGCCACCCTTTGGCTAATCCCCATGTCTCACCATTTTGCTTTTGAGCTACTTGTCTGATGCCTCTTCATCCTTAAAAGCTTTGAAAAAATGTTCCTCCATAAATACACGAAGTAGGCCTTTGACTGATACCTCAGCCCTATGCCTGTTCTAAAACACAAAGAACCACCTTCAGTTCAGTTCAGTTCAGTCGCTCAGTCGGTTTGCGACCCCATGAATCGCAGCACGCCTGCTTAGGTGCGGAGGCCAGCGGAACTTTAAGAGCCGGGCTGACGCGGAAGGGAATCCGGGCGGAAGGCAGCCATTCCAAACCACAGTGAGTTTAAGACTTCCGCCCCGCAGAGAACTTGCCAGCACCCTCACCCTCCACGCCCGCCTAGCTCTAGTTCTGCGCAGTCTCCTGGCATGATTTGCCGTCTCTATGGCAACCCGGTAGCTGGCGTCGGAAGATGGAGACCTCTGAGTCTACTGACAGATCGCAGTCGCGGTGAGAGCCGCAGCTCTGGCTGCGGGCGGAAGGGGACAGGGAAGTTAACAGATTTGCTGTGCTGACAGCTTTGCCGCTTTCACTTTTTTTCCCCCCCAGATCGTTAGACTTACAACCCAGCTCGGACGGACTAGGGTCCAGTTCCGATCCCTTTTCTTGGGATGGCCTTCATAGATCGGCCCTGGTAGCTGCAACCGCAGCAGCTTCAGCAGCTGCTACAGCCGCCTCCACTGCCAGAGCAGCTGCATTATGGACAAAGAGCCCAGCCCCCTGCTCTCACGGGAGCCTGCTCACGGAGCCCTCCTCTGACAGTCTGACAGAGCGCTACGCTGGACCCAGATTTACCCACAAGATAAGCCATGGGAGACTCGGCTTTCAGCCTGTCTATGTTTCTCATCTTGCTCGAAATCCCTGTACTCCAAGTGACCTAAGCTCCAGCCCTGGCCCTGGTCCTGGCTCCAGCTCTGGCCCTGAACCTCGCTCCAGCTCTGGGCCTGGTCCTGGCTCCAGCTCCGGCCCTGGTCCTGGCTCCAGCTCTGGGCCTGGTCCTGGCTCCAGCTCCGGCCCTGGTCCTCACTCCAGCTCTAGCCCTGGACCTAGCTCCAGCTCTGGGCCTGGTGGTGGCCCTGGCGGTGGCTCTGGTCGAGAACCTGGCCATGGCCCTGGTCCTGGCGGTGGCTCTGGTCAAGGCACTGATCTTGGTCCTACTGTTGATTCTAGGCACAGCCCAGGCCATGGCCATGGCCCTAGGTTCAACTTCTCTGCTCCTGTAGGCTTCAGAAACCCCAGAGGAGATCTTATCCCTAATTATACTGGCTGCAAACACCACTGTCACTGGGAGCCGCAGAAACAATCCTGGAAATTTTTGAAAGTCTCAGAACCTGGTGCCCGAGGGCTGTGGAAGCCCCCTGAAGTTGAAGGGAAGAGTACGGTTCTCAGTGAAACACTGCCACGGGGCCAGTGCCTTCTCTACAACTGGGAGGAGGAGGTATTAAGGTTTGACCTGCTCCCTTTTCTTGAAGGCTGCCCCCAGTTGATGGGGTTGGGTACAAGGAAGGATATCATTGTCACTCAACTTGGGGCCTACAGAGAGCCACCAACTACCTGGATCAAGTCCCAGTCATGCAGGATGGCTCTGAGAGTTTCTTTTTCCGACACGGACACCGGGGACTGCTGACCCTGCAGCCACAGTCACCCATGTCCTCCTGCACCACCCAGAAAGACTCATACCAGCCCCCAACAAGCCACTGTCAGCCAATTCGAGGTATGAAACATGAGAGAATGGGCAAGAATGAGTCCAGTAGAGAGAAGAATATCAGGTGGGCCTATGGTTGTCTGAGGGGTGTAAGGACAAAACCCAATTTTTCCTCCTTTCCCCAACTTTATTTCTTCTGGGCCTGTTTCTTAAGCAGCCTCCTCTATTCTGTCCATTCCCTGACCTCCCCCAGGGAAGCGTGAAGCCATACTGGAGATGCTCTTGCGCCAACAAATCTGGTGAGAGGCTGGGTGAAGGGAAATGGGGAGGGGGAGGACAAAAGGCAGGGGAGAATGCCCTTGACACTCCCCAGGCCTCTGTAGTAAAGAGGTGCAGGCAGAGCAGGAACCCACAAGGAAGGACTCTGAGGTCGAGTCTGTGACACACCACGACTACAAAAAGGAACTGGTGCAGGCAGGGCCTCCTGCCCCAACAAAGGTAAGAACGCAGTCACCCCCACCCCCCACCCTTGTACAGCTGGGTCCTGACAGGCTGTGGGAAAGCAGCCAGCCCAGAGGCTGAAGAGCTGAAGAGTTAACTCTTCAGGCCAAGAGTTATGCAGTATTTCCCTCACAGCTCCACGACTACCATACAGAGCAGCCTGAAACCTTCTGGCTAGAGAGGGCACCTCAGCTACCGGTGTGTGAGAGTGACCGGCTGTGGGGAGTGGGTGAAAGGAGGGGAGGAGGCTGTTCTGTCCTGGGTTGGGGCGGAGCAGGTCCCGTCCTCATTCTGGCACTCCTCCAGGGTGTCAGTAACATCAGGACACTAGACACACCGTTCCGGAAGAACTGCAGTTTCTCAACACCTGTGCCTTTGTCTCTAGGGGAGCCGTTGCCCTTTGAACCTGAGAGTTACTCCCAACAAGGAGAAATATCTTCCCTTGCCTGTCAGGGAGGGGGGCAGGGTGGTGGAGGGGGTTGAACTACTCCTGTCTAAGGGCTGAGGAGGCAAGTAGATGTGGAATATGGAATCTCCTCTCTGTACTGGAGAGGTGGGGAGGAAGTGAATTTGGTCTGTACTTGGTGACAGGGTTTTACATAAAAAGTGTTCTCTCTCATCTTGAGACTGCTGATTCAGTGATTCTGTGAGTTACTGTGTCCATACCCCAGAACCTTTCCTTGGAGCCGCCCCTAACACAGACTATGTCACCCATAAGTGTTTTTGTTTGTTTGTTTTATATTTGGCCAAAATATTCTGGTTTAGATACAGATATTTACAGAAGGTAGGGAGGAAGGGGACCAGGCCAGAGAGGGACAGGTATATGTACAAGACTGAGCTGCAAAGGGCAAGTTTCCATATAAGGTGGGGGTTTTATGAATGTTGGTTTCCATCTCATGTGACAGTGTCCACTTCTGATGTGTGGAGAGATGATGGGTACTGCCCACCCAGGTACCAGCAGCAGGGGATTGTCTGACTTGAGAAGAAGTAGGGTTTATAGGAGCCCAGCAGGTCCTTTCCGCTCTCCTAGAAGCCAGTAAGTTCGCATCTTTCCTTTTCCCTGGAATTGGGAGAGCAGAGATAATTCAGGTTCTTCTGTTATTCCTTGTACCTCCCTCTCTTCCCCCACAGCCTCCACAGTCACATTGATCTTCCCTTTCCATGACTCCCTCCCTGTGGCCTGCCATAACCTTCATCTCCACATCCCCTCGAAGCTCTAGCTGGAAGCATCCGAGTTCATCCAGGGCATCCTTGGTGGTAGAGGAGACATGAATCTTCAGGGCTGGGGCAGGACAAGAGAGATGATGGAAAGAAGAACCAAAGAAAAGGCAACCAAAGAACTGCAGTATCAGAGCTTTACCCAACCACCATCCCTCAGGAGGGTCTCAGTCTTCCCAGGGCACATGCACTAGAACCAAAGTATGTCCAAGGACGGGACAATCAGGAACTGCAGTCTATCCAATTGGGAGATCTGGAGAAACTCTGAAAAGAAGAAAAGGCCAACCCAGATGGAGGCTGAGGCTGAGGTTGAGGGTTGATGTCTCACCTTGACCGTTAGACTCCATTCGGGAAGCAGTGTTCACTGTGTCTCCAAAGAGACAATAGCGGGGCATCTTCAGGCCAACGACCCCAGCACAGACAGGCCCTGTGAGATGAAACAGGTTGGAAAAGCCTGGGGAAAGTGGATACGAGGGCAAGAGGGAGAGTCAGCCCTACCTGTGTGGACCCCTATGCGTAGCCGCAGTTGGTCATGGGGTCGGTGGCGGATGCGGAAGGAAGAAACTGCATCCAGTAATGCCAGGGCCATACGAGCAATTTCTGGGGCATGACGCTGACCATTTCTGCCTGGGAGACCAGATACCACCATGTAGGCATCTCCAATCGTCTCTACCTGATTGAGAGGGAGATAAAAAGGTCATCTCTGTCTGTATTAGTGCACGTGGGGAAGAGTAAGAGGAGACAAGCTGAGTGCCACTATGAGTCAACCTGGCAGCCAGGAAGCCAGACATTGACTGGCAAGTAAGTGCCCCGGCCCTGAGTATCTGGGAGAAGCAGGCCCAATGAAACGAGCCCTACATAGCCCAAAGTGTCAAAGGAAAGAAAGCAGGCACTTGGCTTTGTTAACTGTACTGAGCTGTGTAAGAGAAGGTCCTGTTTTTTAGGAACTACACACAGACTTATTTAGGAACAAAGGGCCTCTGTGTCTGCCACTTGCTTGCACAAGGTTCAGAAAATAATTATATGGATATATAGATAGATTTTTTTAATAAAGCAAAAGGGAAATACAAACAATCGGTAAATCCGAATAAAGGGTTTATGGGAATTCTTCATTATGGTAAATAAGAGATGGAAGAGTGAATCCAAAGGGAAGGGACAAGAGTGGGTATTTATTATCTACACAATATTAGGCGCTTATTCACAATAAGTCTTTTATTCCCATCATACAGATAAAACATCTGAGGCTCAAGGAGCTTCTCTTACTTGTCCAAGGCCACACAGTTACAAAGTCAGATCGTTTTTTACTCCAAAGCACCATAAAGCCTACCCTAAATGACTCAATGACTTCAACAAAAAGCTTTCACTACATAGCTTGTCCTTCATCCTAATATATCATTCTATACCCACATCCTGTATGCTTCCTCCATGTCTGGAGGGGATGAAGAGAAAAGATGGCTAGACTTTGACCATACCCTCAGGCAAAAAGTGACAGACTAGATCTTGTGATGGTTCTGACTAGGGAAGCCACAAGGATTCACAAGAGATTAGACTGGGATGTACAACTACAGTGCCAGAGCCTCAGTTGTCTAGAAGGGACACTCCAGCACTAGAATGCTGGAGACTCAAGCAGGAAAACTGACCACGGGGCAGGTAAGGCACGTGGGGTTCGGGGAGACTGGTTTTTAAAGGAGTGTCAGTGGAAGGGCAGCCCCAGCTCTCACCTTGTAGACGTCAAAGTTGTCAATTATGGCATCAAAGCACGTATACAGATCGTTAAGAAGTGTCACCACCTAAAAGGGATGGGAAAGTAGAGGCCTTAAAACTTGTGCCTGACTTTCTAAGAATTCTTAACACACGAGCCGTGGCAAGATATGGAAACTCCAGAACAAGCTAGTCTTTCCTATTATCAAGGGTCTCTATGCCCCAGTTAAGCTTCCCTAGGTCCCCACCCAGTCCCTGGCCCCTAACCTGTCTCTCACCTGCATGGGGGTGCTCTCTGCCGACAAAGCTGTGAAGCCAACGATGTCACTGAAGTAAATGGTAACGCTGTCAAAGGCCTCAGCCTGTACAGTCTCTCCCCGTTTTAACTGCTCTGCCACTGAACTAGGAGGCAAGGGTACAGTCCACGCCAGACTCAGAGAAGGGGGCAAAGGGAGAGGAAAAGAGTGTACGGCTGGAGCAAAGATGGATTCTAACATGAAAGATGAGCCTGGGGGAGGAGAAGGAAGGTGTTTGGGAAGTCATGACAGTCCAGAGCAAGATAGGGTGGACATGTGGTGGGGGTTGGAAGAGGATCCCTGGGGGCTGCAGGCCAAATGTCCTAAGATGGGACTGTTCTACCTATACTCACTGGAGTGACGCTCTGGTAGAGCAGCATCCTAAGAAGAAGGGATAGGAGGCCAGGAAGAAGGCAGCACAGCTCATTTGGAGACAGAATGAAAAACATGGTCTAGAGCCAGAATGGGTTCATGGTAGCAAGATGTGACAAAGCAGGGTTCTGAGGGTTGGGAAGGGAGTTGTCAGGAGCTAGATGAGGTAGAAAGCAACAGAGCAGATATCAAAGGAAAATTCAGGAAGGGGTCAGAAGTCTCACTGGGGTAGAATTTGGTAGAGCAGAGCCTCAGCCTTGCGTTTCTCCTCCAGGTAGGCCTGTGTGCGCTCCTCCACCAGCTTCTCCAGGTTGTTGGCATACTGCTCCATGCGCAGCAGGAGGTTGTCCAATATACTGGTGCCACCTTCCCTGGAAGGAGGCCATGATATGGTACCTGCTCCAAGATGGGCAAGACTCCTGGGGCTTTCTACCCAGCCCACCTACCCTCTTGGCCCCACCAGCCCCACCTCAACGACTAAGATTGATGAGGCCTCTATCCCTGGGGAGCCCCTGCCCCGTCATGCCCTCTCACTTGTTAAAGCGGCGAATGAAGCCCTTAATCTGTCCAAAGTCTGGTCGTTCAGCTGGGTCCTGGGCCCAACATCGCTCCATCAGCAAAACTAGCTCTTCATTCAGTTGGGTCCGGTCAATACTTGGCCGGAAATAAGGCCGCTGACCATTCCGGACCTTCTGGACAATCTCTGAGGGTGATTAAAGGTTTAGTTGAAGAAAAGGTCCTCCAGGTAGGGGAAGTGCTGGGTAGTGGATTGACTCTTACCTTTGGGGCTGAGATCCAGGCCCTCCAAGTAGAAAGGCCCACTGCGAAGTGCTATCTCCTGTAAGATGATCCCAAAGCTATAGACATCAGCCTTCTGCATGCCTGTGGTTGGCAGGGGGTTCCCACTGAGCAGTTCTGGGGCAGTCCACAGCTTCTCTGAAAAGAGGGAACCAGGTCCTCACAGATGGAATCCCCAAGCCCACCTGGGCTCATTCGCATAATGCTCGCCACAGTACTGCCACTCCATCTCCCTCTCCCACCCTCCCTAAGTGGAAACGATCAGGGCCAGGGGAGGGCAATGTAGAAGTGGGTTGTGGGGAAAGGCCTCACTGGCATAGAGGGCATGGCTGTCATCAGGTTCAGCAGTTGATCGGAAGCTGGCCAGGCCATAGTCTGTGATTTTGAGCACGAAACGACTATCCACCACACAGTTGGAGGACTTGAGACTCCCATGGGATGCAATAATGCTGTTATGGAGAAAGGCCATGCCCTGCAGGATACAGATCAAGTCATAGGATTGGGTCATATCTGGCTTAGGATACCCCCTCTCCATGAGATGGGCATTAGCTAGCTGTCTAAAGATCTCAGGGCCATAAAAACAATATACTAATTTTGGAAGGCATCCTTTGTACAGTTTCCACTCAAAGAAGCAGGCAAAAATAGGAGAGTCATCTCTTCCACGGTGGCTCAGATGGTAAAGAATCTGCCTACAATGCAGGAGACCTGGGTTTGATCCCTGAGTTGGGAAGGTCCCCTGGAGGAGGGCATGGCAACTCACTCCAGTATTCTTTCCTGGGAAATCCCATGGACAGAGAGCCTGGCAGGATATAGTCCATAGGGTTGCAAGAGTCCGACACAACTTAGCAACTAAACCACCACCATCTCTTCCTGGTATCTTAAGCAGTATATCAGCACCTAAGCACCAGGGACAGGAGAAATGCATAAAGGGACAAGGGGAGCTATCAGTTGTTACCCTGGGAAGGGCAGTCTGTCTTCCGAGTAATAAAGGGAACAGAACCATGAGGGTCAACTCCAAGAATACTACACCCATGATGGCTTCAAATGCTTGGCCACTGCTCAGGAAGGCGTGCTTTGAGATTCAGGTATTAAGACTACCTAGACGCACCAAGGAAGATAAGCCAGTTGGAAACTTTAACATATAATCGTAAACAGGCAGGCAGGTCAAGATGGAGGAGAAAAGTGATCTACTAGAGGGAATGTGGACCAGAGAGAAAGTGGAGAGGATGGTAAATTAGGAAAATCTAGGACTTCCCTGGTGGCATAGTGGATGGGACTCTGCCGGCCAATGCAGGGGACACAGGTTCAATCCCTGGTACAGGAAGACCCCACATGACCCAGAGCAGCTAAGCCTCTGAACCACAACTACTGAAACCTGAGCACCCAGAGCCTGGGCCCTACAACAGGAGGAGCTACTGCCGTGGGAGGCCCACGCACAGCAATAAAGAGTAGCCCTGCTTGCGGCAACTAGAGAGAGTCCACATGCAGCAACGAAGACCTAGCACAACCTAAATAAGTAACTTTTTTAAAAAACCTGGAAAGTGGACCAAGGTAGGAGGTAGCTGCCAAGCCAATCCAGAAGCCTAAAACTTCTGACCCCGCAGGGCCAGATAGGAGAGAACCTTTGCCTGTGAAGGACTCTAAGGCAGGTCCTAAGAGGATAGAGTGATGCTTCCCCTGGGAAGGCAGTTTGGGTGGAATAGAAAAAGGATACAGTGCTAACCAAAACTCCTCTAAATGTTTAGCTCTGGGCCTAAACAATTCAAAACTCTAGTCTCTGTGAACTCTTCTTATTTGTTTCATCTTGACATCAACAAACCTTGGGAAATCTCCAAATTCGTGAATATAGATACGATTAGACTTCTGGATTTGTTACAAATCACCTTTCTATCACATCATTGTTCTCTTAAGAGTTATGTTTTTCTTATAATTTATCATCACACCTCCAGTTGAGCACCACATCAACGTTACCTAATAATTTCTCTCTCATTTGATGGCAAACTTTACACACAAAATTTTTTAAATAACTTCTTTAGAACTAAGCAGAATAACCAAAGCCAGCTTCAGGTGTGGTACAGGTGATCCACTAGGCTAGCTCACTGACCCAGGGACTTGCTTCTAAACACCTGTGCGAGATGCAACTTTATACCTCCACAAATCCATGGACCTCTGGGTCACTTGAAAATAGCTGAAGCCGAGTATCTTAGAATGGAGAAGGCGATGGCACCCTACTCCAGTACTCTTGCCTGGAAAATTCCATGGATGGAGGACCCTGGTAGGGTGCAGTCCATGAGGTCGCTAAGAGTCAGACACGACTGAGCGACTTCACTTTCACATTTCACTTTCACGCACTGGAGAAGGAAATGGCAACCCACTCCAGTGTTCTTGCCTGGAGAATCCCAGGGACGGGGGAGCCTGGTGGGCTGCCGTCTATGGGGTCGCACAGAGTCAGACACTACTGAAGCAACTTAGCAGCAGCAGCAGTATCTTAGAAGATACCAAATGATCAGCATAGTTTTCCTTGGCTTCTCAGTTTTATTTAGAGAAGTAAGTAAAACTTACCTTTTTTATGTAAATGTAAACTTTACATTTACTTAGTAAAATGTTCTTTTTGAATTTCAGTTTTTCTGAACAAAAGAGCAGATATGCCAAATATTGGCTAGAGAGTAAATGACAGAGAAAAATGAGGGTTAAAAAAAACCCCAGAAGATAAGTATGTTTGGAGACCCCATTCATTTTTCCCTGCTAAGAGATTTTAATATAAACTCTTGGAGGTTAAAAAAAAAATAAAAGGACGATGGAGAGAGATTTGAGGTGTCTAGTGTAGGAAAATAAAAATTTTCTACAAAGACTCTCTGTGGCAAATAAAACTCATTCCTCCCAATTAAAAGCCCCAGATCCCTTGTTTACCCATTATTACCCAATCTTCAGAATAAGGGGAAGTGGAGAGAATGGAATTTTTAGAAGACCAGAAAGAGAAATCCTAAGCAAAGACAGAAAAAAGGAGGCATTATTAAAGTGGATGAACTCAAGGAGCAGGGAAGACTCACCTTAACAAGGTCATTAATGAGTGAATAACGAAACATCCAGTCCAGGTTGATGCTGTCATTTTCCAGAATATCCTGGTAAGTGACATGGAATAGATGATGTGACTATCCTAGCCCCACTGTCACCCACACAGTTGATGTAATTTGGGGTCTATCTCCCTTGCCCCCATAATCCCCACCTAGATCCCACACCTGTAAACTCCCACGAGGACAATACTCGGTGACAATGCAAATGTTGGGAGGGTCTATGCAAGCGCCAATGAAACGAGTGAGATGGTTAAACTGAACATCTCTCATCTAGTCAAAAGAAAAAAAATAAAGGAAGAAAAGAGAATTAAGAGAGCTAAAAATTAGATACAGAAATCTACCACCATAGGAGAGGACCTTTCTCTTAATTGTACTCATAACTCAAAGTCATTTATAAATGACCCACTTGCCCTCCCAGCCAGTATTACTATTCCCTAGTCCTCTCCTTCCCCTTCTGCATCGGTGTTTATCCTGGGCCCTCAACCCATACACCATGACTTACATGTTTGAGTTCAAACAGAACCTGCCGGGTCAGCTCGATGCGCTTCTTATTCACATGTTTGATGGCCACAACATTTCCCTGAGAGTGGGAGTGAAAGGGGAAGAGGAACATTAATCTCTGAAGGAGCCTCTGGGTGCTGGGAAAGACTAGAGAACTATGGGAGCACCCAGGAGCTCAGCTGGACAGAGAGAGGAGGCTGACAAGGGGCAGAGGGTCACGGAAAGAGGTGAAAGATGAGGATGAGACAGGATGAAATGGTGGGGAACAGAATAAGCAGATGACTGTTCACCTTGAAGTGACCGGTGTTGGCAAAGATCTGGTATTTCCCATGGGCTGTCATGAGCGAGCCGTAACTGGATCCCCGCTGGGGCCAAGGGCAACATGGAGGCGGAAGGATGAAAGGAACATTAGATGGTGGTGGTGGTGCAGGCGCTATCATTACAGGCTGATGTGCTGGGAAAGGTCCAGGGTACGAAAAGACAGGCACTCAGAGGAAAGCGGAGGAACAGCTGAGAGGAGGGCTCACCAACGACAGTGTGAGGCGACTGCCTGCACCCTTGTGGCATCGCTCTGAATTGCCGAACTGCAGCTCTTCCCAGCGGATGCGCCACAACATGCTGGCCAGCTCCTTCTCCAGCATCAGTTTTCTGTAAGGACTGCACCCCTCAGCTGACTGGCAAGCCTGATCCTACCACCCCAGAAGCCAGCTGTGGGGTGGCGGGGGCTTCCTGGCAGCTCTCGAGGCTGCAGTTGTCACACCAAGAGACAGGACAGAGAGAGAGTGAAGCACTCTCTGTGGGTCGGACACAAGCCCTGTGCTTATGTAAAAACACAGAGGCTGAAGATAAAGTACCTTCTTAAAATGCTGCTCGACTCTTTGCAACCCTATGGACTACAGCCCACCAGGCTCCTCTGTCCATGGAATTCTCAAGTCAAGAACAGTGGAGTGGGTAGCCACACCCTCCTCCAGGGGATCGCACCCACATCTCTTACCTCTCCTGCCCTGGCAGGGGCGTTCTCTACTACTAGTACCATGGTAGCATCCATGGAAACTTCACCTTTGCCCATAGAAGACCCCACTCAAAATCACTAATTCTAGACTAGTGTACCCAGTCTAGAACCAAAGTCGGGGAGGGGAAACAAGACCAAGGCTAAAAGACAACTGACAAGAAAGGCTGGAGATGGTGGAGTTACAGCTAAGGGAGCCTGTCAGCGGAAAGCTCAGAACTCACCGGAAAATGAGGAAGCTGGAAACACCAAACATGATGAAGGTGATTCCTGTGCCCAGCGCCACAATTGCCAGAGTTGAGAGTGGAGCTGAAGGAGAGAGGGGGACCCTGAGAAAGACTGTGTGTGGCCTTGGGAGCCAGAAGGGGCGATGCTCTTAGGTGCAGGGAGCAGACCCATCTCAAGGTAGAGAGGAGGGAGGGGGTAGAGGAGGGAGGGGGTAGAGGTGAAGCAGAGCTAAGAGTCGGAGGCAGGGGGGCATGAGGGGGAAATAAGAGAAAGGAAAGCAAAGGGAGGAAGGGCTGCTCCCAGTGCCTGCACACACCCACTTTTATCACAGGATGGGTCGTCCAGGTCAAAGGCACAGGGGGGGTTGTCCAGGGGGGGGGCCCCCTTCACCCAGGGGATGGGCCNCCTCACAGCTCCTCAGTCCCTTCCTTTCTGGGTACCTGTTATCGGCAAGGACAACCCTGAGCAACAGCTCCTCTCCCTGGTGTTACTACTGCTAATGCTATCAGCAGAATGTTGGCCTAGTGCTCCCACCCAGTGAGTTAAAGAGATTTCAGGTCCTATGACAAGTTGGGGAAATACTTTGAGACAGTGATTCCATCTGTAAAAAGCCACGAGCCTATTCCTTTAGCATGTGTAGAACACCCACTATATGCAGTACTGCCCTGCATTCCAGCCTAGTCCCACAAGTCATGAGTCACAAGGAAAGCACACGGTCCCACGCCCACACACGCCTCACAGGTAAGCCAGTGACACGTGGTCTCAGCTGTGCACACTTCTCCCCGGCCACCGCCAGCACTCCTCCATC
Organism: Neotragus pygmaeus; assembly: GCA_006410875.1. Taxonomy (NCBI): domain Eukaryota; kingdom Metazoa; phylum Chordata; class Mammalia; order Artiodactyla; family Bovidae; genus Neotragus; species Neotragus pygmaeus. Next base: position 737,435 of record SJYV01053007.1, on the reverse strand, counting down.
TGCCCTCACTCATTTCCCCCTTCCTGGCCTCTGCCTGTACCTCAGGCCTCCACAGTCACTAGCCTCTCTGCCTTAGTCAGAAAACTGGCATGGCAACTTTGGGGAAAGACTTTAGATCAATATATTTTGTGAAATGATAGAATTAAAACTAGTCATCTAGCAATTGTGTTAATCCATGTCTTTAACCCCTAAAGTACCATAGAGATACTAGATATATTACTTATGATCTATTCTAGATCAATTCACTCCAAGTACAAAATAGTGAAGTCGGTTTATAACACACATTCAATATATAGACTAGAGTTTGCCTACTGAGGTAATTATTCTTACTGGAGTATGTGGATGCTTGACCACACATTGCTAATACTCTCCCGCTGTCAGGCAGAATTAAAAAGGAGAGGGAGACTGAGGGTGGGGCCGGAAGTGTTCATTCAGGAACACTTTTTCAATGAATAAAATAAGAACAGAAAGGTAGGGTATGGTTGACAATGTAGAAAGTTAGTTAAAAGACTTGAGGGACTCCCCTGGTGGTCCAGTTGTTAAGAATCCACCTGCCAATGCAAAAGATACAGGTTTGAGCCCTGCTTGAGAAGATCCCACATGCCACAGAGCAACTGAGTCCATGCGCCACAACTACAGAGCCCACGCTCTAGAGCCCGTGCTCCACAACAAGGGAAGCCACTGCAACAAGAAGCCCACACATGGCCACAACAGTAGCCCCAACTCCCCACAGCTAGAGAAAGCCTGCACGCAGCAGTGAAGACCAGCACAGCCAAAAACAAATCAATGAATGAATTTTTTAAACACTACAAAAAAAAAAAAACTTGAAATGATCAGGCTTCCCACAATTTATAGTTCAATACAAATGTTGATAATAGATTTCCAGTGCTTTTTAAAAAGTAATTCCTTAGGTTTACTCGTTTGCTAGACCAACCCTTTACTACTAGAAATTACGGAGGACCCCAAGGAGTCCATAATTTGGATTACATCTATCAATATTTACCATAGGAGAAATAAAAACTGACAAAGTTTTAAAGCACAAGAATACACAAGCACACCTTCTATAGCTGCCAGAGTGATGACATCATCTCACATCACGTAGCCTCTGGAAAACTCCACTGTACAATCATGGAAGAATGAGAGTGACAGAGGCAAATAACATCTCAGTATTTTTAAAATAGTTTTGACCTCATGGTCCCCATAAAAGGATTCCAGGGGCCCCCAGGATCCCAAGACCACATATTGAAGACTGCTATGCTAGACTCTTCTGCTGTGGTTACTAGCTACTAAAAAAGAGAGAGAGAAGCAGAAGAACCTCCAAAGAATTGCTGTTCTTGCTCAGGGGCTAGAGAGAAGGTAAAGGTAGGTCTCTGTGTCCCATCTCATAGGGGACCCAATGTGGAAAAAAAAAAAGAGCAAAGGCTGCCAAAAATGAGTGCAGCAGTGATGGAAGCTAGAAGGGCACCCAGGAAATGTGGAAGGGCAGCAGACACCTGGCTCAGCCTGCGGGCCCACCCACACCTAACCCTGATCAATGGACAGAATGGTGGTCTCCAGAAGAGATGCTGCCCCACACAGCCCTTGCTTTACTGCTAACTGCCATTCTCGATGCTGGAGTCCCCTGTCTGTAACTGAGTCTCATGTTGGTCACCTAGGTGGTGGCTTCTGCCTAGGTTTTTGGGCCAGTCTGTCCAATGTTCTAAAATGTCCAGACAGAGGCTCTGGGTCCTTAGAGCTAAGCCATTTGTTTAGCTCCACCGTACCTACTTATTTTTCCCTCTCCTGGCTGATCATCTCAGTTTATAGTATCTGCCAGCTCTACTCCTCTCTAGAAGAATTCCTGACTCTGTCCCTCTCTTCCCAACACACACCTTGATTCAACTCAGTAAACATGTGCTGGGTACATAGACTACACAGGTAGGCATGATTCCTGCCCTCTAGGTTTGTGTGAAGTCGCTCAGTCGTGTCTGACTCTTTGCGACCCCATGGACTGTAGCCTACCAGGCTCCTCCCNAACTCAGTAAACATGTGCTGGGTACATAGACTACACAGGTAGGCATGATTCCTGCCCTCTAGGTTTGTGTGAAGTCGCTCAGTCGTGTCTGACTCTTTGCGACCCCATGGACTGTAGCCTACCAGGCTCCTCCCTCCATGGGATCCTAGGTTTAATGAGGTTTAAAAATCATAGAAACATACTTAATTTTAGGGTCTTTTCCCCCACTCTAGCTAGTATCCAGTGTGAGCCAGGACCCTTTCCTTGGGCATGACACCCGCCTGGAAAGCCGTGGATATCTGTATCAGGGGTTCCTCGCCTCTGCTGCTGCCTTCTCCAGGTTAGTCCAGTCTGGGACCACAGTGGGCCAGGTATGTCTGGGGCATGGCCTCTCTGCTCTTTCACCTTTGTCTGAAACTGACCACATAACCTCCCTAACCCCCTGCCCGGCTTCAGGATCAGAAAAAGGCTAAGAAGAGCTTTGTTAGAGGATACCCCATCACCCTCTTTCCCCACCTCACCACCTTGATTTTGCCGTTGGCATGTTCTTGACTGCCCCTTTCCTTATACTATAGCAAAACCTCCCTCTTTGCTTTTCTGTCTGAATAATGCCTACTGAGTGGGAGAGCTGAGAATTAATTTATAGTCGGCCCTTGAGCAACATGGGTATGGGTCCACCGATAATGCGGCTTTTTTTCCAGTAAACACAGACCACAGTACTGTATGACATGGTCGGCTGAATCCACAGATGTGGAACTTCTGATGGGGAGGCCCGACTGTAAAGTGATGCTCAGATTTTTGACTGCATGGAGGGGTGGGTGTCCCCACTTCCCACAATGTCCTAAGATCAATTGTCTGTAACTAATTGTTAGTGGACTATATCCCTCCTCCCCTGTCCTAAGTGCTGGGGCCTCTTGGCTGATAGGAATTCTCCCACAAGAGAGAGAGATGTTCCCTCAACAAAGAAAATGTGGCCCAGAAGGTTGTGGAGTCTTCCCATATGGGAGAGTCAGGGAGACCTTCCTTGACCACAGTAGCTAAAGCACAATTCCCTGGTTACTCTCTTCTCAAACCACCCCATTCTTTTTCTCTTAAGTACCATACCACATCACAATTTGTTCTACACTAGTATAATTGCTTATTTGTTTATGTCGGTCTACTCTACTGAGTGTGGACTCCAAAAAGGCAGGGACTATATCTGTCATGTTCTCTGCTGTATACTAGTACCTAGCCCAGCGACTGGGACATAACATGTGCTCAGTAAACTCGAATAGAATGAGTCAGTCTTCGAGTGACTCAAACGTTGACTGAATAGTAAGTTCCAGAGGAGACAAAGTTAGGCACAAGAGTGGGAAATCCAGTGCAGCCTGAGGATTCAGGGATTGTTTCTAGAAGGGAAGATAACTGATCTGAGTCCTAAAGAATGCCTTATTCAGACAGACAATAGGTGAAAAGGTCATTTTAGGCAAAAGTTACAGCATCAACAAAACCTGTCCTGTCACTGCCTGTGTTCACGTGTGACAGTCACAGACGCATACTCAGGAGTGCAAACAGATATGTCATTCACAGTCAGACACAACCAAATACAAAATCACAGCCACAGCCACAGGGAGCTCAACCCAGTGCTCAGTGACAACCCAGAGGGGTGAGCTGAGGAGGGAGTTGGGAGGGGGTCTCAGGAGGGAGGGGACACGTGTATGCCTGTGGCTGATTCCTATTGATGTGTGGCAGAAACCAACACAAATCTCATAAGCAACCATCCTCCAATTAAAAAAAGAAGTCACGTAAAACCTCACTTACTGGAGAGGTGGCCAAACAAGTCCAGCACTTATACATACCTACTTAGAGTCAAACAATCTAAGGGTTGAAAGGACCTTAAGGTTATCCCATATGCCACCTCAAATCCTTTTGGGAAAAGGAGGGATATGCACAAATATGTTAAAAAAAATACTTATGCACACAAATCAGTGAAAAATTGGTGGGAGAAGAAGGGAGCAATTCATGGGTATGATTTTAAGAGGCAGAGATTTGGGGTGAAGGGAGGAAGAGCACTGTGAACGGGAGGAGCAGAGAGCGTAAAAATTGAGGGGGCAGCATTTGGTCGTGGATTTGAGAGAGGTCTAGCCGCTGACGTACTCAGCAGTACTGGAAAGTAAGAATTTAAAAGTGGGTTGAGAACAGACTGTAGAAAATCTTAAAGGTCATGATAAGGACTTCATTCAGTAGGATATCAGTCATTTAAAGTTTTGAGCAGAGAAGTGAACAGAGGCATGTCACTTCTCCCTACAAGTTGTTTCTCACATCCATTTCTTTTCATTCCTGCTATCATCACCACCCCCTGGAGAAGGAAATGGCAACTCCCTCCAGTATTCTTGCCTGGAAAACCCTGTGGACAGAGGAACCCGGCAGGCTGCAATGCATGGGGTTGCAAAGCAGACACAAATGAGCACACACACATCATTACCACAGTTCGAGCCCATACCTCTAGGCCTCATTCTAGCCTATTACATACAGGTGGCCTCACTGCCTCCAGTCTTCTCCTCTTCCAGTCCAACCTGAATTCTGTCAGTATACTTCTCATCACAACAAACAAACAAACCTCGAAAACTCAGCCATTCATGTCCAAGCACCTCAGTCTTAGTTTCAGGGCTCTTCTTAAGCTAAGGCTAGCCCTGCAACATTATTTCTTATATTATTTCTGCCCCAAGTGAACCACTCTTTCTCATCAGGTCAGTTTGCCTTGGACCCCCAAACAGGTCCATTCCTGTCTTTTTCTCTTAGCCGCCTGGATCCTCTTTCCCATTCTGACTAGGAAAACAACATCTGTCTTTAAAGTCACAATAGAGTCTTGCCTCCTTTATAAAAGCCTTCCCTAAACCCAGCCCACAGTGACTCTCTCCTCTGAACTACTCGCGTTCTTAGCATCTCTTCTAGGACCCATAATCACATCCTATCTCATACTTACTGTACTGCAATCATGCCTCACTTCTTCAGAAAGAGTGGAAGCCCTCCCAGGGGCTGGGACTAAATCTTCTCCTGGACTTTTCTCCCTGACGGTATATCTACCATTGGTACTTAGGAAAGCCAGCCATTCCAGGATCTTAGGAGGTGGCCTTGGCAGACTCACTGAGAAAGGGCCACAAAGGTGAGACTAGGCTAGAAAATCCTCTGTCCATTTCACCTCTATAGTTTACAATTCTTGCCCTATTGCTGGGGCTTCTGTGGGGTCTTGTGAGAGAAAGAGAGTCCCCCAAAAGTTTCTCTCCCCCTTCCTTCAAGTTTGGTTCAAATGATACCTGAAATGCTTCTCTGAGGGCCTGGGCCTGCTCCCGGGTGCGATTATCCTGCCACGGCCGGCCCATGGAGCGTGTGGGGCCCGCACGGAGGCTCTCCCCAAAGACATCCAGGTAAAAGAAGACGTAATCCCCGTTGGTCAGGTTCTCCCTCTGGGCCTGCAGCAGGATCTCATGCAGCATCTCCAGAGGGCCACAAATGTACACAACTGGGGCAGGTACATGACAGAGGGGCCCCTGAGAGAGGGGCCAGGACCCTGAACAGCCCCCTTTCTGACCGTCTGCATTTCCGTACTTAGCAAGGAATAGAGGCCCTAACCTATCAACCACCCACCAGATGTCCCCCCTTCCTCCCCTTGGGAGTCTATGTCACAAGTACCCTGGGGCCATCAGGACCATCTGGCAGAAGTCAGAGCCTCACTCCAGGCTCCAAAGGAAGGGAGCTGTCCCTCGAGCCCCTCCCCTTCCCAGAGCCCTGCCTTCTGCTCCCCACCCAGACCTCCTCACTCCCCCACTCCGCCCTGCCTCTCCCTAGGCTCAAAGGCACTGATTGCTCAGAATTTCTCTCAGTGTGAGCTTTACCTGTCTTTCCCCACCAAATCTGCTGTACCTCAAAGCCTATTAACAGAGTCCTCACTCTTCTTATGTCTCCAAGGGGTCTTGGCAGCCCAGTCTGAGAAGTCTCTGCTCACAGACAGGCATACATTTTGGAGTGACCATCAACTACGTTCACTACTCCAGGGCACTCACATTGCTCTCCAGATTCAACGTCCCCCAACCCAATACTCTCCCTGGCCCAAGCTTCACCCTCCATGCTATCTTATTCCTTGTTCACATCTACCTGTGAACAGCCACCAGCAGCACCGCCCCCCCCACCGTCCCGCCCCAATACAATGCCTCGGGCCTCTCCCAGGGGCTCCATCCACCTCTGCTTCTTGATCCCAACCACCACCATCAGCTCCTCAACACCCGTCTACATCTACAGCCTCCCAGTGCCGAGCCCCAGGGACACCGCGACCCTCCTCCCCTAGCCCTAACACAGCCCGGGCCACACTCACTGCGCCCGTTGGCCCGGATGAAGTGGGTGGCCTGCTCAGGGCCCCCCGGCTCACGGGCATACACCTGGTGCTGTACACTGAGGTTGATGCCCTGCAGGGCCTCAAAGACGCCCTCGATGGTGAAGTAGTGAGGCCGGTCATCTGTGCGAGCATCCAGATACAGCAAGGCAGCACGGGCAGTCCAATTGAAGTGCCCGTGGAGCGTCACTACAAACTCACCCAGCTTGGGAGCAGAGGGGCCAGTGCGCACCAGGGTTCGGTAATGCTCACTCTTAGCGGAAAAACCAGAGGCCACAGCACCCGCGGTCAGCAGGGGAAGGCGCCAGTGTGAGGCAAAGCGAGCCACAGAGGCAGCGGGGTACACGCAACCCGGGCCCAACAGAAGGTCCGGGTCATGGTACAACTTGAGATCCACAGCGCGCAGCGGGGCCAGGTACTCAGAGCAGGCACCGTCCAGCTCAGAGCTGACGAAGCGGAGGTCCACGGGCAGCGCCCGGCCCAGAGCCTCCACGGCAAGGGCCACAGCGGGACCCACCCGTGGCCATGCCCAGGCATAGCTCAGGTTGTGTTCGGGCAGCACCACCGCCAGCGTCAGATTGCGCGCCCCGGGAGGACGCACCCCACCTGCCAGGGCTGCCACCACCAGCAGGAGAGATGGCAGTGCCATGGGGAGAAAGCGGCAGCCCCACCGCCCCCAGAACCCAGGGCCAGGCGGGCCTACGGGAGAGACACCAGCACCACCCAGCCTGGAACCAGGGGAAGACCGCCAGAAGAGAAGTGATGATGAGCCAGGAGGGCTGGGACACAGGAGAGGGGCAGGGATGGGCGAGGAAGAGGCGGGAGGAAGGGAGCCCCAGGGAGCGGGTGAGGACTGGGTCCAGCAGCCCAGGGCAGGGACTGAGGAGGACTAAGGGTAGGGCGGCAGGAGGACGGAGGGGCCGAGGGGGCCTGGGACTGGGATGTGGNAAATCACTGAAACACTGTTTTGTTGGTTCTTTCTTTCTCCCTCATCTTCTTAAGATACAAAAAATTTGATGGAGAAATAAGTGTGAGCCTAATTCATAATCAAGTCCTGTTAACTAGAATAGAATTTCACATGAAATAATTGGCTAAAAAGTGAAAACTTATTTGGTAATTTGCCAGCATGTAAATAAAATAGGCAGATGGGTTCAATGAGTTTAATGAAGCTGATTACTATGTATATTATGACATAATCTTTGCTTCTATGATTCTGTTTTACATGAATTTAAGTAATTTACACCTAATTTTAATTATGTGACTTTCTTTAAAGGATGCTTAATGAAATCTCACTACATTCCTAGCTCCTTAAAATGATTTTTTCTGAAATGGAGGTTTTCAGAGAGAGATGGCTCCAATGTGTATGTGCTCAGTTACTTTAGTCATATCCAACTCTTTGTGACCCCATGGACTATGTATGGCCCACCAGGCTCCTCTGTCCATGAAATTCATCTGACAAGAATATTGGATTGGGTTTCCATTCCCTTCTCTAGGGAATCTTCCCGATCCAGGGATCGAACCTGAACCTCCTGCATTGAAGGCAGATTCTTTGCTGTCTGAGCCCCGGGAGAAGCCTTGAATAATAATAATATTATATTTATATGACATTTTCACTTATAAAAATATTTATCTCACTGACAAAGTCCTGTGATATCAGTACACAAAGTACTATTTCATTTAACAAGGGGAAAAATACAATAATAATGGCAAGGATAGACATCCCTAGGACTCATTTGTTGGAACAAAACTGATTGCCGACTGTTGTTATTCCCCTGCTAGCATCTTCCTCATACTATGGAGATCCCTCAGAGGCTTTGAAGTTCCTCAGATTGACTTACTGAGACAGAATAGCCTGTTACACGTAATGAAGGAGACAAACTCCAACATTCCGTTAATATATCTGAAAAGTTTACTAGATGAGGGGTAGGTAATGCAAATGATTCTACCGAGAACAATTTATTTTCCACAGAATTACTGAAACTTTGATTTACAAATAAACTTTGAAGTTCCCTATTCTAATATTCCTATATATGCAGGAACACTTGAAAATTTCGCAGACCAAAGTTTAACCGATTAATCTTGACATGATAGGGAGGCTATTATAGTCAAGGCAGATGTGCCTACTGTTGAACAGTTTTATATATTATAAAATTTTTCTTTTAGTGAGCTAATACCAGCCTTCTTATAACTTTTATCTTAGCTCTGTCCTTTAGAAGTGCACAAATTGCTTAAACCATTTTGTAAATAAATGTCCATCAAATATTTCTTACCATTCAAAATAGTTCTACTTCAGAAGAGTTTTGTAAACAACTTTACTGAGAAATAATTGATATGCAAAAGACTGGACACACTTCCTGATTTCAAAATATAGTATAAAACTACAGTAATTAAAACAGTATGGTACTGGCATAAAATAGACATATAGACTTATGGGACATAATAAAAAGTGTGAAAATAAATCTGTGTTTCAGATATGGTAAACTGATCTTTGACAAGGGTGCCAAGAACACGCAATGGGGAAAGAATAGTCTTTTCAACAAATAGTGTTAGGAAAACTGAATATACGTATGCAAAAGAATGAAATTGGACCCTTATCTTACACCACACAAAAATAAACTCAATATGAGTTAGTGATTTAAGCATAAAAATCTAAACTGTAAAACTTTGGAAAGAAAACAGGGGGAAAGCTGCTTGACATCGGCCTCAGCGATGCCCTTTTGGATGTGGCACTAAAGCACAGGAGAGGAAAGCAAGAATAGACAAACGGAACTTCATAGTTTTAATGTTCCTTTAGACCAACAGGTGAAAAAAATTTTTTAAATGAAGAGTCTTGTTCAGGGTTACCCAGTTTCTGGGAGCAAAAATACAGTTCTTCTGATGTTATTTCTAGTCTATCACCAAGAAGTCCTGAGTAAGTGAGGTGTTATCCTGTTCTTATAAGTCATATTGATTGGAGATTTTTATATAGCAATGATTATTAACTTAAAGTCACAGAAGCAAGTGAACATGAAGAATAGATTGCTTACACTCCAATATAAAATAAAAATTAAATAAAAACAAACATGCACACAAAAGAACACAAATAGTTCAAAGTTATGATATAACAGTGAAGAGTAGAAATAGATAAATAAAAATATATAAGTGGGAAATGAGGAGAATTAAATTCTAATTTCAGTTTTACCCCCTAAAATAAATTGAACAATTAATAATAGCATATCACTTTATGTTTAAGAAGCCATGTTTCCCGATTTGCTATACCTTATGAAATTGCAAATCATAGATTTCTAGATTCTCCTTTGATACTCAACTCATAGAGAACTATGAATCAATTCAGATGTAATTTGGAAGCAACATGACTATTAACCTTGGTGTTATTGTAAATTTGTACTTTATATCTGAATACTCCATTCACTTAGTCATAAGATAAAAGTGAAAGTATTAGTCACTCAGTTGTCTGACTTTTTGTGACCCCATGGACTGTAGCCCTCCAGGCTCCTCTGTCCATAGAATTCTTCAGGCAAGAATACTGAAATGGGTTGCCATTACCTTCCCCAGAGGATCTTCCAAACCCAGGAAACCTAGGTTTCCTGCATTGGCAGACAGATTCTTTACTATCTGAGCCACAAGGAAAGCCTATAAAAATGTCCTAATCCACAGTTTATGCCTCTGTTCTAAAATTTTAGGCAGTAAGATTCTAATGTTCTGTGATACATATGCAGTCTGGATATAGCCTGGCAAATAAATAAGACTTTAATAAATAAGAATGGTAAGACCACATTCTTGATTTTTCTTTGTATTTCCCATACTTCTTAACACTTATGAGCAAAGTGATTAATAAGCAATGTTGGTTGTCGGGGGAAAGATAAAACAGTTGAACTGAGGAAAATGGGTATTTTGCAAACAAATGATTATCCTTCCTGAAAAATAAACTAACCCTGAAATAAAGCCAAATATTGTGCTTGCATTATCATAGAGTTATTTGATTCTTTACTAGTTTCATTCATTCAACCAGCCTTTATTAAGTATTCTGTTTTGGTGAATGTGGAGATGGAATCACTGCACCAATCCCATTCAAGAAAGGACTTACTGACCCAACTGTCAGCTTTTATGGGATTTATCTCATCTGAAGAGTACCTCATGACCAGCTTCTCATACTCCCTGGAGCAGCCCACATCCAAAGATAGACTGTGGTGGGGAAGAAAGTCTCAACCAGCTAATAGAGAGCGGTGTGTGTTGGGTGAGACGAGTGGTGGTGGTGGTGGTGTGGACCTGGGGAGAATCAGTGGTTTGGCTTGAGTAGCATGCATTTTGAGGGAAATGATTTGTTGTGCTTAAATGATTACCATATAATTAATCCCACATTATTTCCTCCTTTGAATAAAAAACGTTTACTGTTGTGCCATGAATGCTTCAATGTAACTAGATCATTAGTCTGTGTGACAGATTTATGGCTTCTATTCAAACACTGTACTTTCTAAAGTTGGCTTCCATTTTAGCTCCATCACAGGCTACTTTGAATGTGAACCCTGAAGTTGTTGGGCTGCTCTATCCTCTTCCCCATTCTGTGGGAAATTAATGGACCTGGATACCTATAAGCTTTACAGAGTTCCAGAAAAATTTAGAAACTGGTTACCTCCACTAATCCCTGATAAATAATGTAGCAAGTACTTCTCCAGTCACATTGCCCAAACACTTTATGGGAGCTGGGATGCCCTCTGTTTCCTTTGCAGTTGAGTTATTCTAGCACACAGTATTGCCCTAATACTGATGTCCAAGAGTGAGTTTTGGTTAACTCTTTTTAAATTTATTTTTATTTTTTACATATAAATTTATTTATTTTAATTGCAGGTTAATTACTTTACAATATTGTATTGGTTTTGCCATACATCAACATGAATCTGCCACAGGTATACACGTGTTCCCCATCCTGGACCCCCCTCCCNGCTGCTGTCTCTTATACACATCTCTCGCACATCCCGCTCTTCTTAGGGTCTCCTTTCTCAATTTCCCCGAGTCCCTCATACACTCCAGTTTCAGGAAGAAGTCTGGAACCCCCACGTATTTGGTATCCTCACTTGTCCTCCACGTAGCGAGCCACACCACCCTTCTCACTGCCGCGAACTCTCCCCTTCACCAGCAAAACATGCTTTTTACGAAGTCCATGAGTCTCCCTTTTCCTTAAGACTCAACTCTCCAATCTCTCTCTTCCTGGCCCTACGCCCCGGCTGTGCCCTCCCGGGTCCGCAGAGGCCACCACAGCCCACTGGGCTTCCATCACACCATCTGCTCCTGGGCAGGACCCCAGAACAGCCTCTTCTCTTTGTCTCCCTTCACGGTCCAAGCTCGCACCCGAGAAAAGCTCAGGGACTGACTCAGCAGAACATTTCCAGCAGTGGAAGCCCACTGTGTCCCCTTTCGGTTCCACCCTCCCTCCTAAGCATCGAGCCTAGAAGGCTCACCCCAGACACCCCAGATCTGGAGGAGCTGATCTGATTGCGAGGACCAGCTTGGGAGGGATGAAATCATGGTTGCTGGGAGGAACTGCCATGAGACCTTAGGGAGTTTTCCTCAAATTGTCATTAAGGAGATGCATATCAACCCATTTTCCTCCCCCTTGCCAAGAGCCACAGTGCATCTCCTGCTTCAGGCCACTTCTCCAGCAATCACAATTCCAAGAAGCTGAGAGCTCTCCGAGTAGAGCGAGAAGGATGCGTGTGCAGGGAGAGGAGGGGCCTAGTTTCTCTGAGGTGGAGGCGACACCTAGTGGTTTGGGGAGGGAACTAAAGGACAATGCCATTTTATTCTCAGGTACAATATTGCTTTATTGAACAGTCTGCCTTGCACAAGCTGTGGGGGTGAATGCACAAAGCTAAATGATACAGGCTTACCTTTGAGGAGCATTCATTTGGAATCTCTTGGGCTCAGAGGCCAAAGGCAAGCCCCCCCAAAACCTCTTTTGCCCTCAGTTCAGTTCAGTTCAGTCGCTCAGTCGTGTCCGACTCTTTGCGACCCCATGAATTGCAGCATGCCAGGCCTCCCTGTTCATTGCCATCTCTCGGAGTTCACTCAGTCTCATGTCCATTGAGTCCGTGATGCCATCCAGCCATCTCATCCTCGGTCGTCCCCTTCTCCTCCTGCCCCCAATGTCTCCCAGCATCAGAGTCTTTTCCAAT